>LR999968.1:499122-906741 GCA_905220375.1 Tachina fera | reverse complement strand
TTAAGCACCACACACGTTTTAATTCAATTGTCAATTGAGTCTTTCAATTGAATTGATTCTTGGCCACACATTTCATTAACTGAATTGAAAGATTCCCATTTTTATTTCAAATTTAATGAAATTTAATACAATTTAAAAAATACATAACTTTTTCTATACAAAATAAAGCTACATAGATAAATGTTGACAGCTTATCAAGAGACTCGAACACAGACAGCACAATCGACATGAAAAATCAAAATCTCTTGATTTTTTTCAACCAACTCGACAAATGCCAAACTAATCAATTGACAGAGCCATACACGCTTTGATTTGAACAACAACCGACTAAATTGAAAATTGAATTGAATAGTGTATGGGGTGCTTTACATATTAATGTGTGTAGTTTTATAATACTTTGTATGCCAACTTGCTTAGAAATTATCTTGTATCAATTATGATTTTTATTGTGTGAATCTTCAGTATAGCACTTCGAAATTTTATATAAGTTAAAAAATACGTAATATTACAAACAGTGATGAAAAAAATTTTATTAAACTATTTTTCAAATTTATTTTTTTGTTGAATCTTTTTTGAAGGTCTTAATAGGATTAAAAATTTTTTAAATGTTCCTGTAGGGGAAGGAGAGTTAATTTCTCTTTTTTTTTTGGGTTTGCTTAAGTTTTTATTATTATTTTAACTTAAATTATTGTTATTATTATAGATAAGCATCTCATTGTTATTCTTTTTATGAATAATAGTATCCATTTTTGTCTCATCTCTTTTGTGCAAATACGTTTTGGAATTTAAGGTGTTATTTATTTTGAGCTTTGAGTTTCTCCACTAACACACGCGCGCATATATTTTAATTCATATGAAAGTATACGATATGGAGTTATTTATTTATCATCTTAAATTGTTAAAATTTTGTTGCATACTTAGCAGGATACTTGCAGTTTTATATCTTTATTTTTGTATACTTTTACTTTAGAGGAAATGTAATGTGAGAAATAAATAAAAATTCTTCATGGAAACTTTATCTAAAATAAATTTTGTTACACGGTCCCGTACTTAAAGTTTACAAACGTATTAAAAATATTAGTCAGAATTTGTTGCTCCCCTTTTCTTTTTTGCATTAATAAAGCATTAAATGTTTTTTTTTACAAAAACACTTTATTTGTATTGGGGCTTTAGTAGTTCTACGAGCTGCAACAACTATGAAAAGCTTACGAGGATGAAAAAGCTTTCTAGTCACTTTATTAGCTCAACTTCTTAATAATAAAAACTTCAACCACCATCTTCAAATAATATGTGTACCAGTGATGCGCGAATATTCGTAATCGAATTGCCGTATATTCGGCCATTTTTAAATGTTCCCATTTATATTAATACGAAGAAAAATATTTAAAAAAAATTAATTAATAAAAGCATAAATCCTAAACGAAATGTAAATAAATGGCTAAAAATAATAGTTTGTAATAATAAAAAAATATTTCAATTCCATTCTTATAACTAACATAAAAACAAATTAACAAGCTTCTTGTACAATTAACACTAAAAATTTTAAGTACTTTTTTAGATAGTATTTGTACGAAAACTACTATTTCTCCATATATAAGTATAATGAGGTATTCTTTAAATATATTGGAGGGGTAAATAAAAAGTAAAATTGTATCCCTTCGAAAATACGTCTATGTATGAAAGTTTCCATTAATAATACAACTCTAAAAATTTATACGATGTACCCTCAAGTGGGCCACCAAAAATGGTAAAACTTATACGCACAGAAAAAAATATCAATGCAAAAAAATTGATTCAAATTCATTCATATCACATTAAATTTACAAGAAATAATATGTTGTTTGAGTGTTGGTATTTACTTGCTTTGTTCACAGCTGCAATACACTTTTGTGCTTAGTTGTGTAGGTTGTTTTTTATTGTTGTTGTAATAAAGGTATAGTAATAAATATTTAGTTTGATATGGAAATAAGTTATTTATGTCTATTAAAAAAATTATTAAAAATATTTAAAAATGTAGTGGGAAAAAAGATGAGGAAAAGAAGACCATTAAACAGTTTGACTAGAATTTGTCTCTAGATTATTTGGCACTTTTCTGCAAAAAATTATAAATTAAAATTTGTTGTACTGTTTAGATATCCATTAAATTTGTAAAGAAAATTGTGATTGGATCATTTTCAAATATTATTTAATGATGATCATTAAAATTTTGGGCAGTTTTTATTAACTTTAAGGTACGCCAGCAGGAGTATGAGATTCTTTTTCATAAAAATTTTTTCATGATTAATTTTGCAGGCGTAAATAGAACGCCAATTCAATGTCTATAAGTCTCGCATATAATATTTGTTTCACGAATATCGTTTCAAATATTCGTATTCGTATTCACTAATATCAAAAATTTACTTTATGCACATCACTAGTATGTACATATAAATTTATGTAAGTTTAAAGCAACTCAAGGGGTGTTTTATTTTCAGTGTGACCAGTCCTAAATTTTTTGCAGCTAAGTTAACTTAAAAAAATTCTAAAAATTAATGAATTTGCTAAAATCTAATATGTATAGTAGAGCTTTTTTTTCAAAAATCGTATAGCAAAAAAAAATTTCCGAATAAACCACGTGCTTAAAATCAATCCCTTTAACACTCCACTCGACATGAAAATATATTTCCTCTTCATTAGAAAAACATTTTTATTTAAATCACATTTTTTTCAATTAGAAAATGTTTGTACTGAAATAAATTCTACTAAATACGAATCATTTTTCTTTCTCCCCCGTACGTACTCCTCCTTTTAATTTTTTCGCTATCTTAGATTTATCCATAATATTTGGTTCACTTTTGGTTTCATCTTTAAAGACCATGTCTTGAAATAAGCCAGGCGGTAGCCAAACAAGAAATAGCTCAGGAAGAGGAAATACATTTTCATGTCGAGAGGCGCGGTAAAGGGTTTAATTTTCGACCCATGGTTTCTTCGCAAAAATTTCCTAGAATTATATGTAGATTCCGTTTTTGCTATACGATTTTTTTTTTCATTCATATAAATCAACCAGGCCTAATGTACGTACTTGTTTTTAACCAAATAGTTTCTTTCAAAGTTATTATTTTTGCACTTTCTATTTATATTGCCTCACGAGTTATTATTTCCTTTGAATGAAAAATTATTGCGATCCACTTCTTGAATATAAACGGCATTATGTATAATAAAAATTGGTCTTAACTAGTTTTGCCCTACAATCTTACATTGGTCGCATTCATAGGACATAACTCTTGCGCAAACGTTGAGTGTTTGTCTTAAGTCAAGTTTACATCGGGCATTTTATGTTTTGTCATTTTGTGGTGTCATTTTCATATGCTTGTAGTGCCATTCCCATCAAATTTTTTGATGACACTAAATTTTGTTGTGTCATTGTGACATAACAGAGTCGCATTCCTAAATAATGTCAATACGGTGTTATTGTCTTCATCAAGAACTAATGACATTTAATGTCGTTCGCTTTATCGTAATGAGACTTTGTTTTTCGTATTGTTCGTTAATTAATATTTATACAAATGATAAAAGCAAAATTATTAAATTAGCTGGTACCACCGTGTATTTATCAATAATAAAAAACAAATTAAGAAAATCTAAAAAACCGCAATGAAATTGGTGGAAAAGACCAAGGCTTAATATGCGTGCCACCAAAGGATTCTATTGTACCCTGCATTCCAGTTTATGGAAGCAGGATGCAAGTTTGTTTCAAAATTTTGTCTGCATGAAGACTCAACTCTACCGAAATTTCTGTCCTTTTTTGCATTTATATCCCCGTAATGCTACATATACCATACAACCTCATGAACCTTTACAAGCTGAACTAGCTGTTTCATCATGTCATGCGTCCAGGTCGCATGAATATCTCTTATACTCTTCTATGCTTTTTACACTTTTTTTTCAATACTCTTAGTTTTGTAAGCCCCCTTCCACTCTTTCGATATGTTCTCAATGTGTGTGTAATCGCCCTTGCATACACATAATTAAGAAGTTTCTCTCCAATTAATAGTTCAGTAATTGCTGCCATTTTTTTCCATTGAAAAAATATTTCGTTACCTATAGTTAACGTTGAACTTCGCTTTGCCCAATGCAAAATAGTGATTCATTAACTTTATAGTTGCCTAGTACTTCTTCATATAAGTCAGTTCCCCTTCAGGAACGTGTTCATCACTTAATAAAGTTATCACTACAGATAACAGTAGCTCAAAACCCAAGGTAAAAGTCGGAATGGTCAGAAACATAACCGCGGTAAAGCGGGGGCGAATTCAGAATTCTTCAAAAATTTCATCTGCTCCCTAATAGCACATCATCTACCAATCGTCAAAATCGTTTTTCATTATTGCAAGTCACCGACGACAAGCCCGCTGCATCATCGCAAAAGTATTTTGAGCCACCACCTATCCCAGTAAAAAAAGAGACTCCAAAAAAGTCATGAAAATGTAGAGTTTGCGATGCGTAAGTAGTGAAAATTTCGATCCGATCTAATGATTTTTACATAGGGTTGTCATTGCAAGAAGTTCTCTTTTTCGATGCCTGGTCACTGAATTGGAAGCGATATTAAGGAAAATTCCCTTTTTTGTGTTCTATGATAATATTTTAATCTAGGAATAATGGTAAATAGTTACCTATTTTACCAATTCGTTTCTTTTTATACGAATTTAAGCCCTAAACAGTGTTTTCATGTAAATAGAAGCAAATAACTTTTAAGTTTTAGACTAAAATTAGTTCATAAATTTCTTTAAAAAAAATTTTTTTTTTAGTTCTGGTGAGTATTTTCCAACACTATGGAGGAGTTACAAGGTTTTGTATGACTACAGTAAGCTTCTACATGGTTTCTTGCTCACTCTCGGCAAATTAAAAATATCGATTTTTTGGAAGCAATGAAAGTGTAGTTCCACTAGAATGACTTCCATTTTTTTTCACTGGGTATATATTTGCGAGCGAAAAATTCTAACGCCCTAATTAAAAAATTTTTCTCGGACATTGGTGAAAACGCATTACATGTTATTCCAATAAAGCGTGGTAACATTGACGAAACTAAAATTCAAATATACAAAGAAAAATAGTGACTGAATTCGAAAAAAAATAAAACAAGTACCAGCCTAAGAGTGCCAAAGGTATGCAGATCGTATTAAAGGGCATTGACTCTTATGTTAATCCCGAAGAAGTAAAATATGCAATCATGATACAAGGATTTAAGGCAAAAATTTCACCAACCTAATCAATAGGGAGAAGATCCCCCAGCTTCTTTTTCGTGTTGAACTGGAGCCGAATGATATACAGCTGAAAAAAAAACGATACACACCCAGTTTATAGCCTAAAATACCTCTTATACCGAAAAATCACAGTTGAAGAGTCACATAAGCGATCAGGTCCCGTACAGTGTCATAATTGCCAGGAATACGGCCACACAAAAACATACTGTAAATTACCCACTGTTTGTGCTGTGTGCGGCAAATTACATGGCACTGCTAGTTGCAATAAGCCAAAAGATCAAAGTGATAAAAAATGCAGTAATTGTGGAGGTAATCACACCGCCAACTACAGAGGTTGTCCTGTGTACTCTTTTGTCAAACAGACTATGGTGCAAAAACATAAATTAGATACATCTCTATCAGCAAATACGTATTCCGCCACTTTTGCGCAAATGAGCCAACCAGTTACTTACCGTGTATCGTATGCCAACGCTGCTAAAACAAATTCTATTCCCGCACAAAATGTTTCTCCGCCAAACATTTCAATAAATACAAACTCAAACTTTAGTTTTAATCGCCTTGAAGCTACCATTGATAATTTAGTGCAAACTATAAATAATTTTACAACAAATATAACTACCATGATGCAAGAAATGCTACGAATGGAGAATACACTGCTTCAAGCATTAATTAACAAGCCATGAATATGTTTAAAATATGTTTCTGGAACGCAAACGGCATTCCCCAACATAAAAATGAACTTGAGCATTTCCTTAGGGAAAAAAAATATTGATATAATGTTGGTCTCTGAGACACATTTAACTTCGAGAAACTGTTTCAAAATTAATGGCTACACTGTATATGATACAAAGGACCCTAGAGGGAGAGCATGCGCTGGATCTGCATGCATTCTAATTAAGTCAAGACTCAAGCACTATATCCTTGACAACGTTAGTGAAGAATATGTGCAAGCTACGAATATTTTTGTTCTAATTTCCTGATATCATCAATTTACCCACCTCCCAAACTTTCAGTTACCGAAGATCAGTATGAGAAGTTCTACAAATCACTTGGATCTTGTTTCGTGGCAGCTGGAGACTTCAATGCAAAACATATGTACTAGGGTTCGACGCCTAAAGGTTGAGTTTTGTTTAATACAATTTCAAAAATGGACTTAGATGTTACTTCAAGTGGGGATCCCACTTACAAGCCTACTGACGTACGAAAAATTCCAGATGTTACTGATTTTGGCATCATGATAAATATTTCTAGGGATTCACTTAATGTCGAAACTTCTCCAGATCTCTCCTCCGATTACTCCCGCACTATCGTTACAATCTGTAACCAACTAAGAAGTGACTTACCTCACCCAAATATGAAGATGATCAATCGTGTTAATTGGCTGAGATTCAAAAAATATCTTAGTAGTCATTGCACGGAAAATATTACGCTAAGAACACCCAATGACATTGAAACTAACATTGCCAATCTTAACGAAAATATTAAACAGGTGCTAAACATGCCACTACCTCCCATCCGCATACTGAGTTCAATAAAATTTATTCTACAGACGTTGAACATCTCGTACGTGAAAAAAAGAGCTAGAACGGAATGGCAACAGCACAGATCACCTCAACATAAAATCAGATTTAAGGAGTGCACTAAACGACACCAAGAGTTGCTTGCATCTGAAAGAACTGCATCTTTTAAGAATTATCTGGAAGGTCTTGATGTCACACCAGCATCTAATTACTCTTTGTGGCGCGCTGCTAGAAAGCTTAAAACACCCGTTGAGTTTAAGCCACCTTTGTGCACATCTACCGGAGGTTGGGCAAGAAGCGATACGGAAAAATGTAAAATATTTGCTGAGCACTTAAAATCCGTACTTACAGCAAACGCATGTGCTGGTGTAGTGTAGTGTAGTTGTTCTACCCCCTCGACCCTTCAAGTTTAATATGCGTGATGTACAAAAAGTAATTGCTGAACTCCAGCCAAAGAAAGCTCCAGGTATTGATGGAATTAGTAACAAGAAGCTGATGAACTTACCGCATATTGCAATAAGAATCCTGCAGTTTATTTTGAATGCCATATTACGAATGGAGTATTATCCACAATACTGAAAGCTTGCCAAAGTTAAAATGATTCCAAAGCCAGACAAAGACCTTACCAAAGCTGAGTCATATAGGCCAATAAGTTTGCTATCAACTATGTCAAAACTCTTCGAGAAGCTGCTCATGACAAAATTGTCCCCAATTTTAACTCATAGTCGGTGCATACCGGACCATCAATTTGGTTTTAGAGGTCAGCATAGCACCATTGAACAAACGCATAGATTGGTTCAATGTATAAGAAGAATATTTGAAGAAAAGAAGTACTGTTCTGCACTGTTTATTGACGTTTCGTAGGCATTTGATAAAGTGTGGCATGAAGGCATAATTTTAAAATTAAAATCATATCTACCAATAAATTTGGTGAATTTATTAGAAAGTTACATTACTACCCGGAAGTTCACGGTTTTGGAAGGAGAATTCAGGAGTGTGCCCGAATCTATATCATCCGGTGTGCCACAAGGGAGCATACTGGGGCCAGTTTTGTATTTGATTTATACTTGTGATATGCCTTTGAGCAGTAATATCCATACATCTACGTTTGCCGATGATACAGCCTGCCTAAGTATGCACGAAAATCCTTATGAGGGTTCCCGATATATACAAAAACATATTACACAACTGGAACTATGGTTAAAATTATGGAGAATTAAGGTAAACGAGCAAAAGTGTGTTCAGGTAACATTTACCCTGCGAAGAGATACTTGTTCCCCAATTCGAATCAACAATCAAGTTGTTCCTCAGCATTCACATGTAAAATACCTTGGTATACACCTTGATCGACGACTTACATGGAAACACCACATTGACTCAAAGCTAATACAAATGAAACTTAAACTAACTCATATATATTGGCTGATTGGTAGAAATTCAACACTCAGCCTAGACTGCAAACTTTTATTATACAAGTCGCTCTTGAAGCCAATATGGTGCTACGGAATTCAGTTATGGGGCATTGCTTCAGCTTCTAACGTCGAGAGAATCCAACGAAGGCAAAACAAAATTTTACGTTTGATAACATCGGCTCCATGGTACATCAAAAACTCAAATTTACATCGTGATTTGAATATGCCACTAGTGATTGAAGAAATAGCAAAATACGCAGGCAAATATTTAACAAAACTCGAGTCACATCCTAATCCGCTTGCTCGTAACATCTTAAATTATACTGGCCACATCCGCTTGAAAAAGAAGGACACAAGGGCTCTTATACTCAACACTCCAGATGGGATTGCTTGAAAATATTTTTTTTCTCTTTTTTTTTTTGATTATCAATACTTATGTATTATTTATAACTATCACTAAGTTTATGTCCGACAGTGGTCGGGCCTAATACTTATATTTTAGATTTAAGATTTGAATACTTATTGTTAGTTCATAATTAAAGATACAATAAATAAATAAATGTAAAAACAAAAAAAAAACATACATTTAAAATATAAAAAATTAATACAAATTAGTAAAGATGAAAGAAAATCCGGTCTTACAAGAAGAAAAAACTGAAGAACAAATTCAGTATTATATTCAATGGTTGACTTAATTGTGGAAAGATTTCAGAATTGAAGGAACTCCCGATAAAGAAATGACAATTTAGATAAAATTTATTTTTAAAAAAGAAAACAAAAATTATATATACATAGTACATATGGAATGGCAAAATATTGTTGATAAAGTAAGATTAATGAAAGAAAATTTTGACAATTCTTATAAATGATTAAACACTGATAGACAAATTCGAAGGAATAAGAGTAATATTAAATGTAAATTACAATCGACTAACACCTTCACACAAAATTACAGCCGACGCATTTTCCCTAGATATAAAAGGCAAACTTTCAAAAATATCAATAAGAAAAAGATTAGAATTAGAAATACCTAGCTCTCTACATCAACAAATAATTAGAAAAATTTCCAATAATTTAGATATGACAAACAATACTTTACAATCAACCACATCAATGAAAATGAACGCTTCAGAGCTTGCATCAATTGCAAAATTAATTCCCATCTAGAAAGGAAGAACTTAGCCCATTCATAGGCAATTTGGAATTATTCAAGAGACCCTCGGTAATACAAAAAAAATTCTTTGAAATTATTTTTAGAACACGATTAGATCAAAAAGTACAACACAGAATAAAGCAAACTAGAATACAAAACAACTTAGAATAATTAATCAAGGAACCAAAGAAAAATTACAAAACCACACAAACACCAAATAGCATCCTAAATGACTTAAGTAATATAAAACAACAAGATGACCTACAAAAATTCCCAGACAAAATTTAAAGTCTAATATCTGAATTAAGCGAATTACAAATATCAAGCATAGGTGAAGAAAACAGAACTTCAATAATACATTCAAACGTATAATTGCATTTAACGAATTTAAAAATGGATTAGCCAATAGAGAAATAGTCAAAACAATAGAAACAAGCAGAGTAAAAATATTTGCAGAGGCTTTAGAAATTCCAGAAGAATCCAACAATGCAAATGCCCAAGTACATATTATGCATCAGAGAATTAGATTTAATAATAATAATAGAAATCAGAATAGAAATAATAAAATTTTAACAACACAAATCGCATTAATAACCATAATAATAACAGAAACAATAATTTTTTTAACTTCAGAAATAAAAATTTTAGTAGAGGAAACAACTTTAATAACAATAGAAATAATACAAATTTTAATAGAAACAATAATCCCAACACTAGAAATAACATCTTTAATAATACAAGTAGAAACAATAATAATTTTGGTAGAGATAGACAAAATAACACATACAGAAATAGCAACAACAACCGACACATACACACCATACAAGATTCGGGAAACGTATTAGGTTCGGAATACAGCGGTAATCCGAACAGCCGAAATTGAAAATCACAAATTTCATAACTACTAAGTACAAAAATAAAACTTTCTCATTTCTTATTGTCACATGAGCTGACATTTCACTTGGTCGAATGCAAAACAAATTCCAATACAAACTCTTAAATCAAGAAGAATGATGCAAATTAACAGGCATTACTACAGAAGAAATCCAATCACTAGGTACAATAGAAATAGAACTAAATTTATCAAATGAAGTATGCTAACCCCCCATTTCATATAGTAGATTCAGACTTTTCTACAGAAACAGACGGAATATTAGGTAGAGATGTTTTTAAGAAATATCTTTGCAAAGTAGATTACAAAACATTTACAATTTCAATATTTACAAATAATACAACTATAACACTACCAATGCATACAAAATAAATTACATCACTACAAACAAAAATACCACCAAGAACAGAAATAATAAAAGCATTAAAATTAAACTTAACAGAAGATAGCGTAATTTTTAATAATCAATTAAAGCCATGCGTATATTTAAGTAATTCAATAGTACCCAAAAATGGCATGACTCATTTGCAAATATTGAACACAAGAAATGATGAAATAATTTTAAAAGGCATTAAACTCCAAACTGACCCACTTAAAAACTTCATAGTTCATATTAAATCACAATAATGATTATAACCTCAAACGTTTTGAGCAAATACTAAATGACTTGCTAATAAATATTAAGGCCAATTAAGCAAAAACAGAATTAATAAAAAAAAATTTAGGAAATATCAAAATATTTTTCACCTCGAAGACGAAAACTTAACGTCAACAATTTTTACACACATAAAATCATAACCTCAGACAATACACCAGTGTACATAAAAAACTACAGATTACCACATGCACATACTGAAGTAATAAGCGAACATGTACAAACAATGCTTGATGATGACATAATAGAACCATTAATTAGCCCATAAAATGCTCCACTCCTCTTGGTACCGAAGAAAAACACGGAAGACAAAAAGAAATGGAGACTAGTAGTAGACTTTATAAAACTGAACAACAAAATTGTAAGCGACAAATTTCCACTAACTAGATTTGGACGAACTTGGTAGAGTTTGGTTTTCTACACTGGACATGACAAGCTCATTTCACCAGATTGAATTAAATGCAGAATCTAGACCACTTACAGCCTTTTCTACGCCACAAGGTCACTATCAATTCAAAAGACTCCCTTTCGGACCAAAAATTTATTCAAATGGCTTTCAACGAATGCTAACAATAGCACTTTCCGGACTAAAATCTTTATGTAGATGACATGATAGTATATGGATGCAGCTTCAACCATCACAACCAAAATCTAATAAAAATACTGGTCAGACTTCAACAGTGCAATCTAAAACTTAATCCAAAGAAATGTTGTTTTTTAAGACCAGAAGTAATTTACTTGGGACATTTAATAACGAAAGACGGTGTAAAGCCAGACCCATCGAAATATGAAGCAATAAAAAATTACACAATACCTAAAAACACAGACGAAGTAAGACGATTCATTGCATTTTGCAATTATTACAGAAAATGCTTATCTAATTTTGCTGACATCGCTAAAGACCTAAACACACTTGTAAAAAATTCAAATGGACAGAACAATGCCAACATGCCTTCGAAACACTAAAAGAAAAATTAAACAATCCTCCTGTATTACAATACCCAAATTTTAAAAAACCTTTTATACTAACAACCGACGCTTCAAGCTACGCGTTAGCTGCTGTATTAATGCAAGGAGAAATAGGACAAGAATTACCAATTGCATATGCAAGTAAAGCATTACCAAAACATGACATGAATAAACCAGTCATTGAAAAAGAACTATTAGCAATACACTGGGGAATAAATTAATTTAAACCATGTTTATATGGGAGACAATTCATTGTAGTCTGTCAGTGTAACTGGTTCCTTAATGTGTTTTGTTTGTTTATTTTTAGTACATTTTTCACAATATCACACAAATTTCTTCACCATCTTTGACATGTTTTTCCAAATATATGTACATATTTTTGTTTTAATTTGATGATAGTTTTTCTAACTCCTAAGTGGCCTGCGTGTGTAGCATTGCGGTACTCATCAATTAGTTTGTATTGTAATATTGCATCTGTAATATATGTTGGGGCATTGTATAATATTATTTTTAGTTGAGGAGTTTGGTTGTTTATATTTATCTTGGTATATGCTTCTTTTATTTCTTCTTTTTTTTGTATATACATACTTCATAACTTTTTGATAGCGCAAATTCTTTTATATTTTATTTATTCATTTTAGATATCAGTTTCCTCAGAATAGAATCTGGTTTTGCTGAGTTATCGCTGAATCTTGCTAGCTAAATAAGTTCATTATTAACATCATTATTCATATTTTGGGTATGTAACTGCTTCATAATCGAATCTGGTTTCGATGAAATATCACTACAACCTATATTCATATTTTTGGTACACAATTTCTTCATATTCGATTCTGGTTTCGATGAATTATCATTACGTCGTATGTGCACAATATTATTTTCAGTAAATATATCTTTTTTTTATATTTTCAAGCTTGTTAAATTTAAATTTATTCACATTTTTGACGTCATTAATGGATATTCATTCGCATATTTGAAGTTGATCAGAGTAGTTTAGAAATGTATGCCATTAAAATTGTCAAATTTGAGTAATTAAAACCAAAACTTTGTAATTTATAGGCTAAAATTTACATATTAAGGTAATTACTGTCAATGGTGTGAAGTGATACATAGAAAAAGATTGTTTGATATTGGTCCGTCGATGTGTTTTTGTTTTAATTTTATGGATTAATATCCGTCCGTGAATGTGCATAGTTAATTATGTAGGCACGCAGGGCTTGTTTGTACGTAGCACAGCTGTAAATGAAACATTCTTTTTTGATTTTAATTTGTTACGAATTAGCAAATTTCGAATTAATTATTTTCACACAAAAAATGAATTGAATTAATTTTTAGTCAATTCAAATGAATTTGTCAAATGAATTGCAATTCTTTTCTCATTCAAATAAGTTTGTCAAAATGAGTTGCACTTCATTTTTTAAATTCATTTGAATTGAATTGATTTTGAATTCATTGAAATGAATTAGAATTATGAATTGACATTTAACATTTTTATGGGCCTATCCTTGACTATTTTTCTATCTGCTAGTACTTTTGGTTCATGTAAAGTTTTTTAGGAAAAACCTAATGAGAAATACATAAGTAATAGACTTAAACTGCTCAGCCGAAGTACATGAAAGAAAAAAATAAGATTTACCCATGAATCATGGATTCAAGTGATGGCGCCTTGGTTGGATTAATGTGAGACATGCATGATTTTTACATTAGCTTGTCGTTGGAGATCATGTGTTTGTATGAGAATTTAAATACTTTGATATTTATTCAAATTAATGAATTAAACTCCCTGATTCGATGATGTTTTTTCACGTAAATACAAAACAAACAAATAAATCAAAATTTTTGCCGCAGGATACGAACCGAACTGTTCTCACTCTCAAGGCACACTCTCTGCCATAAAGCTACTGTACTCTTACAATTATTATTTCAATATATTACTCAGTAACACCGCATGCGTTTTTAATGCGTTCAAACACTATAGTATTATTTATGACTTGCTATGGTATTCACAATACATTCGGAGAAACAAATGCTCAAGAAAGCATGAAACATTATTTCATTTTTAACGCATTCATTTATTTTTTGTTGGGCATGGGTGTAATCACGAGCACTTTTCAAAACAGGAAATTTTTACTTTGGATAAGTGTAATGTGTATGAAAAATTTCAATAAAATTGATCTTAATTTATGAATTGATCAGGCTAAAGTTTATAGCACTTTTGAAGCCATGTGATAACTTGATAATTTTTAATGAAAAAATAACACAAAAGTTAATTGTAAATATTCTGACAAGCACGTAGTGTATCAAATTTCTGCGCTCTAGTGCAAATTTGAATTTTAGGGGCGTTGCCCCCATACCAAATAACTTCTTGGTCTTAAGATTTTTCTATTGGCTTACTCATCTACACTTACCTGTATATAAAACTTCTCTAGCCCACTTCTGCGCCCACTATTTTAATGTCACGGCGCTTATTATTCATGCTAGTTTTCAGATTTTAATAGTTGGTTACTCACCTAGGTCTACTTGTTTATCAAATTTAAGCTCATTAGCGCAACTTTTAATTTTTACTTTTTATGGACGTAGCTCCGCCCCTCTGACTAAAATTTCCAGGGTTTCAGGTCTTTTTAGTTGGTTTCTCACCTAGACCTACTTCAATATCCTTTTTTAGCTCCTTAGCGCAACTTTTAATTTAAAATTTTTATAGGCGTAGCCCCGCACTCTTTTTCAAACTCATGTTTTATTTCGACTAGTACGCATCGTTCTTGCCAAGCTTTGTTGCAAACGGATAATAATACCTACATAAATAGTATATCTAAATAGGCTGAGCCGTAGAACATGAAATATGAGGCTTAAATTGTATGGGTAAGTCAACGCCCACTTTTTAACGAAAAATGTATAGTCTTGCATTATCGCAATATATATGCCAAATTTCAATAAAATCGCTTCAGTTAAGCGCTTCAGATTTTCTTGTTGAATTCTGACCTTTGATGGCATAGCCCGGCCCTCCTGGCTAAAATTTCAGGGTTTTCCGAATTGTTTAGTTGCGTCTTCACAGATACCTAGTTCTGTGTCAAATTTCACCCAGTACAAGGTTTTTTAATTTTTGTACTAAATTAAATTATAATTTTGGTAGCAGAAATTTCCATTTTTTATTCCAATAGATCTGCTCTTAAATTGTATTGATTGTAACTCATTTTTGATTTCATTCATTTGAATTGCAATTCATTTCAATGAATTCAAAATCAATTCAATTGAAATGAATTTGAAAAATTAATTGCAATTAATTTTGACAAACTCATTTGAATTAGAAACGAATTGCAATTCATTTGACAAATTCATTTGAATTGAAAACGAATTGCAAATCAATTTTACCAAATTCATTTGAATGGAATCAAATTTAGTTCAATTAATTTTTTGTGTGAAAAGAATTAATTCAAAATTTGCTAATTCAGTGCATGAATGATTCGCGAATTAATTAAAAAATGAGTGATTCATTTACAGCTCTGGTACGTAGTATGTTTTTTGGTTTGTTAAGCGGTTGCAGCAGGTTTATGAATTTAGGTTTTGTGTGCGTGTGTTATTAGTTTAGTTTTCTTGTAATAATCTTTTTTTTGTATTTAGTATGTTTTTCGTTTGTTAAAGTAGTGAGATAAAAATTTTGATCAAGTTCATGCTTGGTACAATACCTCTCACTGCAATAGGTACCCAGTTAAAAAAATGGAAGTCATTCTAGCGGAAGTGCATTTTCATTGCTTCCAAAAAATCGATATTTTTAAATTGCCGAGAGTGAGCAAAAAACCATGTAGAAGCTTATTTTAGTCACACAAAACCTTGTAACTCCTCCATAGTGTTAGAAAATACTCACCAGAATTTAAAAAAAATTTATTTTTTTAAAGAAATTTATGAACTATTTTTAGTCTAAAATTTAAAAGTTATTTGCTTAAATTTACATGAAAACACTGTTTCGGGCTTAAATTCGTATAAAAAGAAACGAATTGTTAAAAAAGGCAACTATTTACCATTTTTAATAGATGAAAATATTATCATAGAATAGGGAATTTTTCTTAACATCGCTTCCAATTCAGTGACCAGGCATCGAAAAAGAGAACTTCTTGCAATGACAACCCCATGTAAAAATCATTAAATCGGATCGAAATTTGCACTACTTCCGCATCGTAAACTCTACATTTTCATGACTTATTTGGAGTCTCTTTTTTTACTGGGTATGCATTATATAAAGTTGTAACCGTAAGGGTGTTATATAATTTCTAGATAATCTGCTTACTTGACAAATTTTTTCCCGATATAAAGGAATGAACAACTAAACATTATTTTCTACTTTCTTAGAAGAGTAAATATATTGCCAAGTTAGCACATTATCTAGAAATTATATAACACCCTTACGGTTACAAATTTATATAATGCATACCTATTGCAGTGATAGAGTGATAGGTATTGTACCAAACACGAACTTGGTCAAAATTTTAATCTCACTACTTTTGATGGCCGAAATTTTGAAAAGGAACCTGGCCTTTTTTCACATTCATGTTTTTGTGAGGATCTGACTATTTTTTGGAAGGGTTTCTTAATAAACTTTTTAAACTTTAAATTTCTAGTCTGTTTTAGTTCTATTCATTATGTCTGCGCCAGTTCAAAAGGCAGAGTTACATAAAATATTGGGTCATAGGGTGATATGTGCACCATTGTGTCATAATAAGGACCGAGTAATTTGATTAATTTTTTAAGAGTCACCTGAGTAGAAATATGTAAAATATAGTGTAAATTTTAGTGTAGTAAGGTCTGCGCAGACGAAGTCCTTTAGAAAACGTAAAATAAATGTTAGCATGAGTGAAATGTGCATGCAAGGTTAATTGAAACCAGTAGGTTGTGTTTTAAATTTATTTAGTTGGTAACTTACATAAATACGCCTATTTTTTTGCAAAATTTCAGTTCTCTTCCGTATAATATTTCAATACAAATTTGATAAGCGTGGCACTACTTCCCTATTTTACAATCGGTGCTTTCAGATTTTTCCTGTTCGTAAATCCTAAACTAAAATTCTTAAGATTATCCTAGGGAAATCCCCAAGAATACTTAAATTTTTAATTTTGAGCTTAAAGTGCATGTCCATGCCCCCAATTGAAAATTCCAGGATTTAAAATCTTTCTTGGTGATTTCTAATTTAGATTTATTTGTGTATTGAATTTAAGCTCTGTAGTGCAAATTCTAGCTTGAAATGTTATGGCCGTTACCCCCACTCTCCTTCACTTTTTTAAACTCAATATTTTGTTATGAGCAGAGCTCAGTTATCATCTTACCCTTTCTAAGATGATAACTTTAAGTTAAAGCTTTAGTTAAAACCTTCGGTAAAAATTATCGTGGAATCTGCCGCTCTTGGTTAAAATATTTGGGTTTTTGGATTTTTCTATTTGGTTGGTTGACCTACTTACGTACCAAATTTCAGCTCTTTAGCGCAAATTTAATTACTAAGTTTTTATGGACGTATTCCCGCCCACTTTTTTAAAATAATTTTTTTTGCCAGTGCCAATCATATGTGTCAAGTTTCATTAGAAACGGATATTAATATTTAAATAAATAGTATATTTAAATCTGCTGATCCGAAATACATGAAATAGGAGGTTGAAATTGTATAGGCGTGTTAACTTCCACTTTTTTCAACGAAATTTTAAAACTTTGCATTATTCTAACTTTTGTGCCAAAATTTCAATAAAATTGCTTGAGACAAACATTTTAAATTTGCTCTTTTAAGTGTGTGCTTTATTAGAATAGCTACGCCCCCTGGTTAAAATCTCTCTCAGATTTTTCTAGTTAGTTGCTAATCTAGACCTACTTGTTCATTAAATTTCAGCTAACTAGCATATATTTTATTTATTTTGTTCTTATGGGCGTGATATCGCCTTATTTTTCAATCTCAATACCCGCTGTAGTCATTAGTTATCTTTCCTGTCGAGTAGTATATTCAAATTTGCTGACCCGAAGTAAATGAAATAGGAGGCTTAAATTGTATGGGCGTGTTAACGTCCACTTTTTCAACGAAAATTTATAGCCTTGTTTTATTGCAACATAAATGCCAAATTTCTAAAAATCGGTTGAGTTTAAAGCCTTAGATTTGTTTTTTAAATAGCGAAAATTTTTACTTTTAGTCTTATGGGCGTGCTCCCGCCTACTTTTTTTAACCCCAAATTTTTATTTGGCTAACAGTTATCTTTCCTGTTTAGTTTCGTTGGAAACGGATAATAGTAAATACATAAATAGTACATTTAAATGTGCTGACCCAAAACACATGAAATAAGACGCTTAAATTGTATGGGCGTGTAAACACCCACTTTTTATACCCTTTACCAAAAAATGGTAAAAGGGTATATATAAATAAATTTCCACAATGACAAAAAAGCGCCAAAAACCAAAAAAATCGCCAAAGCAAAAAAATTGCCTATATGAAAAAAAATCGCCAAAAATTAAAAAAATCGCCTAAATGAAAAAAAATCGCCAAAATCAAAAAAATTCGCGAAAACGAAAATAAATCGTCAAAATTAAAAAAACGCCATAAACCGAAAAAAATCTCTAAGAGAAAAAAATTACCTATATGAAAAAAATCGCCAAAAAATAAAAAAATCGCTTAAATGAAAAAAATTGTCAGAATCAAAAAAATCCGCCAAAACGAAAAAAAATCGCCAAAATTAAAAAAACGAAAAAACCGAAAATATCGCCAAAACTAGAAAAAAGTATCAAAACTAAAAAAAATCCCTAAAAGAAATAAAAACACCAAAAACCGAAAAAATCGCCAAAACAAAAAAATGCCTATATGAAAAAAATCGCCAAAAAATAAAAAAATCGCCTAAATGAAAAAAAAATTGTCAAAATCAAAAAAATTGGCAGAAGGAAAAAAAGTCGCCAAAATTAAAAAAAAAACGCCAAAAACCGAAAAAAAATTCCCAAAACCAAAAAAATTGCCTATATGAGAAAAGAACGCTAAAACTAAAAAAATCAGCAAAATAAAATAAATCGCCAAAATTTAAATAGCACCAAACTAAACATAATGCCAAAAACCTACAAATTGCACCAGAGAAAAAAGTATGATTTTTTTCACAAAATTAATATGTACCTACATATCTCTGTGCTTATATGTATGTATGTATGTATCTCTATACTACATAAACGCACTTTGGTAAAGGGTATATAAGATTCGGCCGAATATAGCACTCTTACTTGTTTAAATTAAAATTAAGAGCCTTGTATTATTGTAACACGTTTGCCAAATTTTAATAAAATCGCTTGAGTTAAACGCCTTAGAAATGTTTTTTTAATTCTTAGCATTATGGGCTTAGCCCCGCACCCTTGCTTAAAATTTTCGGGGTTTCAGATTTTTTTTAGGTTATGACTCACTTAGTTCTACTTGTCTACCAAATTTCAACTCACTAGCGGAAATTTTAATTTTTATGGGCGTAACCCCGCCCCCTGGTTAAAATCTTTAGGTTTTCAGATTTTTTTAGATCTACTCGTGTAACAAATTTCAGCTTTCTATCTATAGCGGAAGTGCTTCATCAATTTGATGAGTGTGTCAGTGGTCAGTGGTCAATGGTCAGTAGTCAGTGGTCAGTGGTCAGTGAGTATGTCTTAAAATATGCACTTTTTGCCCCACCATATCTCCGGAACCTTTTATTGTAAAACGTTCAAGCTTATATATATATATATATATATATATATATATATATATATATATATATATATATATAATTTAATGTATAATGTATAATTTAATAGACTTTTCTTTGAACACTGATATTATTAAACGAAATGTCATTTTATTTTTAAATCAAAAATTTTAATTTTATTCTATATATTGTATTATATGATCTTGAAATAATCCTATAAAAATTAAAATTCAAAAAGTTTGCAATATTTAAATAGTCTGTAAGGAAATTATCCATAGACTGAAAGTGAATTAAATAAATAAAATAAATAAATTATTGTCTATGATTTTAATGTTTTTTCTGATGGCTTTTTCCTCAAAAGTCAGGCTTTCAAGGTCATTTCAAATTATATATTTAAATAAATAAAAGATTATTCATTAAATATTTATTTTTCTATCCTACGTTTCGTTGGTATTTTTCCAACTTCTTCAGGGATGATTCTTTATTAAAATCTGGCAACAATATAAGTATTAATAAAAGCAAAAAATAAGTTTATATTAAACAACAATAACAATACGTCTTATTAATTGCACTTGTATATACCCCCTTATGCAACAAACAATGGTAAACTTAAAGTAGGTTTAACAAACGAATTTTGTATGGCAAAACCGGTTTTAATGCATGCTTTAAATTTAACAATCGTTTTTGCATAGGAGCATTAATCTTTAAAATATCACAGTGTTTTGTGTAAACTGGACAATTACAAAGCACAAACTAGATATATTTAATATGCATAAATTAAAAATTGTTTAAACAAATTAAAAAACTAATTAATATATATCACAGCCGAATTTCTCTCACTATTGTCGTCACTATACTAGAACTATGGTGTAGCTAGCATTAATGTTGTCGGTGTCATGTTTGGTGTTTATTGCTTTTTCCCCTTTTTGTTGGATTCTTAAACTCTCCAATGTATATCTTTTATTTACGTTTTTCTCTTTATCTAAAACTCTTACTTTATCAAATTTTGCTGTATGTCCACTTTCTATACAATTCTGCGATAGTGCAATTGATTTTTTACTTTTCCTAATATCTGCTTTATGTTCATCGATTCTAACTCCTAAACTTCTCTTATTTGTACCGATGTATACTTTGCCGCACTCTTCATCGTCATTACCGCTGCATATAATTTCATACACCACATTACTTTGGTCCCTCGTTTCTATTTTTATTTTTGTTTGTGTAAATAAATGTTGAATTATTTTGTTGAGTTTATATGCAATTGTTACATTCTCTTCTTTTATTATCCCCTTAAGTTTGTTATTTTCTGTAAGTTTAGGTATAAAAGCTACTCCGAAATATTTGGTGTTACCAGATGTTATTTCTTCAATGTTATCCCGCGTGTTCGTTCTGCTTGTTACCTTCGCAATTAAATTGTAATGTTGGTCGGAAAGTTATTCTTCTTAAGGATGTCTTTTTTAATTAGTATATTCTTTGCCTCAAACTTTTCTTCGCTCAATTTCAAAACTCTATTAATTAAACTGCATGCTGTATTAATTTTTTGGTTCATTAGTTGTGTTGATGTATAGTTAATAACGCGACCAGAAGCAATTGATTTCCAGTACCAATCCGTAATTAATTTGTCTCTCTCCCGGTATATTTTTATATCAAGATATGGAATAGATTTATTTTCTTCTTTTTCTATGGAGAATTTTAGTTTTTTAGGGTAGCTATTAAATGTTTTGAGTACTGTTTCTTCATCTTTTTACTTCATAATGGCGAATAAATCGTCTACTTACTTAGTTATAAGTTTTGTTTCTATATATTCTTTTTTAAGATCCTCAATACTAGTGTCAAGAAGATTATCTAATACAATGTCCGCGATAGTTGGTGACAAGGGATTGTCCATATGTATGCCAGAGATTTGATTAAATATTTTTTCTCCAAACACGAAATAATTATTTTCATTAAGGCAGATCTTTAACAACTCCAGGAATCTTGTCCTCGGTAGTTTTGTATACTGTTCTATGCTATTCCATTTTGTCATAATATTATTTATTGCTAGGTGTATAGGTATGTTGGTGAATAACGCTACCAAGTTAAGGGATACTAGGATCTCGTCTTCGTCTAAAGAAATTTTTTCTATATTGTCCTTAAGCTCTAATGAGTTTTTTATATTGAACTCCTTCATGACAATATTTTTTAGAATACTTCCGATATATTTTGATAGATTGTAGCATGGTACACCTACTGATGATGCAATTGGTCTCAGTGGTACATCAGGCTTATGTGTTTTAGGGAGGCCGTATAATCGGGGAGTTGTTGCTGCATTGGATTTTTATGTTAATCTTATCTTTTCTTGGATATTAAAATATTCCTTTTTGTATAAGTCCATTACAATTCTGTTGTTTGCTCTCTGAAGCTTTTGTGTTGGGTCTATTCTAGTTGTTTTATATGTACTTTTATCATCCAATAGTCTGCTCATTTTATTTTCATATTCCCTTTTATATATAACTACGGGTTTCTTTTCTTTATCTGATTTTGTAATCACTATTTCATTAATGTATTGCTTCAAAAATTTTTTCGTGTCTTCACAAATACTTAATATTAACTTTTCTTTTTGATTATTTTTTGTATGTTCTTCTATGTCTTAATATTCTATTTGCAATCCTTGATCTCACTGTTTTTTTTCGCATGTCATTATTTAAGGTCTGTACCCATTGTTCTAAATCTTCTATAATATTTGTTAATTCTTTTGATTCTTTTTATTTGGTATCAAAATGAAAAGAATCTCTAGTCGAATTAAACTTTAAGCAAAACGCTTACTTCGTTTTTGTTTAACTTTTTTTTGTTTGTTCATATTTTTGCCAAGTCTCAAGTACACTTAAATTCTTTCCCACAATTTAATTAAAATAAAATTAATTTATTCCTCACACATTTGTCAAGCCAGGTATGAGAACCATCATGCCAGCATAATTGACGAAATAAATAGAACATTTTATTTTCCACGTGTGTTTCAAATTACCAGCCAGACAGTAGTGAAATTGAATATCTATTTTGCTTAGCTTACGATGGGAATGAATTTGGCAAGATAATAATGAACAGTTGCTGGCCATTTTAAATTATATTTGTATTGTTATTTTTTTTTATTCTACTTTTTGTTATTGTACTAGTTTTAAGTTATTTTTTACATTTTGTATAAATATTAAAATTATTAAATAAAGTTTATGATTGCTACTTAAATCGTCATACACTTCACTTCTTTGAGTCAATTAGATTATCCTGGTGTACTACCTGAATAACTAATTGATTCCTCCATAACTTGAATTATCCTTGTGTATCACTTTGGTAAAAAACATCAACATTTTTAAATTGCTTATCCTTGTGTACCACTTGGATAAGCCCCACCACATACATCTCAGTTAAGCCAGGCAAACGAATCTGGTATTAACATTTTTGGCGACCGTGACAGGACCTGCAATCCTCGAATTAACTATAGTGCCATCACTTTCCTGCTTTCCACAACAACCAGTCCACCATGGAAACAACCTCAACAAAACTTCTCCGCCAACTAAAGGAAACTGGAGAACATATTGCAACCATTATTCGAAATTTCACCAAGGATTCAGCAAGCCGGAAAACTGCAACCTATTACCAGGAACGACTATCTCGTCTAAGGACAGCTTGGACAGAGTTCGACACAGCTGATAATGAATTACGGGAGTTGAAGGACGTAGACACATCTGATGAATACTTCACATCCGACTACTATACTCGAATTGAGGCCATGGCGACGAAATACATAGCGATAATGGAACGTGAACTCGATAATCAAGGTAAAGAATCCGGGAAAAAGGAACTTCCTAATCCCAAACCTGCAACTACAAGTCAAACGCAAGCCGGAGCAACTGGGGGACACGATGGATTAATCAGCCGGTCACTTGGAAAAATGGCGGCGCTTACTCGACAGCTAGAAGGCCTTCAGTTGCAACCAGGTCAAGATCAATCTTACTACGATATAAAAAAGGCCACTATCTCTCAGCTGTGGCTTCAATTAGAAAGGCTTAATGATGAATTACTGGACAAATATCCCGACCCAGACATTGCTGGTTATGATACAAGTAGATATGTTCACCTCGAACAAGCTGCACAATCAGCAATCATACAGCTCACCACGGCCAATAGAAGCCTCCACCACTCAACCACAGAAACTACGGCCAGACCATCAACCTTACCTTTGCCTACGATCACCATTACAAAATTTTAAGGTGACTACATGAAATGGACATCGTTCTCCGATTTATTTACAAGAATCGTACATGAGCAACAGATGTCTGACGCGCATAAAATGTGGTATTTAAAAACCAACGTCATTGGTGAAGCAGCGAACCTCATTAATCATCTTGCGGTTACTGCAGACAATTATCAGGTGGCGTGGCAATTGCTGCAAGATCGATACAACAATAAAAGGGTAATGGTAGCAACAGCAGTTCAGAGACTACTTGACCAGCCATCTGGGGCATCCACATTGGGTGCTATTAAGCGATTGCACGATACAACAAAGGAATGTTTGGCAGCTCTCTCCAACATGGGGCTTTAAATATTATCGTGGGATCCAATGCTTATCCACATCCTGGTCAAAAAGTTAGATAAAACAGTGCATGCTCAATATGAGCAATCAATTTCTCACCCAAAGGAACTACAAACAATCAACCAATTTCTGACATTCCTTGAGAACTATTTTCGCACCCTGGAAGCAATGGGACACAAGGAAAAACCTTCGTTTTCCACTAGCAAAATATGCGCGCTTACAGCACAACCTCGACACGAAAACCGGTTGTACATAGTTTGCAAGCGAGATTCTCACCCATTGTATCGATGCAAGAAATTCATCGATGTAAACTCAACAAACAGACTAAACATGATACAGAAACATAAATTATGTGTCCATTGCTTTAGTAGTACCCATAGTACCAAACAATGTACCATTTCAGGCCGCTGCAAGAAATGTGGAAAAAAGCACCATACCTTGGTACATCTGGAACCAACCCCACAAGGTAATTCGTCATCAAGAAAAGTTACTCCTCCTAAAAAAGAAATTGACTCAGACAGAGAGGCAGCTACACTTAACAACCCCTCCACAACAAACGTGACATCTCTCGTTAGCACACCACAGGACGAAGCTGAAAGCATGACGGCAAGTTCCGTCGGCAGAAGACCATATGTCCTACTAGGAACAGCGTTGGTAAAGGTCAAGGCAAATGGACTAGAAACTGAATGTAAGGCAATTCTTGACTCGGGCTCACAAGTCAACCTCATTACAGAGAGATTAGTCACAACTCTAGGGCTCCCAGCAAGAACCACCTCGATTTCAATCAATGGAATTGGAAAACACAGCACCAAAGTTCAACACCGTGTCAACATATCACTTAAATCCAGACTCAACAACTTTTCAACACGTCTTGAGGCATTTGTGTTGCCACAAATCATTTCTCCTCAGCCTGCTCAACAAATTACCATCGATAAGTGGGCGATTCCCAACAATGTCACACTGGCGGACCCAACTTTTAACCGACCAGAAAAAATTTACATTTTGTTAGGCGCAGAATATTACCATCAAATCCTTGCTATAGGACAAATTAAACTCGGTGATGACCTCCTAATATTACAAAACACCACCTTTGGCTAGATAGTATCTGGAAAGGTATCTGGAGAACAACTCTCATCAGCAATATGTGGTATTTTAACTGAGGAGGATAAAATGAATACGGCTATTGAACGATTTTGGAAACTGGAAGAGATCGGTAGCACTGGGCATCAACTATCTCCCTATGACGCCCAATGTGAGGCACATTTCAATCAACACACTATTCGTAACAAAGAAGGACAGTTCGTAGTACGACTTCCATTCTGTACTGAAACATCTTCTTTAGGCGCCTCACATAATATTGCCTTTAACCGCTTCCTCAGCTTGGAACGTCGATTATCAAAAGATGCTTCCCTAAAAACTCAATATATGCAGTTTACGAAACAATGGGACATATGTCGAAAATCAACATAGATGAAGTGGAAGGGTCTAAATACTTTATTCCTCACCACTGCATTTTACGACCTGATAGTACCACCACTAAACTTCGGGTGGTATTTGATGCGTCAGCAAAAACCTCGTCAGGAAAATCTTTGAATGACATTTTGCACATCGGGCCACCACTACAAAATGAGCTGTTTACGGTGCTTCTGCGATTTGGGATTCCACGTTTCGTGTTCACAACAGACATAGAAAAAATGTACCGACAAATATTGGTCCATCCAAAAGATCAACAGTACCAGATAATTCTATGGAGAAGTAATGTTTCTGAACCCATCAGTTACTTCAAGTTGAATACAGTGACATATGGAACCAGACCTGCACCATACTTGGCAATCAAATGTCTAAAGGAAATAAGCCATGATAACAACATGCAGTTTCCGTTAGCAGCCAATTTCTTGGAAAAGAACTTTTATGTGGACGATGGTTTGGGGGAGCCGATAGCTTGAACATACCACTAGAAACTCAGCGTCAACTACAACACGTCATGTCAAAGTACGGATTTCATTTGAGAAAATGGTGTGCAAATCATATCCAATTGCTACGCAATATCCCCAATGATGATCAAGAAGTTAGTCTTGATTTTTCCACAGACGAAACCGACTATACAAAAACGTTGGGATTAGTATGGCTACCCAAGGATGATCTACTGAAAATTAAGGTCAACATACAACCAATCAAGGCTCAGATTTAGCGCGTATATTTCACCCACTTGGACTACTGTCACCAGTAGTCGTCAAAGCAAAAATATTCATCCAGGAATTATGGAATTTGAATCTTTCATGGGATGAGGCAGTGCCTTTAGAATTTGAATCACGCTGGCGAAGCTTTAGAAGCAATCTGAATGAACTCAAAACCTTTCAAGCTCATCGACATATATATAAAGGATCGATTCCACGCAATACGCAACTTCATGTTTTTACAGATGCCTCAGAAAAGGCGTATGGTGCCGCAGTATATATCAGGACATTCTTGCCAAACAAAACAGTTATTGTATACTTGCTTTGTGCGAAGTCCCGTATAGCCCCTCTCAAGCAACAAACGCTGCCCAGGCTGGAATTATGTGCTGCCCAGTTGGGTGCCAACTTGCCTGCAAAAGTTAAGCACGATCTGGATATGAATACAACGCCAACATTCTACTGGTCTGATTCAAAAATAATATTAGCATGGATAAATTCACGATCATCTTCGTTGCATACATTCGTAGCAAATCGAATAGCTTCAATTCAAAAAAGCTCGACACCTGATCAATGGCGTCATGTGAGTTCCCAGGACAACCCAGCAGACATAATATCTAGAGGCTTGGATCCACAGCAGTTGCAGCATACACCCCAGTGGATGTATAGGCCATTCTTTCTTCATGGTGATGAGAAACATTGGCCTCCGATGTTCTCTCCAACTCCTGACACACCTTTACCTGAACAGAAGAAAATTTCCTATAACATGCTGGTTTCGGTAACGACTGAAAATTTTTTGCATTCTATCAACCATAGAAATTCTTTTAAAACCCTGCAACGTATTATATGATACATCTTCAGATTCATAAAAAATTCTAGAATTCCCAAGGCAGATCGACAAACTCAAAGAGCTCTGACACCTTTCGAGCTCCACGATTCACTTCTTATTATTATTATTATTAGAGAAACTCAAAAATTTGCATTCTCAGAAGACATCAAGCAGTTGCAAAAACGCAAAGAACTAAGGGTGTCAAGTCCGATCAAAAGTTTATCACCATTTTTAGATGAAAATTGCATTTTAAGAGTCGGAGGCAGACTAGAAGAGTCTACTTTGCCATTCGATACAAGACATCCAATGCTCCTCCCTTATAATGAGATAATCAGCAAACTAATATTTGAGTCAATACACAAAGAAAATAAGCATTGTGGTGAGCTCTCCTTGCAAATGTCCGACAACGATTTTGGCCCATCAAGGGAAAATACTTAGCACGAGAAACCATCCATAAGTGCGTAAGTTGCGCAAAATCAAAACCAAAACTTCTCCAGCAGATCATGGGAAATTTACCTGCAACGAGGGTTACACCAGCAAGACCATTTATAAATGCCGGGGTTGACTATTGTGGTCTAATTTGGGTTCACTTTAAAACTGGAGGAAAACGACCTCAAAAGGAGTACATTGCGGTATTCTGTTGCTTCGCCACAAAAGCAGTGCATCTTGAATTAGTTACAAGCCTAACAACAGAAGCGTTCCTGGGAGCACTTAAACGATTTACCAGTCGCAGAGGTCACTGCCAACAACTTTACTGCGACAATGCAACAAACTTTGTCGGAGCACGAAATCAACTAGCGGAATTATCATCAGCCCTTTTTACCCCCACAGCTCAAGAAGCCATTCAGCGAGAATGTGCAAATAAAAACATTTCTTTTCATTTCATTCCTCCTCGATTGGGGGACTGTGGGAGGCCACAGTCAAGTCAGCCAAAAAGTTATTACTCAAAGAAATGACAAACGCATCCCTAACTTATGAAGAAATGGAAACTGTAGTCATAGAGGTAGAGGCAATACTGAATTCCAGACCTATAACAGCATTATCAAATGATCCTAATGATGCAGCTGCCTTGACTCCTGGCCATTTCCTGATTGGGGAACCTCTCACGGCACAAGTCGATGCAACTGCTCAGTCGATGTCGCCATCACTCGTTAAACGATGGGAATTAGTATCAAAAATAAAACATCATTTCTGGCAACGATGGTCCCACGAGTACCCCACTGAACTCCAGCAGCGTAACAAATGGCAATCAAAGTCTCACAATCTGCCAGTGGGTACTATAGTTATAGTGAAAGACAACACTCCTGTCATGACGTGGCGAATCGGAAAGGTGATCGAAACATTCCCCGGGCCTGACGGTATCGTGAGGACGGCAACAGTAAAAACATCTACAGGTATTATTAAACGGGAAATTCACTTACTTGCTCCGCTTCCTCTTGATACATCCTACGCCACTACTGGCAATGAAAATATGCCTGATCTTCAGAACACACCCTCAACGTCTTTGGGCAGTGAAGGTGTAAAAAGCCGTTCCCTTCCCAAGGAAAACTACAAATCTCCGGACAAAACTAAAGGAAATAGCTCGGAACTCAAGAGAAACGAACCACCTACTGACAAATTCAAAGGCTCACCACCCCCAAAACGCTGCACATTATCTCCAACCAGCCTACTAATGCTTCTTGCCTTATTCCTTCCGTTAGTGGTATGCCAGCTAGGTACCTACACAAAGATCACTAGCTCTCCTGGGTTACACTTTGAACAGATTGGTCAAGTTAAACCAATTATCTCAGAATGGAAGCTTTTTATCTACTTTGAACTATACCCATTTCTCAATGAAGTACAACTTCTAGCAAACGGAACTAATACGTTAATGAAATGTTGCAACAGTTCAGATCTCAATCATCAATGTATCGCGCTCGTTTCGCATTTTAACAACGTTAAACTTAAAGTGGCTACCAGTCTCGAAAGTCTTTTAAGAAGAAAGAAACGAGGGGCAATTGATTTCGTTGGAAATGTAGCAAATTCATTATTTGGAGTTCTCGATTCCCAGTATGCCGAAAAAATGACAGACACCATCAACAGCATAAAGAATAACGAGGATCACTTGGCACACCTTCTACGGAATCAAACATCATTCCTCGACTCCACCCTTAATATTATGAAACAAACGGAAGACCATACTCAGAATAGCCTCGATAAATTAAACTTTCGGCTAGAAAGACTCGAGAACTTTACTGTCAATGAAACCCAGCAGTCTCAACTTATTTTCTCGCTTAGCATTCAATTGATCATCATTTCAGGCAATGTGCAAACAATGTTAAAGGCCATAATGGATCTGCTAACCGATACATATCATGGCAGAATAAGTTCCTCTCTACTAACACCACAGCAATTTTCTTTGGAAGTGGACAATATAAAGGCAAATCTGCCATCGGATTTAATACTACCAGTCACGGATATCATTCATCTGTATGGTTTAGTGACAGCTAATACAGCCATTTCAAACCAACACATCATTTGCACATTGGAAATTCCACTAGCCCATAAAGAGGATTTCGACCTCTTTTATCTTACACCAGTTCCACAACTAGTAAGTGACTCTTTGGTTGCGATCATTCCAACAACCAAAATGATGGCTCTCAACGGTCACCGAGACGAATATTTCCCGGTTGATGATACCAAACTCCGTGATTGCCACATCCTTGAACACGATACTTTTTTATGCCCAAATATTCAAGCTACGTATTTCAAAAATTCACCAATGTGTCGTTGTGAGATACATTTATTTAACAACGAGTCAGACCTAAATTTCAATATCGACGTACTAGTCCATAGTAATGTGTGGTACCAACTTCATAAAAAAAATCAATGGCTAGTCGCAACTCAACATCCACTCAAATTAAGTATGGTATGCAACGGCATCAGTGGTTCTCAGGTCTTACAAGGAACTGGATTGCTTACCTTACCAGCAGGATGTTCAATGAAAAATGAGTTGATTACCGTATATGGGCACCAAACAATTACCTCGACTTTGTATCCCTCCTATACAAGCTCTGGAGTTTCATTGCCCCATTTGAAACAAAAGGTCTTCAATATAACCGAAACTTTCCAAGACCTAAGAATCATGGGAAACTTAACTTTTTATTTGGTATCAAAATAAAAAGAATCTCTAGTTGAATTAAACTTTAAGCAAAACGCTTACTTCGTTTTTGTTTAACTTTTTTTGTTTGTTCATATTTTTGCCAAGTCTCAAGTACACTTAAATTTTTTCCCACAATTTAATTAAAATAAAATTAATTTATTTCTCACACATTTGACAAGCCAGGTATGAGAACCATCATGTCAGCATAATTGACGAAATAAATAAAACATTTTATTTTCCACGTGTGTTTCAAATTACCAGCCAGACAGTAGTGAAATTGAATATCTGTTTTGCTTAGCTTACGATGGGAATGAATTTGGCAAGATAATAATAAACAGTTTCTGGACGTTTTAAATTATATTTGTATTGTTATTTTTTTTTATTCTACTTTTTGTTATTGTACTAGTTTTAAGTTATTTTTTACATTTTGTATAAATATTAAAATTATTAAATAAAGTTTATGATTGCTACTTAAATCGTCATACACTTCACTTCTTTGAGTCAATTAGATTATCCTGGTGTACTACCTGAATAACTAATTGATTCCTCCATAACTTGAATTATCCTTGTGTATCACTTTGGTAAAAAACATCAACATTTTTAAATTGCTTATCCTTGTGTACCACTTGGATAAGCCCCACCACTTACATCTCAGTTAAGCCAGGCAAACGAGTCTGGTATTAACAATATTCATTGTGGAAATATTTTTATTGTTGACCGGTAGTAAAAATTTCGGTCCCATAGATAATACCTATTTGGCGTCTTCTAGAAATTTTATACTTGTCATATTGATGAACCATTCTGGGTTAAATCTCAAATTGTATTTCTTTAGTTGTGTTTTTCTTAGTCGATCGATTTTGGGGTCATGTGTACTTCTCTCTTTTAATGTTATTATTTTATATCTTTGTTTCTGTTTAGTCATAAAATTGCAATATTCTTCGTTATTTAGTGATCGTTTAAGTATGTGTTCTTCGTTACTTATTTCCCTGCGTATATCTGAAATGTTATAATTAGTATCTTTTATTTCTAAATTGAGAATTTTCAACTGAAAATTTCGCTCGGTTTTTTCCAGTTCTTGTTAGCAGATTATCCTCACAAAAACATAAATGTGAAAAAATTCCAAGTTTCTTTCCAAAATTTTGGTCATTAAAAGTAGTGAGATAAAAATTTTGACCAATTACGTATTTGGTACAATACCTATCACTGCAACATGAATTATATAAATTTGTAATCGTAAGGGTGTCATATAATTTCTAGATAATCTGTTTACTTGACAACATTTTTCCCGATATAAAGAAATGAACAAATATACATTATTTTCTCCTTTTTTATAAGAGCAAAAATATTGTCAAGTTAGCACATTGCCTAGAAAGTATCTGACACCCTTACGATGTCAAATTTATATAATTCATGCCATGTTGCAATGATAGGTTTGGTACCAAACACGAACTTGGTGAACATTTTTATCTCACTACTTTTGATGACCAAAATTTTGGAAAGAAACTTGGCCTTTTTTCAATTTATGTTTTTGTGAGGATCTGACTACTTTTTGGAAGGTTTTCTTAATAAAGCCTTTTTAACTTTAAACTTTTAGTCTGTTATAGTTCTATTCATAATGTCTGCGCCAGTTCAAAAGGGCAGAGTTAATTAAAATAATGGGCTATAGGGTGATAAGTACACCATTGTGTCATAATTAGGACCGATTAATTTGATTAATATTTTAAGAGTCATGTGAGTAGAAATATGTAAGATATCGTGTAAAGTTTAGTGTAGTAAAGTCTACTGAGACAAAGTACTTTTAAAAACGCAAAATTAAATGCTAACATGAGTGAAATGTGCATGCAAAGTTTCAATACAGTAGCTTGAGTTTTAAATTTATCTAGTTGGTTACTTACTTAAGCCTATTTTTTTTGCAAAATTTCAGTTCTCTACCGTATAATATTTCGATAAACATATTATAAACGTGGCCCTACTTTCCTAGTTTAACAATCGGTGCTTTCAAATTTTTCCTGTTCGTAAATCCCTTAACTTTAATTATTAATTTTAAGCTATAGTGCGTGCCCATGCCCCAAATTGAAACTTCCAGGATTTAAAATCTTTCTTGGTGGTCTCTAATTTAGATTTATTTGTGTGTTGAATTTAAGCACTCTAGTGCAAATTCTAGCCTAAAATATTATGGCCGACATCCCCACTCTCCGTTACTTCTTTAAACTCAAGATTTTGTTATGAGCAGCGCTCAATTATCTTCTTACACTTTCTAAGATGATAGCTTTAGGTTAAAGCTTCAGTTAAAACCTACAGTAAAAAATTATCGTAGCCTCTGCCACTCCTGGTTAAAATATTTAGGTTTTTAGATATTTCTATTTGGTGTCTCATCTTGACCTACTTGCGAGTCAAACTTCAGCTCTCTAGCGAAAATTTAATTATTTAATTCTTATGGGTGTATTCCCACCCACTTTTTTTTAATAAATTTTTTACCGGTGCCAATCAACTGTGTCAAGTTTCATTAGAAACGGATATTAATATTTAAATAAATAGTATATTTAAATCTGCTGATCCGAAATACATGAAATAGGAGGTTTCAATTGTATGCGCGTGTTAACTTCCACTTTTTTCAACGAAATTTTATTATTCCAACATTTGTGCCAAATTTCAATAAAATCGCTTGAGACAAACATTTTAAATTTGCTCTTTTAATTGTGTGCTTTATTGGGATAGCTCAGCTCCCCGGTTAAAATCTCCGGGTTTTCAGATTTTTCTAGTTAGTTGCTAATCTAGACCTACTTGTTTATTAAATTTCAGCTAACTAGCGTATATTTTATTTATTTTGTTCTTATGGGCGTGTTAACGCCCACTTTTTCAATGAAAATTTATAGCCTTGTACTATTGCAACATGTATGCCAAATTTCAATAAAATTGCTTGAGGCCTTAGATTTGTTTTTTAAATTCAGAGACTTATGGGCGCAGCCCCGCCCTCCTGGGTAAAATTTTTGGGTTTTCAGATTTTTCTATTAATTTTCTAATCTATAACTACTCGGTTATCAAATTTCAGCTCACTAGCGAAAATTTTAATTTTTAGTCTTATAGTCTTTTAGCCTACTTTTATTAACCCCAAATTTTTATTTGGCTAACAGTTATCTTTCCTGTTTAGTTTCGTTGGAAACGAATAATAGTAAATACATAAAGAGTACATTTAAACGTGCTGACCCGAAACACATGAAATAGGACGCTTAAATTGTATGGGCGTGTAAACGGGCACTTTTTTCAACGAAAATTTAGTGCCTGGTATTATTGCAACATGTGTGCCAAATTTTAATAAAATCGCTCGAGTTAAAAGCCTTATAAATGTTTTTTAATTCTTAGCATTATGGGCGTATCCCCGCACCCTTGGTTAAAATTTTCGGGTTTTAAGATTTTTTTTAGGTGAGTAGTCACTTAGTTCTACTTGTGTACCAAATTTCAGCTCACTAGCGCAAATTTTAGTTTTTAACGCCACCCCCTGGTTAAAATGTTCAGGTTTTCAGATTTTTCTAGTTCATTGCTCACCTAGATCTACTCGTGTAACAAGTTTCAGCTTTCTAGCTAAAGCGAAAGTGATTCATCAATTTGATGAGTGTGTCAGTGGTCAATAGTCAGAGGTCAGTGGTCAGTGGTCAGTGGTCATTGAGTATGTCTTAAAATATGCACTTTTTGCACCTCCATATCTATTTATATTATATTATAAAGCATATTTTCCTATTTCCTATGTTTAAAGAGTTTGAGGAGGTGAATAAAATATGCAATTTATGAGCAATGAACTTATTTTAAGGTTGAAGAAATTGAAATGTAAGATATTTAGGATTGTCAAAAAGAATCAAAGATGTGTGATCATGGGAGGCAACATTATGCTCGTGAGTGTTTATATGTGTACGTTTTTAAAATAACTCCAGAGCTGGCAGATGGGTAAGTAGTCGTATAAAAAAATGAGTGTATAATGCCGAGTACTCATCTGGCATTTCCTGTGTTCTGATCTTTTTTTAAATGTGTGCAACACCTTTCACATTATGTTTTTTAAACAGAAAATAATACCAACAAATTGGTGTTCTGCCACTAAGTATTCTTCTAATGCAAGTTGAATTATTGGTGTGTTCGAAATCGTTCAATGTTCTGCATTAGTGCATTCTTTAAGTCCGATTTGATTTAGGAGTAATCTGTGCTGTTGCCATTCTCTTCTAGCTCCCCTTTTTTCACATACAAGACGTTCAATTTCCGTAGAACAAATTCTATTAAAAGCAGTCCGCGGATAAGATGTAGTGGCAAGTTCAGCAGTCTGTTTAATATTTTAAGTTAAGATTGACAATGTTAATTTCTATATCATTAGGTGATCTTAGCTGAATGTTTTCTACGCAGTGACTACTAAGATATTTTTTGAATCCTAGCCAGCTCACCCCAATAATCATTTCCACATATGAGTTAGTTAAATCACTCCTTAGTGGGTTCAAAATTATAATTGTAGGATAGTGATAGGAAGAGAGATCTAAAGAGGCCTCCACGTGAATTAAGTCAATCCGGATATTTTTCATGACGCCAAAATCTATAACATCTAGAATTTTTCGTACGTCGATAGGCACCACTCGAAATGACATCTAATACAATTTTTGAAATTATACTACACAACGCATGACCTTTAGGTGAAACTAGACGCGAGCCCCAGTACGTATGTTTTGCATTGTAGTTACCAGCTGCCACGAAGCAAGATCCCAGCGATTTGTAGAACTTCTCATACCGATTTTCGGTAACTGAAAATCTATGAGGTGAGTAAATTGATGATATCACGAAATTCGCAACAAAAATTTTCTACGAGAATATATATATATATTCTTCACTTACGTTGTCAAGGATATAGTGATTGAGTTTTGACTTAATTAGACTTGCCAATCTACCGCACGCTCTGCTTCTCGGGTTCTTTTAATCATAAAGACAGTAACAGTTTACTTTAAAGCAGCTTCTCGAAATAAAATGGGTCTCAGAGACCAACATTATATCAATATTTTTTTCGAAAGAAAGTTCTCAAGTTAATTTTTATGTGGGCGAATGCCTCTTGCGTTCCACAAACATATTTTTAACGTATTTATGGCTTGTTATGTAATGCTTGAAGCAGAAAATTCTGCATTGGTAGCTTTCTTTTATCATGTTAGTAACATTTGTTGTAAAGTTTTTTATAGTTTGCTCCAGATTATCAATAGAGACTACTGAAATTGAAGCTTGTTTTTGGATTTGTTGTATTATTTCCCGGTGAATCATTTTGTGTGGCAATAAAACTAGCCTTACGATACACATGAAGTGATTGGTTGACTCATGTGAGAAAAAATGGCGGAGTAAGCGTTTACTGATTAATCTGTTTAACGAAAGAATATACAGGACATCCTCTGTAGTTAGCGGTGTGATTACCTTCTCACTTACTACATTTTTGTTCTGCTTGATCTTTTGGTTTAGTGCAACTAGCAGTACCGTGCAATTCACCGCAAATAACATTAACTGTAGGTAAATTGCAGTAAGTTTTTGTGTAGCCATATTCTTGCAAATTATTGCGCTGTACGAGACCTCAACGCTTATGTGGCTCTTCAACTATGATTTTTCGGTATAAGAGGTATTTTAGGCTATTAATTGAATGTGTATCGTTTTTTAAGTGTATATCATTCGGCTACAGTTCAACCCAAAATAGAAGTTGGGGACATTTTCTCTGTTTATTATATTAGTAAAATTTTTTACCTTACATCCTTGGTAGACAAGTGCACATTTTGCTTTTCGGGGTCAACATATGAGTCCATACCTTTCAATACTATCTGTAGGCCTTAAGCACTCTTAAGTTGGTATGTATAACTTGTTTTATTTTTTTTAAATTCTGTCACAATTTTTCGGAAATATTTTTCTACATATATTTGTATTTTTGTTTCGTTAATATTACCTCCTTTAATTGAAATTATGTGAAAAGTATTATCACCAATGGCCGACAGTAGTTTTTTAATAAGTCCGTTAGAATTTTTTTCTCTCAAATAGAGATTTTCGAATTCGATTTTTCCGTCTGAACTGAAGACAACTCAATTTAACAAATAAAATTTATTTTCATTGAATAAAAAAAAATACATATATATATATATATACATATATATATACATATACATATATGTATATTCAATTAAATTGATTACAATCATTTACCGCGATTGTAATTAGACTTAGTGACGGATTTTTTCTTAATAAAATAATACAAAAGCAGCAATTAAACAATATTTAATTCTTACCATAAATTTAACGGCTTATTACCAAATCCCTAAATACAAAAAGAAGGGTTAACCTGAGTGTGGGAAACGATGATGAAGATGAAAACATGCAAACCCCAAGTGCAAAATGCAAAACAAATTCCAATACAAACTCTTAAATCAAGAAGAATGATGCAAATTAACAGGCATTACTACAGAAGAAATCCAATCACTAGGTACAATAGAAATAGAACTAAATTTATCAAATGAAGTATGCTAAACCCCCATTTCATATAGTAGATTCAGACTTTTCTACAGAAACAGACGGAATATTAGGTAGAGATGTTTTTAAGAAATATCTTTGCAAAGTAGATTACAAAACATTTACAATTTCAATATTTACAAATAATACAACTATAACACTACCAATGCATACAAAATAAATTACATCACTACAAACAAAAATACCACCAAGAACAGAAATAATAAAAGCATTAAAATTAAACTTAACAGAAGATAGCGTAATTTTTAATAATCAATTAAAGCCATGCGTATATTTAAGTAATTCAATAGTACCCAAAAATGGCATGACTCATTTGCAAATATTGAACACAAGAAATGATGAAATAATTTTAAAAGGCATTAAACTCCAAACTGACCCACTTAAAAACTTCATAGTTCATATTAAATCACAATAATGCTTATAACCTCAAACGTTTTGAGCAAATACTAAATGACTTGCAAATAAATATTAAGGCCAATTACGCAAAAACAGAATTAATAAAAAAAAATTTAGGAAATATCAAAATATTTTTCACCTCGAAGACGAAAACTTAACGTCAACAATTTTTACACACATAAAATCATAACCTCAGACAATACACCAGTGTACATAAAAAACTACAGATTACCACATGCACATACTGAAGTAATAAGCGAACATGTACAAACAATGCTTGATGATGACATAATAGAACCATTAATTAGCCCATAAAATGCTCCACTCCTCTTGGTACCGAAGAAAAACACGGAAGACAAAAAGAAATGGAGACTAGTAGTAGACTTTATAAAACTGAACAACAAAATTGTAAGCGACAAATTTCCACTAACTAGATTTGGACGAACTTGGTAGAGTTTGGTTTTCTACACTGGACATGACAAGCTCATTTCACCAGATTGAATTAAATGCAGAATCTAGACCACTTACAGCCTTTTCTACGCCACAAGGTCACTATCAATTCAAAAGACTCCCTTTCGGACCAAAAATTTATTCAAATGGCTTTCAACGAATGCTAACAATAGCACTTTCCGGACTAAAATCTTTATGTAGATGACATGATAGTATATGGATGTAGCTTCAACCATCACAACCAAAATCTAATAAAAATACTGGTCAGACTTCAACAGTGCAATCTAAAACTTAATCCAAAGAAATGTTGTTTTTTAAGACCAGAAGTAATTTACTTGGGACATTTAATAACGAAAGACGGTGTAAAGCCAGACCCATCGAAATATGAAGCAATAAAAAATTACACAATACCTAAAAACACAGACGAAGTAAGACGATTCATTGCATTTTGCAATTATTACAGAAAATGCTTATCTAATTTTGCTGACATCGCTAAAGACCTAAACACACTTGTAAAAAATTCAAATGGACAGAACAATGCCAACATGCCTTCGAAACACTAAAAGAAAAATTAAACAATCCTCCTGTATTACAATACCCAAATTTTAAAAAACCTTTTATACTAACAACCGACGCTTCAAGCTACGCGTTAGCTGCTGTATTAATGCAAGGAGAAATAGGACAAGAATTACCAATTGCATATGCAAGTAAAGCATTACCAAAACATGACATGAATAAACCAGTCATTGAAAAAGAACTATTAGCAATACACTGGGGAATAATTTTTTTTTTTTTTTTTTTTTTTAATACATATATTTATTTATTGTATCTTCAAATATGAACTAACAATAAGTGATCAAATCTTAAAGCTCAAATATAATTGTTTAGCCCGACCAGTGTCGGCCAAAACTTAGTGATAATTTAAATAATACAAAGTAGTGATAATCAAAAAGGAAAATTAAATGTATTTTCAAGCATTCCCATCTAGAGTGTTGAGTATAAGAGCCCTTGTGTCCCTCTTTTTTAGGCGGATGTGACCATTAAAATTCAAAATATTACGAGCAAGCGGATTAGGATGTGACTCGAGTTTTGTTAAGTATTTGCCTGCGTATCTTGCAATTTCTTCAGTCACTAGTGGCATTCTTAAATCACGATGCAAATTTGAATTCTTAATATACCATGGAGCAGATGTTATTAACCTTAACATTTTGTTTTGCCTTCGTTGAATTCTCTCTACATTGGAGGCTGAAGCAGTGCCCCATAACTGGATACCGTAACACCATATTGGCTTTAAAAGCGACTTGTATAATAAAAGTTTACAGTCCAGGCTAAGTATTGAATTTCTGCCAATCAACCAGTGTATTTGAGATAACTTACGTTTCATCTGAGTTAGCTTAAAGTCAATATGATGTTTCCATGTAAGTCTTCGATCAAGGTGTATACCAAGGTATTTCACTTGGGGGTGTTGAGGAATATTTTGATTATTGATTCGAATTGGGGAACAAGTATCTCTTCTTAGGGTAAACGTTATATGGACACACTTTTGTTCATTTACCTTAATTCTCCATAAGTTCAACCACATTTCCAATTGTGTAATATGTTCTTGTAAATATCGGGAAGCCTCGTGAGGGTTTTCATGCATACTAAGGCAGGCTGTATCATCGGCAAACGTAGATGTATGGATATTGCTGCTCAAAGGCATATCACAAGTATAGATCAAATACAAAACTGGCCCCAGTATGCTCCCCTGTGGCACACCGGATGATATAGATTCGGGCACACTCATGAATTCTCCTTCCACAACCGTGAACTTCCGGGTAGTGATGTAACTTTCTAATAAATTCACTAAATTTATTGGTAGATATGATTTTAATTTTAGAATTAGACCTTCATGCCACACTTTATCAAAGGCCTGAGAAACGTCAATAAACAGGGCAGAACAATACATTTTTTCTTCAAAAGTTCTTCTTATAAATTGCACCAATCTATGAGTTTGTTCAATGGTGCTATGCTGACTTCTAAAACTGGATAATACTCCAGACGTAAAATGGAGTTAAAAATAAATAACAGGATTCTAATTGCAATATGGGGCAAGTTTATCAGCATATTGTTACTTATTCCATCAATACCTGGAGCTTTCTGCGGGTTGAGTTCAGCAATTAGTTTCTGAACATCACGCGTCTTAAATTTTATGGTTCGAGGGGGTAGCGCAACTACACTTGGTAAATCAACAACACCAGTACATGTGTTTGGGGTAAATACGGATTTTAAATGCTCAACAAATATGTTACCTTTTTCAGTATCGCTTCTGGCCCAACCTCCGGTAGAAGTGCGCAGAGGTGGTCTATATTCAACGGGTGTTTTAAGCTTTCTAGCAGCTCGCCACAAGGAGTAATTAGATGCAGGTGTGGCATCAAGATTTTCCAGATAATTTTTAAGACATACAGTTTTTTCATATGCCAGCAGCTCTTGGAGTCGTCTAGTGCACTCTTTAAATCTAATTTTATTTTGGGGTGATCTGTGCTGTTGCCATTCCCTTCTAGCTGTCCTTTTTTCACGTAAAAGACGTTCAATGTCTGTAGAATAAATTCTATTAAACCCAGTCTGCGGATGGGAAGTAGTGGCATGTTCAGCAGCCTGTTTAATATTTTCGTTAAGATTTTCAATGTTAGATTCAATATCACCTGGTGTTCTTAGGTTAATATTTTCCGTACAATGGCTACTGAGGTATTTTTTGAACCCCAGCCAATTAACACGGTTGATCATCTTTACATATGGGACAGGGAAGTCACTTCTTAGTGGGCTACAAATTGTAACAATCGTGGGAGAGTGATCGGAGGAGAGATCTACAGAAGCTTCAACATGAATTAATTCCCTACCGATATTTTTAATGACTCCAAAATCTATAACATCCGGAATTTTTTGTATGTCCGTAGGCCAGTAAGTGGGCTCCCCACTTGAAATGACGTCCAAGCCCATTTTTGAAATTGTGTTGAACAACGCTCGTCCTCTAGGTGTGATAAGACGCGAACCCCAGAAAGTATGTTTTGCATTATAGTCTCCAGCTGCTACGAAACAAGGGCCAAGAGATTTGTAGAAATCCTCGTACTGATCCTCAGTAATTGCGAATCTAGGAGGGGAGTAAATTGATGATATGACAAAATTTGTGCAAAAATTTTCGATACAAATATTCGTTGCTTGTAGATGTTCTTCACAAATGTTATCAAGGACATAGTGTTTGAGTCTTGACTTAATTAGAATTGCTGACCCACCGCATGCTCTCCCCCTCGGGTCCTTTGAATCATATAGAGTGTAACCATTTATTTTAAATAAGCTCCTTGAAGTCAAATGAGTCTCAGAGACCAACATTATATCAATATTTTTTTCCATGAGGAAGTGCTCAAGTTCATTTTTATGCTGGCGAATGCCGTTTGCGTTCCAGAAACATATTTTTAACATGTTCATGGTTTGTTAACTAATGCTTGAAGCAGTGTATTCTGCATTCGCAGCATTTCTTGCATCATGCTAGTCATATTTGTTGTAAAGTTGTTTATAGTTAGCACCAGATTCTCAATAGTAGCTTCAAGGCGACTAAAGTTAAAGCCTGAGTTTGCATTCGCTGAATTATTTTGCGGCGAAACATTTTGTGAGGGACTAGAACTAGCCTTAGCAGCATCGGCATACGATACACGTGAAGTAACTGGTTGACTTACTTGAGCAAAAGAGGCGGAGTACGCGTTTAATGGTTGGGCTGGAGCTAACTTAGGTTTTTGACTCATAGTCTGTTTAACAAAAGAATATACAGGGCATCCTCTATAGTTAGCGGTGTGATTACCTCCACAATTACTACATTTTTTTTCTGCTTGTTCTTTTGGCTTAGTGCAGCTAGCAGTACCATGCAATTCACCGCAGATAACACAAACTGTAGGTAAATTGCAGTAAGTTTTTGTATGGCCATATTCTTGGCAATTATGGCACTGTACAGGACCTGAACGCTTACGTGGCTCTTCAACTGAGATTTTTCGGTGTAACAGAAACTTTACGCTATAAATTGGATGGGTTTGATTTTTTATCAATTGTATGTCATTCGGCTCCAGTTCAATGCGAAATAGGGGTTGGGCGACCTTTTCTCTGTTAATTATATTAGTAACGTTTTTTACCTTAAATCCTTGGTCTAGAAGTGCACATTTTACTTCTTCGGGCTCAACATATGAATCTATGCCCTTTAGTACTATATGTAGGCCTTTAGCACTCTTAAGTTGGTATGTGTAAAAGTTTGTTTTATTTTTTTCAAAATCATTTACAATTTTTCGAAAATTGTTTTCATCGTATATTTGGATTTTAGTTTCATCAATATTACCTCTTTTAATTGGAATTACGTGAAAACTATTTTCACCAATGGTCGACAGTAGTTTTTTTAGAAGCGCGTTAGAATTTTTTTCCCTCACATATATTGGTGGTGGCTTAAAAGACTTCTGAGATGATGAAGCGGTCTTCTCGTTATCGTCTTGCAATAATGAAAAACGATTTTGGCGATTCATGGATGATGCGCTGTTATCCCTAGACATCTTTGGAACAGATGAAATTTTAGAAGAATTCGGGCTTCGCCCACGCTTTACCACGGTTATATATCTGTCCATTCCAACTTGTACCTTTGGTTTTGAGCTACTGTTATCTGTAGTGACAACTTGGTTAGGTGATGAACAGCCCGAAGCGAATGATTTCAATGGCTTAACTGACGAAGTACTAGGCAACTGTAATGTTAAAGAATCACTAGTAGGCATTGGACAAAGCGAAGTTGATCGCTGTCGAAAAAGTGGATTTGTTGTTAGAAAAAGTGTATCATCAGATTTTGTACTTTTATTAAGAGCTTCCGAACTCACAGTAAGTCTGTCATCAGGTTTTTTATTTTTATTGTTATCATTATGAGCATCAGAACTCACAGTAAAATAGGCATTTCTGCCGTTATAACTCACTTCACATTTATTTGTTTTTGAGGTACTCATATAGAGTATTCCTCAAGGGTACTTTTGTTTGTTTGTTTGTTTTTTTTATTACGGTTTTTTTGTTTTTGTTATTTATGACTATGCAAAAAAATATTAACAAAGCAATTACAGCTTATTTATCAAAGTTAATAATATGTATTACGAATATTTTCTCTTATATGATTTTTTTTTGTTAAGTATGTATGTAAAAAAAAACTCCGCTATGACGTTAGTTCACTATGAAGGTACAACGAGAATAAATTAATTTAAACCATGTTTATATGGGAGACAATTCATTGTAGTCTGTCAGTGTAACTGGTTCCTTAATGTGTTTTGTTTGTTTATTTTTAGTACATTTTTCACAATATCACACAAATTTCTTCACCATCTTTGACATGTTTTTCCAAATATATGTATTTTTGTTTTAATTTGATGATAGTTTTTCTAACTCCTAAGTGGCCTGCGTGTGTAGCATTGCGGTACTCATCAATTAGTTTGTATTGTAATATTGCATCTGTAATATATGTTGGGGCATTGTATAATATTATTTTTAGTTGAGGAGTTTGGTTGTTTATATTTATCTTGGTATATGCTTCTTTTATTTCTTCTTTTTTTTTTTGTATATACATACTTCATAACTTTTTGATAGCGCAAATTCTTTTATATTTTATTTATTCATTTTAGATATCAGTTTCCTCAGAATAGAATCTGGTTTTGCTGAGTTATCGCTGAATCTTGCTAGCTAAATAAGTTCATTATTAACATCATTATTCATATTTTGGGTATGTAACTGCTTCATAATCGAATCTGGTTTCGATGAAATATCACTACAACCTATATTCATATTTTTGGTACACAATTTCTTCATATTCGATTCTGGTTTCGATGAATTATCATTACGTCGTATGTGCACAATATTATTTTCAGTAAATATATCTTTTTTTTATATTTTCAAGCTTGTTAAATTTAAATTTATTCACATTTTTGACGTCATTAATGGATATTCATTCGCATATTTGAAGTTGATCAGAGTAGTTTAGAAATGTATGCCATTAAAATTGTCAAATTTGAGTAATTAAAACCAAAACTTTGTAATTTATAGGCTAAAATTTACATATTAAGGTAATTACTGTCAATGGTGTGAAGTGATACATAGAAAAAGATTGTTTGATATTGGTCCGTCGATGTGTTTTTGTTTTAATTTTATGGATTAATATCCGTCCGTGAATGTGCATAGTTAATTATGTAGGCACGCAGGGCTTGTTTGTACGTAGCAGAGCTGTAAATGAAACATTCTTTTTTGATTTTAATTTGTTACGAATTAGCAAATTTCGAATTAATTATTTTCACACAAAAAATGAATTGAATTAATTTTTAGTCAATTCAAATGAATTTGTCAAATGAATTGCAATTCTTTTCTAATTCAAATAAGTTTGTCAAAATGAGTTGCACTTCATTTTTTAAATTCATTTGAATTGAATTGATTTTGAATTCATTGAAATGAATTAGAATTATGAATTGACATTAAACATTTTTATGGGCCAATCCTTAACTATTTTTCTATCTGCTAGTACTTTTGGTTCATGTAAAGTTTTTTAGGAAAAACCTAATGAGAAATACATAAGTAATAGACTTAAACTGCTCAGCCGAAGTACATGAAAGAAAAAAATAAGATTTACCCATGAATCATGGATTCAAGTGATGGCGCCTTGGTTGGATTAATGTGAGACATGCATGATTTTTACATTAGCTTGTCGTTGGAGATCATGTGTTTGTATGAGAATTTAAATACTTTGATATTTATTCAAATTAATGAATTAAACTCCCTGATTCGATGATGTTTTTTCACGTAAATACAAAACAAACAAATAAATCAAAATTTTTGCCGCAGGATACGAACCGAACTGTTCTCACTCTCAAGGCACACTCTCTGCCATAAAGCTACTGTACTCTTACAATTATTATTTCAATATATTACTCAGTAACACCGCATGCGTTTTTAATGCGTTCAAACACTATAGTATTATTTATGACTTGCTATGGTATTCACAATACATTCGGAGAAACAAATGCTCAAGAAAGCATGAAACATTATTTCATTTTTAACGCATTCATTTATTTTTTGTTGGGCATGGGTGTAATCACGAGCACTTTTCAAAACAGGAAATTTTTACTTTGGATAAGTGTAATGTGTATGAAAAATTTCAATAAAATTGATCTTAATTTATGAATTGATCAGGCTAAAGTTTATAGCACTTTTGAAGCCATGTGATAATTTGATAATTTTTAATGAAAAATTAACACAAAAGTTAATTGTAAATATTATGACAAGCACGTAGTGTATCAAATTTCTGCGCTCTAGTGCAAATTTGAATTTTAGGGGCGTTGCCCCCATACCAAATAACTTCTTGGTCTTAAGATTTTTCTATTGGCTTACTCATCTACACTTACCTGTATATAAAACTTCTCTAGCCCACTTCTCCGCCCACTATTTTAATGTCACGGCGCTTATTATTCATGCTAGTTTTCAGATTTTAATAGTTGGTTACTCACCTAGGTCTACTTGTTTATCAAATTTAAGCTCATTAGCGCAACTTTTAATTTTTACTTTTTATGGACGTAGCTCCGCCCCTCTGACTAAAATTTCCAGGGTTTCAGGTCTTTTTAGTTGGTTTCTCACCTAGACCTACTTCAATATCCTTTTTTAGCTCCTTAGCGCAACTTTTAATTTAAAATTTTTATAGGCGTAGCCCCGCACTCTTTTTCAAACTCATGTTTTATTTCGACTAGTACGCATCGTTCTTGCCAAGCTTTGTTGCAAACGGATAATAATACCTACATAAATAGTATATCTAAATAGGCTGAGCCGTAGAACATGAAATATGAGGCTTAAATTGTATGGGTAAGTCAACGCCCACTTTTTAACGAAAAATGTATAGTCTTGCATTATCGCAATATATATGCCAAATTTCAATAAAATCGCTTCAGTTAAGCGCTTCAGATTTTCTTGTTGAATTCTGACCTTTGATGGCATAGCCCGGCCCTCCTGGCTAAAATTTCAGGGTTTTCCGAATTGTTTAGTTGCGTCTTCACAGATACCTAGTTCTGTGTCAAATTTCACCCAGTACAAGGTTTTTTAATTTTTGTACTAAATTAAATTATAATTTTGGTAGCAGAAATTTCCATTTTTTATTCCAATAGATCTGCTCTTAAATTGTATTGATTGTAACTCATTTTTGATTTCATTCATTTGAATTGCAATTCATTTCAATGAATTCAAAATCAATTCAATTGAAATGAATTTGAAAAATTAATTGCAATTAATTTTGACAAACTCATTTGAATTAGAAACGAATTGCAATTCATTTGACAAATTCATTTGAATTGAAAACGAATTGCAAATCAATTTTACCAAATTCATTTGAATGGAATCAAATTTAGTTCAATTAATTTTTTGTGTGAAAAGAATTAATTCAAAATTTGCTAATTCAGTGCATGAATGATTCGCGAATTAATTAAAAAATGAGTGATTCATTTACAGCTCTGGTACGTAGTATGTTTTTTGGTTTGTTAAGCGGTTGCAGCAGGTTTATGAATTTAGGTTTTGTGTGCGTGTGTTATTAGTTTAGTTTTCTTGTAATAATCTTTTTTTTGTATTTAGTATGTTTTTCGTTTGTTAAAGTAGTGAGATAAAAATTTTGATCAAGTTCATGCTTGGTACAATACCTCTCACTGCAATAGGTACCCAGTTAAAAAAATGGAAGTCATTCTAGCGGAAGTGCATTTTCATTGCTTCCGAAAAATCGATATTTTTAAATTGCCGAGAGTGAGCAAAAAACCATGTAGAAGCTTATTTTAGTCACACAAAACCTTGTAACTCCTCCATAGTGTTAGAAAATACTCACCAGAATTTAAAAAAAATTTATTTTTTTAAAGAAATTTATGAACTATTTTTAGTCTAAAATTTAAAAGTTATTTGCTTAAATTTACATGAAAACACTGTTTCGGGCTTAAATTCGTATAAAAAGAAACGAATTGTTAAAAAAGGCAACTATTTACCATTTTTAATAGATGAAAATATTATCATAGAATAGGGAATTTTTCTTAACATCGCTTCCAATTCAGTGACCAGGCATCGAAAAAGAGAACTTCTTGCAATGACAACCCCATGTAAAAATCATTAAATCGGATCGAAATTTGCACTACTTCCGCATCGTAAACTCTACATTTTCATGACTTATTTGGAGTCTCTTTTTTTACTGGGTATGCATTATATAAAGTTGTAACCGTAAGGGTGTTATATAATTTCTAGATAATCTGCTTACTTGACAAATTTTTTCCCGATATAAAGAAATGAACAACTAAACATTATTTTCTACTTTCTTAGAAGAGTAAATATATTGCCAAGTTAGCACATTATCTAGAAATTATATAACACCCTTACGGTTACAAATTTATATAATGCATACCTATTGCAGTGATAGAGTGATAGGTATTGTACCAAACACGAACTTGGTCAAAATTTTAATCTCACTACTTTTGATGGCCGAAATTTTGAAAAGGAACCTGGCCTTTTTTCACATTCATGTTTTTGTGAGGATCTGACTATTTTTTGGAAGGGTTTCTTAATAAACTTTTTAAACTTTAAATTTCTAGTCTGTTTTAGTTCTATTCATTATGTCTGCGCCAGTTCAAAGGGCAGAGTTACATAAAATATTGGGTCATAGGGTGATATGTGCACCATTGTGTCATAATAAGGACCGAGTAATTTGATTAATTTTTTAAGAGTCACCTGAGTAGAAATATGTAAAATATAGTGTAAATTTTAGTGTAGTAAGGTCTGCGCAGACGAAGTCCTTTAGAAAACGTAAAATAAATGTTAGCATGAGTGAAATGTGCATGCAAGGTTAATTGAAACCAGTAGGTTGTGTTTTAAATTTATTTAGTTGGTAACTTACATAAATACGCCTATTTTTTTGCAAAATTTCAGTTCTCTTCCGTATAATATTTCAATACAAATTTGATAAGCGTGGCACTACTTCCCTATTTTACAATCGGTGCTTTCAGATTTTTCCTGTTCGTAAATCCTTTAACTAAAATTCTTAAAATTATCCTAGGGAAATCCCCAAGAATACTTAAATTTTTAATTTTGAGCTTAAAGTGCATGTCCATGCCCCCAATTGAAAATTCCAGGATTTAATATCTTTCTTGGTGATTTCTAATTTAGATTTATTTGTGTATTGAATTTAAGCTCTGTAGTGCAAATTCTAGCTTGAAATGTTATGGCCGTTACCCCCACTCTCCTTCACTTTTTTAAACTCAATATTTTGTTATGAGCAGAGCTCAGTTATCATCTTACCCTTTCTAAGATGATAACTTTAAGTTAAAGCTTTAGTTAAAACCTTCGGTAAAAATTATCGTGGAATCTGCCGCTGTTGGTTAAAATATTTGGGTTTTTGGATTTTTCTATTTGGTTTCTCATCTTGACCTACTTACGTACCAAATTTCAGCTCTTTAGCGCAAATTTAATTACTAAGTTTTTATGGACGTATTCCCGCCCACTTTTTTAAAATAATTTTTTTTGCCAGTGCCAATCATATGTGTCAAGTTTCATTAGAAACGGATATTAATATTTAAATAAATAGTATATTTAAATCTGCTGATCCGAAATACATGAAATAGGAGGTTGAAATTGTATAGGCGTGTTAACTTCCACTTTTTTCAACGAAATTTTAAAACTTTGCATTATTCTAACTTTTGTGCCAAAATTTCAATAAAATTGCTTGAGACAAACATTTTAAATTTGCTCTTTTAAGTGTGTGCTTTATTAGAATAGCTACGCCCCCTGGTTAAAATCTCTCTCAGATTTTTCTAGTTAGTTGCTAATCTGGACCTACTTGTTCATTAAATTTCAGCTAACTAGCATATATTTTATTTATTTTGTTCTTATGGGCGTGATATCGCCTTATTTTTCAATCTCAATACCCGCTGTAGTCATTAGTTATCTTTCCTGTCGAGTAGTATATTCAAATTTGCTGACCCGAAGTAAATGAAATAGGAGGCTTAAATTGTATGGGCGTGTTAACGTCCACTTTTTCAACGAAAATTTATAGCCTTGTTTTATTGCAACATAAATGCCAAATTTCTAAAAATCGGTTGAGTTTAAAGCCTTAGATTTGTTTTTTAAATAGCGAAAATTTTTACTTTTAGTCTTATGGGCGTGCTCCCGCCTACTTTTTTTAACCCCAAATTTTTATTTGGCTAACAGTTATCTTTCCTGTTTAGTTTCGTTGGAAACGGATAATAGTAAATACATAAATAGTACATTTAAATGTGCTGACCCAAAACACATGAAATAAGACGCTTAAATTGTATGGGCGTGTAAACACCCACTTTTTATACCCTTTACCAAAAAATGGTAAAAGGGTATATATAAATAAATTTCCACAATGACAAAAAAACGCCAAAAACCAAAAAAATCGCCAAAGCAAAAAAAATTGCCTATATGAAAAAAATCGCCAAAAATTAAAAAAATCGCCTAAATGAAAAAAAATCGCCAAAATCAAAAAAATTCGCGAAAACGAAAATAAATCGTCAAAATTAAAAAAACGCCATAAACCGAAAAAAATCGCCAAGAGAAAAAAATTACCTATATGAAAAAAATCGCCAAAAAATAAAAAAATCGCTTAAATGAAAAAAATTGTCAGAATCAAAAAAATCCGCCAAAACGAAAAAAAATCGCCAAAATTAAAAAAACGAAAAAACCGAAAATATCGCCAAAACTAGAAAAAAGTATCAAAACTAAAAAAAATCCCTAAAAGAAATAAAAACACCAAAAACCGAAAAAATCGCCAAAACAAAAAAATGCCTATATGAAAAAAATCGCCAAAAAATAAAAAAATCGCCTAAATGAAAAAAAAAATTGTCAAAATCAAAAAAATTGGCAGAAGGAAAAAAAGTCGCCAAAATTAAAAAAAACGCCAAAAACCGAAAAAAAATTCCCAAAACCAAAAAAATTGCCTATATGAGAAAAGAACGCTAAAACTAAAAAAATCAGCAAAATAAAATAAATCGCCAAAATTTAAATAGCACCAAACTAAACATAATGCCAAAAACCTACAAATTGCACCAGAGAAAAAAGTATGATTTTTTTCACAAAATTAATATGTACCTACATATCTCTGTGCTTATATGTATGTATCTCTATACTACATAAACGCACTTTGGTAAAGGGTATATAAGATTCGGCCGAATATAGCACTCTTACTTGTTTAAATTAAAATTAAGAGCCTTGTATTATTGTAACACGTTTGCCAAATTTTAATAAAATCGCTTGAGTTAAACGCCTTAGAAATGTTTTTTTAATTCTTAGCATTATGGGCTTAGCCCCGCACCCTTGCTTAAAATTTTCGGGGTTTCAGATTTTTTTTAGGTTATGACTCACTTAGTTCTACTTGTCTACCAAATTTCAACTCACTAGCGGAAATTTTAATTTTTATGGGCGTAACCCCGCCCCCTGGTTAAAATCTTCAGGTTTTCAGATTTTCTTAGATCTACTCGTGTAACAAATTTCAGCTTTCTATCTATAGCGGAAGTGCTTCATCAATTTGATGAGTGTGTCAGTGGTCAGTGGTCAATGGTCAGTAGTCAGTGGTCAGTGGTCAGTGAGTATGTCTTAAAATATGCACTTTTTGCCCCACCATATCTCCGGAACCTTTTATTGTAAAACGTTCAAGCTTATATATATATATATATATATATATATATATATATATATATATATATATAATTTAATGTATAATGTATAATTTAATAGACTTTTCTTTGAACACTGATATTATTAAACGAAATGTCATTTTATTTTTAAATCAAAAATTTTAATTTTATTCTATATATTGTATTATATGATCTTGAAATAATCCTATAAAAATTAAAATTCAAAAAGTTTGCAATATTTAAATAGTCTGTAAGGAAATTATCCATAGACTGAAAGTGAATTAAATAAATAAAATAAATAAATTATTGTCTATGATTTTAATGTTTTTTCTGATGGCTTTTTCCTCAAAAGTCAGGCTTTCAAGGTCATTTCAAATTATATATTTAAATAAATAAAAGATTATTCATTAAATATTTATTTTTCTATCCTACGTTTCGTTGGTATTTTTCCAACTTCTTCAGGGATGATTCTTTATTAAAATCTGGCAACAATATAAGTATTAATAAAAGCAAAAAATAAGTTTATATTAAACAACAATAACAATACGTCTTATTAATTGCACTTGTATATACCCCCTTATGCAACAAACAATGGTAAACTTAAAGTAGGTTTAACAAACGAATTTTGTATGGCAAAACCGGTTTTAATGCATGCTTTAAATTTAACAATCGTTTTTGCATAGGAGCATTAATCTTTAAAATATCACAGTGTTTTGTGTAAACTGGACAATTACAAAGCACAAACTAGATATATTTAATATGCATAAATTAAAAATTGTTTAAACAAATTAAAAAACTAATTAATATATATCACAGCCGAATTTCTCTCACTATTGTCGTCACTATACTAGAACTATGGTGTAGCTAGCATTAATGTTGTCGGTGTCATGTTTGGTGTTTATTGCTTTTTCCCCTTTTTGTTGGATTCTTAAACTCTCCAATGTATATCTTTTATTTACGTTTTTCTCTTTATCTAAAACTCTTACTTTATCAAATTTTGCTGTATGTCCACTTTCTATACAATTCTGCGATAGTGCAATTGATTTTTTACTTTTCCTAATATCTGCTTTATGTTCATCGATTCTAACTCCTAAACTTCTCTTATTTGTACCGATGTATACTTTGCCGCACTCTTCATCGTCATTACCGCTGCATATAATTTCATACACCACATTACTTTGGTCCCTCGTTTCTATTTTTATTTTTGTTTGTGTAAATAAATGTTGAATTATTTTGTTGAGTTTATATGCAATTGTTACATTCTCTTCTTTTATTATCCCCTTAAGTTTGTTATTTTCTGTAAGTTTAGGTATAAAAGCTACTCCGAAATATTTGGTGTTACCAGATGTTATTTCTTCAATGTTATCCCGCGTGTTCGTTCTGCTTGTTACCTTCGCAATTAAATTGTAATGTTGGTCGGAAAGTTATTCTTCTTAAGGATGTCTTTTTTAATTAGTATATTCTTTGCCTCAAACTTTTCTTCGCTCAATTTCAAAACTCTATTAATTAAACTGCATGCTGTAATAATTTTTTGGTTCATTAGTTGTGTTGATGTATAGTTAATAACGCGACCAGAAGCAATTGATTTCCAGTACCAATCCGTAATTAATTTGTCTCTCTCCCGGTATATTTTTATATCAAGATATGGAATAGATTTATTTTCTTCTTTTTCTATGGAGAATTTTAGTATTTTAGGGTAGCTATTAAATGTTTTGAGTACTGTTTCTTCATCTTTTTACTTCATAATGGCGAATAAATCGTCTACTTACTTAGTTATAAGTTTTGTTTCTATATATTCTTTTTTAAGATCCTCAATACTAGTGTCAAGAAGATTATCTAATACAATGTCCGCGATAGTTGGTGACAAGGGATTGTCCATATGTATGCCAGAGATTTGATTAAATATTTTTTCTCCAAACACGAAATAATTATTTTCATTAAGGCAGATCTTTAACAACTCCAGGAATCTTGTCCTCGGTAGTTTTGTATACTGTTCTATGCTATTCCATTTTGTCATAATATTATTTATTGCTAGGTGTATAGGTATGTTGGTGAATAACGCTACCAAGTTAAGGGATACTAGGATCTCGTCTTCGTCTAAAGAAATTTTTTCTATATTGTCCTTAAGCTCTAATGAGTTTTTTATATTGAACTCCTTCATGACAATATTTTTTAGAATACTTCCGATATATTTTGATAGATTGTAGCATGGTACACCTACTGATGATGCAATTGGTCTCAGTGGTACATCAGGCTTATGTGTTTTAGGGAGGCCGTATAATCGGGGAGTTGTTGCTGCATTGGATTTTTATGTTAATCTTATCTTTTCTTGGATATTAAAATATTCCTTTTTGTATAAGTCCATTACAATTCTGTTGTTTGCTCTCTGAAGCTTTTGTGTTGGGTCTATTCTAGTTGTTTTATATGTACTTTTATCATCCAATAGTCTGCTCATTTTATTTTCATATTCCCTTTTATATATAACTACGGGTTTCTTTTCTTTATCTGATTTTGTAATCACTATTTCATTAATGTATTGCTTCAAAAATTTTTTCGTGTCTTCACAAATACTTAATATTAACTTTTCTTTTTGATTATTTTTTGTATGTTCTTCTATGTCTTAATATTCTATTTGCAATCCTTGATCTCACTGTTTTTTTTCGCATGTCATTATTTAAGGTCTGTACCCATTGTTCTAAATCTTCTATAATATTTGTTAATTCTTTTGATTCTTTTTATTTGGTATCAAAATGAAAAGAATCTCTAGTCGAATTAAACTTTAAGCAAAACGCTTACTTCGTTTTTGTTTAACTTTTTTTTGTTTGTTCATATTTTTGCCAAGTCTCAAGTACACTTAAATTCTTTCCCACAATTTAATTAAAATAAAATTAATTTATTTCTCACACATTTGTCAAGCCAGGTATGAGAACCATCATGCCAGCATAATTGACGAAATAAATAGAACATTTTATTTTCCACGTGTGTTTCAAATTACCAGCCAGACAGTAGTGAAATTGAATATCTGTTTTGCTTAGCTTACGATGGGAATGAATTTGGCAAGATAATAATGAACAGTTTCTGGCCATTTTAAATTATATTTGTATTGTTATTTTTTTTTTATTCTACTTTTTGTTATTGTACTAGTTTTAAGTTATTTTTTACATTTTGTATAAATATTAAAATTATTAAATAAAGTTTATGATTGCTACTTAAATCGTCATACACTTCACTTCTTTGAGTCAATTAGATTATCCTGGTGTACTACCTGAATAACTAATTGATTCCTCCATAACTTGAATTATCCTTGTGTATCACTTTGGTAAAAAACATCAACATTTTTAAATTGCTTATCCTTGTGTAGCACTTGGATAAGCCCCACCACATACATCTCAGTTAAGCCAGGCAAACGAATCTGGTATTAACATTTTTGGCGACCGTGACAGGACCTGCAATCCTCGAATTAACTATAGTGCCATCACTTTCCTGCTTTCCACAACAACCAGTCCACCATGGAAACAACCTCAACAAAACTTCTCCGCCAACTAAAGGAAACTGGAGAACATATTGCAACCATTATTCGAAATTTCACCAAGGATTCAGCCAGCCGGAAAACTGCAACCTATTACCAGGAACGACTATCTCGTCTAAGGACAGCTTGGACAGAGTTCGACACAGCTGATAATGAATTACGGGAGTTGAAGGACGTAGACACATCTGATGAATACTTCACATCCGACTACTATACTCGAATTGAGGCCATGGCGACGAAATACATAGCGATAATGGAACGTGAACTCGATAATCAAGGTAAAGAATCCGGGAAAAAGGAACTTCCTAATCCCAAACCTGCAACTACAAGTCAAACGCAAGCCGGAGCAACTGGGGGACACGATGGATTAATCAGCCGGTCACTTGGAAAAATGGCGGCGCTTACTCGACAGCTAGAAGGCCTTCAGTTGCAACCAGGTCAAGATCAATCTTACTACGATGTAAAAAAGGCCACTATCTCTCAGCTGTGGCTTCAATTAGAAAGGCTTAATGATGAATTACTGGACAAATATCCCGACCCAGACATTGCTGGTTATGATACAAGTAGATATGTTCACCTCGAACAAGCTGCACAATCAGCAATCATACAGCTCACCACGGCCAATAGAAGCCTCCACCACTCAACCACAGAAACTACGGCCAGACCATCAACCTTACCTTTGCCTACGATCACCATTACAAAATTTTAAGGTGACTACATGAAATGGACATCGTTCTCCGATTTATTTACAAGAATCGTACATGAGCAACAGATGTCTGACGCGCATAAAATGTGGTATTTAAAAACCAACGTCATTGGTGAAGCAGCGAACCTCATTAATCATCTTGCGGTTACTGCAGACAATTATCAGGTGGCGTGGCAATTGCTGCAAGATCGATACAACAATAAAAGGGTAATGGTAGCAACAGCAGTTCAGAGACTACTTGACCAGCCATCTGGGGCATCCACATTGGGTGCTATTAAGCGATTGCACGATACAACAAAGGAATGTTTGGCAGCTCTCTCCAACATGGGGCTTCAAATATTATCGTGGGATCCAATGCTTATCCACATCCTGGTCAAAAAGTTAGATAAAACAGTGCATGCTCAATATGAGCAATCAATTTCTCACCCAAAGGAACTACAAACAATCAACCAATTTCTGACATTCCTTGAGAACTATTTTCGCACCCTGGAAGCAATGGGACACAAGGAAAAACCTTCGTTTTCCACTAGCAAAATATGCGCGCTTACAGCACAACCTCGACACGAAAACCGGTTGTGCATAGTTTGCAAGCGAGATTCTCACCCATTGTATCGATGCAAGAAATTCATCGATGTAAACTCAACAAACAGACTAAACATGATACAGAAACATAAATTATGTGTCCATTGCTTTAGTAGTACCCATAGTACAAACAATGTACCATTTCAGGCCGCTGCGAGAAATGTGGAAAAAAGCACCATACCTTGGTACATCTGGAACCAACCCCACAAGGTAATTCGTCATCAAGAAAAGTTACTCCTCCTAAAAAAGAAATTGACTCAGACAGAGAGGCAGCTACACTTAACAACCCCTCCACAACAAACGTGACATCTCTCGTTAGCACACCACAGGACGAAGCTGAAAGCATGACGGCAAGTTCCGTCGGCAGAAGACCATATGTCCTACTAGGAACAGCGTTGGTAAAGGTCAAGGCAAATGGACTAGAAACTGAATGTAAGGCAATTCTTGACTCGGGCTCACAAGTCAACCTCATTACAGAGAGATTAGTCACAACTCTAGGGCTCCCAGCAAGAACCACCTCGATTTCAATCAATGGAATTGGAAAACACAGCACCAAAGTTCAACACCGTGTCAACATATCACTTAAATCCAGACTCAACAACTTTTCAACACGTCTTGAGGCATTTGTGTTGCCACAAATCATTTCTCCTCAGCCTGCTCAACAAATTACCATCGATAAGTGGGCGATTCCCAACAATGTCACACTGGCGGACCCAACTTTTAACCGACCAGAAAAAATTTACATTTTGTTAGGCGCAGAATATTACCATCAAATCCTTGCTATAGGACAAATTAAACTCGGTGATGACCTCCTAATATTACAAAACACCACCTTTGGCTAGATAGTATCTGGAAAGGTATCTGGAGAACAACTCTCATCAGCAATATGTGGTATTTTAACTGAGGAGGATAAAATGAATACGGCTATTGAACGATTTTGGAAACTGGAAGAGATCGGTAGCACTGGGCATCAACTATCTCCCTATGACGCCCAATGTGAGGCACATTTCAATCAACACACTATTCGTAACTAAGAAGGACAGTTCGTAGTACGACTTCCATTCTGTACTGAAACATCTTCTTTAGGCGCCTCACATAATATTGCCTTTAACCGCTTCCTCAGCTTGGAACGTCGATTATCAAAAGATGCTTCCCTAAAAACTCAATATATGCAGTTTACGAAACAATGGGAGATATGTCGAAAATCAACATAGATGAAGTGGAAGGGTCTAAATACTTTATTCCTCACCACTGCATTTTACGACCTGATAGTACCACCACTAAACTTCGGGTGGTATTTGATGCGTCAGCAAAAACCTCGTCAGGAAAATCTTTGAATGACATTTTGCACATCGGGCCACCACTACAAAATGAGCTGTTTACGGTGCTTCTGCGATTTGGGATTCCACGTTTCGTGTTCACAACAGACATAGAAAAAATGTACCGACAAATATTGGTCCATCCAAAAGATCAACAGTACCAGATAATTCTAAGGAGAAGTAATGTTTCTGAACCCATCAGTTACTTCAAGTTGAATACAGTGACATATGGAACCAGACCTGCACCATACTTGGCAATCAAATGTCTAAAGGAAATAAGCCATGATAACAACATGCAGTTTCCGTTAGCAGCCAATTTCTTGGAAAAGAACTTTTATGTGGACGATGGTTTGGGGGGAGCCGATAGCTTGAACATACCACTAGAAACTCAGCGTCAACTACAACACGTCATGTCAAAGTACGGATTTCATTTGAGAAAATGGTGTGCAAATCATATCCAATTGCTACGCAATATCCCCAATGATGATCAAGAAGTTAGTCTTGATTTTTCCACAGACGAAACCGACTATACAAAAACGTTGGGATTAGTATGGCTACCCAAGGATGATCTACTGAAAATTAAGGTCAACATACAACCAATCAAGGCTCAGATTTAGCGCGTATATTTCACCCACTTGGACTACTGTCACCAGTAGTCGTCAAAGCAAAAATATTCATCCAGGAATTATGGAATTTGAATCTTTCATGGGATGAGGCAGTGCCTTTAGAATTTGAATCACGCTGGCGAAGCTTTAGAAGCAATCTGAATGAACTCAAAACCTTTCAAGCTCATCGACATATATATAAAGGATCGATTCCACGCAATACTCAACTTCATGTTTTTACAGATGCCTCAGAAAAGGCGTATGGTGCCGCAGTATATATCAGGACATTCTTGCCAAACAAAACAGTTATTGTATACTTGCTTTGTGCGAAGTCCCGTATAGCCCCTCTCAAGCAACAAACGCTGCCCAGGCTGGAATTATGTGCTGCCCAGTTGGGTGCCAACTTGCCTGCAAAAGTTAAGCACGATCTGGATATGAATACAACGCCAACATTCTACTGGTCTGATTCAAAAATAATATTAGCATGGATAAATTCACGATCATCTTCGTTGCATACATTCGTAGCAAATCGAATAGCTTCAATTCAAAAAAGCTCGACACCTGATCAATGGCGTCATGTGAGTTCCCAGGACAACCCAGCAGACATAATATCTAGAGGCTTGGATCCACAGCAGTTGCAGCATACACCCCAGTGGATGTATAGGCCATTCTTTCTTCATGGTGATGAGAAACATTGGCCTCCGATGTTCTCTCCAACTCCTGACACACCTTTACCTGAACAGAAGAAAATTTCCTATAACATGCTGGTTTCGGTAACGACTGAAAATTTTTTGCATTCTATCAACCATAGAAATTCTTTTAAAACCCTGCAACGTATTATATGATACATCTTCAGATTCATAAAAAATTCTAGAATTCCCAAGGCAGATCGACAAACTCAAAGAGCTCTGACACCTTTCGAGCTCCACGATTCACTTCTTATTATTATTATTATTAGAGAAACTCAAAAATTTGCATTCTCAGAAGACATCAAGCAGTTGCAAAAACGCAAAGAACTAAGGGTGTCAAGTCCGATCAAAAGTTTATCACCATTTTTAGATGAAAATTGCATTTTAAGAGTCGGAGGCAGACTAGAAGAGTCTACTTTGCCATTCGATACAAGACATCCAATGCTCCTCCCTTATAATGAGATAATCAGCAAACTAATATTTGAGTCAATACACAAAGAAAATAAGCATTGTGGTGAGCTCTCCTTGCAAATGTCCGACAACGATTTTGGCCCATCAAGGGAAAATACTTAGCACGAGAAACCATCCATAAGTGCGTAAGTTGCGCAAAATCAAAACCAAAACTTCTCCAGCAGATCATGGGAAATTTACCTGCAACGAGGGTTACACCAGCAAGACCATTTATAAATGCCGGGGTTGACTATTGTGGTCTAATTTGGGTTCACTTTAAAACTGGAGGAAAACGACCTCAAAAGGCGTACATTGCGGTATTCTGTTGCTTCGCCACAAAAGCAGTGCATCTTGAATTAGTTACAAGCCTAACAACAGAAGCGTTCCTGGGAGCACTTAAACGATTTACCAGTCGCAGAGGTCACTGCCAACAACTTTACTGCGACAATGCAACAAACTTTGTCGGAGCACGAAATCAACTAGCGGAATTATCATCAGCCCTTTTTACCCCCACAGCTCAAGAAGCCATTCAGCGAGAATGTGCAAATAAAAACATTTCTTTTCATTTCATTCCTCCTCGATTGGGGGATTGTGGGAGGCCACAGTCAAGTCAGCCAAAAAGTTATTACTCAAAGAAATGACAAACGCATCCCTAACTTATGAAGAAATGGAAACTGTAGTCATAGAGGTAGAGGCAATACTGAATTCCAGACCTATAACAGCATTATCAAATGATCCTAATGATGCAGCTGCCTTGACTCCTGGCCATTTCCTGATTGGGGAACCTCTCACGGCACAAGTCGATGCAACTGCTCAGTCGATGTCGCCATCACTCGTTAAACGATGGGAATTAGTATCAAAAATAAAACATCATTTCTGGCAACGATGGTCCCACGAGTACCTCACTGAACTCCAGCAGCGTAACAAATGGCAATCAAAGTCTCACAATCTGCCAGTGGGTACTATAGTTATAGTGAAAGACAACACTCCTGTCATGACGTGGCGAATCGGAAAGGTGATCGAAACATTCCCCGGGCCTGACGGTATCGTGAGGACGGCAACAGTAAAAACATCTACAGGTATTATTAAACGGGAAATTCACTTACTTGCTCCGCTTCCTCTTGATACATTCTACGCCACTACTGGCAATGAAAATATGCCTGATCTTCAGAACACACCCTCAACGTCTTTGGGCAGTGAAGGTGTAAAAAGCCGTTCCCTTCCCAAGGAAAACTACAAATCTCCGGACAAAACTAAAGGAAATAGCTCGGAACTCAAGAGAAACGAACCACCTACTGACAAATACAAAGGCTCACCACCCCCAAAACGCTGCACATTATCTCCAACCAGCCTACTAATGCTTCTTGCCTTATTCCTTCCGTTAGTGGTATGCCAGCTAGGTACCTACACAAAGATCACTAGCTCTCCTGGGTTACACTTTGAACAGATTGGTCAAGTTAAACCAGTTATCTCAGAATGGAAGCTTTTTATCTACTTTGAACTATCACCATTGCCGAAAAAATGACAGACACCATCAACAGCATAAAGAATAACGAGGATCACTTGGCACACCTTCTACGGAATCAAACATCATTCCTCGACTCCACCCTTAATATTATGAAACAAACGGAAGACCATACTCAGAATAGCCTCGATAAATTAAACTTTCGGCTAGAAAGACTCGAGAACTTTACTGTCAATGAAACCCAGCAGTCTCAACTTATTTTCTCGCTTAGCATTCAATTGATCATCATCTCAGGCAAGGTGCAAACAATGTTAAAGGCCATAATGGATCTGCTAACCGATACATATCATGGCAGAATAAGTTCCTCTCTACTAACACCACAGCAATTTTCTTTGGAAGTGGACAATATAAAGGCAAATCTGCCATCGGATTTAATACTACCAGTCACGGATATCATTCATCTGTATGGTTTAGTGACAGCTAATACAGCCATTTCAAACCAACACATCATTTGCACATTGGAAATTCCACTAGCCCATAAAGAGGATTTCGACCTCTTTTATCTTACACCAGTTCCACAACTAGTAAATGACTCTTTGGTTGCGATCATTCCAACAACCAAAATGATGGCTCTCAACGGTCACCGAGACGAATATTTCCCGGTTGATGATACCAAACTCCGTGATTGCCACATCCTTGAACACGATACTTTTTTATGCCCAAATATTCAAGCTACGTATTTCAAAAATTCACCAATGTGTCGTTGTGAGATACATTTATTTAACAACGAGTCAGACCTAAATTTCAATATCGACGTACTAGTCCATAGTAATGTGTGGTACCAACTTCATAAAAAAAATCAATGGCTAGTCGCAACTCAACATCCACTCAAATTAAGTATGGTATGCAACGGCATCAGTGGTTCTCAGGTCTTACAAGGAACTGGATTGCTTACCTTACCGGCAGGATGTTCAATGAAAAATGAGTTGATTACCGTATATGGGCACCAAACAATTACCTCGACTTTGTATCCCTCCTATACAAGCTCTGGAGTTTCATTGCCCCATTTGAAACAAAAGGTCTTCAATATAACCGAAACTTTCCAAGACCTAAGAATCATGGGAAACTTAACCCGACTGCAAGAGGAGGTAAGAGAACAGATGCGGAATATACCCACCCCAACCATGAATCATGGCGTGCATAGCTTGGCAGTCAGCTATGTGGGACTGGCTCATATTTTAACATTCCTAACCATCCTGTTAATCAAAATATTCTTAAAAAGAAGACTCAATACGCATCCAATCGCACCACAGCCATCACCCAGGTCAAACTGGAACATTTCGTTGGAACCTGGCGCTTAATTTACTTCAGCATAAATTGCCGGAAATTGTTCAGTTAAATTGCCTATTGATATTAACAATCCCCCTGGGGGCGCAATATGTTAATTCTTTTGATTCTTTTTATTTGGTATCAAAATAAAAAGAATCTCTAGTTGAATTAAACTTTAAGCAAAACGCTTACTTCGTTTTTGTTTAACTTTTTTTGTTTGTTCATATTTTTGCCAAGTCTCAAGTACACTTAAATTCTTTCCCACAATTTAATTAAAATAAAATTAATTTATTCCTCACACATTTGTCAAGCCAGGTATGAGAACCATCATGCCAGCATAATTGACGAAATAAATAGAACATTTTATTTTCCACGTGTGTTTCAAATTACCAGCCAGACAGTAGTGAAATTGAATATCTGTTTTGCTTAGCTTACGATGGGAATGAATTTGGCAAGATAATAATGAACAGTTTCTGGCCATTTTAAATTATATTTGTATTGTTATTTTTTTTTATTCTACTTTTTGTTATTGTACTAGTTTTAAGTTATTTTTTACATTTTGTATAAATATTAAAATTATTAAATAAAGTTTATGATTGCTACTTAAATCGTCATACACTTCACTTCTTTGAGTCAATTAGATTATCCTGGTGTACTACCTGAATAACTAATTGATTCCTCCATAACTTGAATTATCCTTGTGTATCACTTTGGTAAAAAACATCAACATTTTTAAATTGCTTATCCTTGTGTACCACTTGGATAAGCCCCACCACTTACATCTCAGTTAAGCCAGGCAAACGAGTCTGGTATTAACAATATTCATTGTGGAAATATTTTTATTGTTGACCGGTAGTAAAAATTTCGGTCCCATAGATAATACCTATTTGGCGTCTTCTAGAAATTTTATACTTGTCATATTGATGAACCATTCTGGGTTAAATCTCAAATTGTATTTCTTTAGTTGTGTTTTTCTTAGTCGATCGATTTTGGGGTCATGTGTACTTCTCTCTTTTAATGTTATTATTTTATATCTTTGTTTCTGTTTAGTCATAAAATTGCAATATTCTTCGTTATTTAGTGATCGTTTAAGTATGTGTTCTTCGTTACTTATTTCCCTGCGTATATCTGAAATGTTATAATTAGTATCTTTTATTTCTAAATTGAGAATTTTCAACTGAAAATTTCGCTCGGTTTTTTCCAGTTCTTGTAGCAGATTATCCTCACAAAAACATAAATGTGAAGAAACATTTTTATCTCACTACTTTTGATGACCAAAATTTTGGAAAGAAACTTGGCCTTTTTTCAATTTATGTTTTTGTGAGGATCTGACTACTTTTTGGAAGGTTTTCTTAATAAAGCCTTTTTAACTTTAAACTTTTAGTCTGTTATAGTTCTATTCATAATGTCTGCGCCAGTTCAAAAGGGCAGAGTTAATTAAAATAATGGGCTATAGGGTGATAAGTACACCATTGTGTCATAATTAGGACCGATTAATTTGATTAATATTTTAAGAGTCATGTGAGTAGAAATATGTAAGATATCGTGTAAAGTTTAGTGTAGTAAAGTCTACTGAGACAAAGTACTTTTAAAAACGCAAAATTAAATGCTAACATGAGTGAAATGTGCATGCAAAGTTTCAATACAGTAGCTTGAGTTTTAAATTTATCTAGTTGGTTACTTACTTAAGCCTATTTTTTTTGCAAAATTTCAGTTCTCTACCGTATAATATTTCGATAAACATATTATAAACGTGGCCCTACTTTCCTAGTTTAACAATCGGTGCTTTCAAATTTTTCCTGTTCGTAAATCCCTTAACTTTAATTATTAATTTTAAGCTATAGTGCGTGCCCATGCCCCCAATTGAAACTTCCAGGATTTAAAATCTTTCTTGGTGGTCTCTAATTTAGATTTATTTGTGTGTTGAATTTAAGCACTATAGTGCAAATTCTAGCCTAAAATATTATGGCCGACATCCCCACTCTCCGTTACTTCTTTAAACTCAAGATTTTGTTATGAGCAGCGCTCAATTATCTTCTTACACTTTCTAAGATGATAGCTTTAGGTTAAAGCTTCAGTTAAAACCTACAGTAAAAAATTATCGTAGCCTCTGCCACTCCTGGTTAAAATATTTAGGTTTTTAGATATTTCTATTTGGTGTCTCATCTTGACCTACTTGCGAGTCAAACTTCAGCTCTCTAGCGAAAATTTAATTATTTAATTCTTATGGGTGTATTCCCACCCACTTTTTTTTAATAAATTTTTTACCGGTGCCAATCAACTGTGTCAAGTTTCATTAGAAACGGATATTAATATTTAAATAAATAGTATATTTAAATCTGCTGATCCGAAATACATGAAATAGGAGGTTTCAATTGTATGCGCGTGTTAACTTCCACTTTTTTCAACGAAATTTTATTATTCCAACATTTGTGCCAAATTTCAATAAAATCGCTTGAGACAAACATTTTAAATTTGCTCTTTTAATTGTGTGCTTTATTGGGATAGCTCAGCTCCCCGGTTAAAATCTCCGGGTTTTCAGATTTTTCTAGTTAGTTGCTAATCTAGACCTACTTGTTTATTAAATTTCAGCTAACTAGCGTATATTTTATTTATTTTGTTCTTATGGGCGTGTTAACGCCCACTTTTTCAATGAAAATTTATAGCCTTGTACTATTGCAACATGTATGCCAAATTTCAATAAAATTGCTTGAGGCCTTAGATTTGTTTTTTAAATTCAGAGACTTATGGGCGCAGCCCCGCCCTCCTGGGTAAAATTTTTGGGTTTTCAGATTTTTCTATTAATTTTCTAATCTATAACTGCTCGGTTATCAAATTTCAGCTCACTAGCGAAAATTTTAATTTTTAGTCTTATAGTCTTTTAGCCTACTTTCATTAACCCCAAATTTTTATTTGGCTAACAGTTATCTTTCCTGTTTAGTTTCGTTGGAAACGAATAATAGTAAATACATAAAGAGTACATTTAAACGTGCTGACCCGAAACACATGAAATAGGACGCTTAAATTGTATGGGCGTGTAAACGGGCACTTTTTTCAACGAAAATTTAGAGCCTGGTATTATTGCAACATGTGTGCCAAATTTTAATAAAATCGCTCGAGTTAAAAGCCTTATAAATGTTTTTTAATTCTTAGCATTATGGGCGTACCCCCGCACCCTTGGTTAAAATTTTCGGGTTTTAAGATTTTTTTTAGGTGAGTAGTCACTTAGTTCTACTTGTGTACCAAATTTCAGCTCACTAGCGCAAATTTTAGTTTTTAACGCCACCCCCTGGTTAAAATGTTCAGGTTTTCAGATTTTTCTAGTTCATTGCTCACCTAGATCTACTCGTGTAACAAGTTTCAGCTTTCTAGCTAAAGCGAAAGTGATTCATCAATTTGATGAGTGTGTCAGTGGTCAATAGTCAGAGGTCAGTGGTCAGTGGTCAGTGGTCATTGAGTATGTCTTAAAATATGCACTTTTTGCATATCTATTTATATTATATTATAAAGCATATTTTCCTATTTCCTATGTTTAAAGAGTTTGAGGAGGTGAATAAAATATGCAATTTATGAGCAATGAACTTATTTTAAGGTTGAAGAAATTGAAATGTAAGATATTTAGGATTGTCAAAAAGAATCAAAGATGTGTGATCATGGGAGGCAACATTATGCTCGTGAGTGTTTATATGTGTATGTTTTTAAAATAACTCCAGAGCTGGCAGATGGGTAAGTAGTCGTATAAAAAAATGAGTGTATAATGCCGAGTACTCATCTGGCATTTCCTGTGTTCTGATCTTTTTTTAAATGTGTGCAACACCTTTCACATTATGTTTTTTAAACAGAAAATAATACCAACAAATTGGTGTTCTGCCACTAAGTATTCTTCTAATGCAAGTTGAATTATTGGTGTGTTCGAAATCGTTCAATGTTCTGCATTAGTGCATTCTTTAAGTCCGATTTGATTTAGGAGTAATCTGTGCTGTTGCCATTCTCTTCTAGCTCCCCTTTTTTCACATACAAGACGTTCAATTTCCGTAGAACAAATTCTATTAAAAGCAGTCCGCGGATAAGATGTAGTGGCAAGTTCAGCAGTCTGTTTAATATTTTAAGTTAAGATTGACAATGTTAATTTCTATATCATTAGGTGATCTTAGCTGAATGTTTTCTACGCAGTGACTACTAAGATATTTTTTGAATCCTAGCCAGCTCACCCCAATAATCATTTCCACATATGAGTTAGTTAAATCACTCCTTAGTGGGTTCAAAATTATAATTGTAGGATAGTGATAGGAAGAGAGATCTAAAGAGGCCTCCACGTGAATTAAGTCAATCCGGATATTTTTCATGACGCCAAAATCTATAACATCTAGAATTTTTCGTACGTCGATAGGCACCACTCGAAATGACATCTAATACAATTTTTGAAATTATACTACACAACGCATGACCTTTAGGTGAAACAAGACGCGAGCCCCAGTACGTATGTTTTGCATTGTAGTTACCAACTGCCACGAAGCAAGATCCCAGCGATTTGTAGAACTTCTCATACCGATTTTCGGTAACTGAAAATCTATGAGGTGAGTAAATTGATGATATCACGAAATTCGCAACAAAAATTTTCTACGAGAATATATATATATATTCTTCACTTACGTTGTCAAGGATATAGTGATTGAGTTTTGACTTAATTAGACTTGCCAATCTACCGCACGCTCTGCTTCTCGGGTTCTTTTAATCATAAAGACAGTAACAGTTTACTTTAAAGCAGCTTCTCGAAATAAAATGGGTCTCAGAGACCAACATTATATCAATATTTTTTTCGAAAGAAAGTTCTCAAGTTAATTTTTATGTGGGCGAATGCCTCTTGCGTTCCACAAACATATTTTTAACGTATTTATGGCTTGTTATGTAATGCTTGAAGCAGAAAATTCTGCATTGGTAGCTTTCTTTTATCATGTTAGTAACATTTGTTGTAAAGTTTTTTATAGTTTGCTCCAGATTATCAATAGAGACTACTGAAATTGAAGCTTGTTTTTGGATTTGTTGTATTATTTCCCGGTGAATCATTTTGTGTGGCAATAAAACTAGCCTTACGATACACATGAAGTGATTGGTTGACTCATGTGAGAAAAAATGGCGGAGTAAGCGTTTACTGATTAATCTGTTTAACGAAAGAATATACAGGACATCCTCTGTAGTTAGCGGTGTGATTACCTTCTCACTTACTACATTTTTGTTCTGCTTGATCTTTTGGTTTAGTGCAACTAGCAGTACCGTGCAATTCACCGCAAATAACATTAACTGTAGGTAAATTGCAGTAAGTTTTTGTGTAGCCATATTCTTGCAAATTATTGCGCTGTACGAGACCTCAACGCTTATGTGGCTCTTCAACTATGATTTTTCGGTATAAGAGGTATTTTAGGCTATTAATTGAATGTGTATCGTTTTTTAAGTGTATATCATTCGGCTACAGTTCAACCCAAAATAGAAGTTGGGGACATTTTCTCTGTTTATTATATTAGTAAAATTTTTTACCTTACATCCTTGGTAGACAAGTGCACATTTTGCTTTTCGGGGTCAACATATGAATCCATACCTTTCAATACTATCTGTAGGCCTTAAGCACTCTTAAGTTGGTATGTATAACTTGTTTTATTTTTTTTAAATTCTGTCACAATTTTTCGGAAATATTTTTCTACATATATTTGTATTTTTGTTTCGTTAATATTACCTCCTTTAATTGAAATTATGTGAAAAGTATTATCACCAATGGCCGACAGTAGTTTTTTAATAAGTCCGTTAGAATTTTTTTCTCTCAAATAGAGATTTTGGAATTCGATTTTTCCGTCTGAACTGAAGACAACTCAATTTAACAAATAAAATTTATTTTCATTGAATAAAAAAAAATACATATATATATATATATATATATATACATATATACATATATACATATACATATATGTATATTCAATTAAATTGATTACAATCATTTACCGCGATTGTAATTAGACTTAGTGACGGATTTTTTCTTAATAAAATAATACAAAAGCAGCAATTAAACAATATTTAATTCTTACCATAAATTTAACGGCTTATTACCAAATCCCTAAATACAAAAAAAAGGGTTAACCTGAGTGTGGGAAACGATGATGAAGATGAAAACATGCAAACCCCAAGTGCAAAAAGCAATGTTAACATTGAATCAATTTGGCAAAACGTAACAGTTAACAAACGAAAATGAGTAGAATCGCCTAAAAAAAGTAAACGAGTTGACTCACGTAATATACAATTACCTACTACATCATCCAGCAACAGATTTTCAGAACTTGATATTGAAGAAGACAATGAAGATGATAATGAGAAAACAATACCAAAACCTCCGCCGATTTACAGTCCTAATGTTCGAATTATAAATCTTATGGTTGAAAAGCTATCTAATATTATTTATCCAACTGAATTTAATTATAAGTCATTGAAAGAAGGTTAAGTTCGATTGATGATCAAATCTGTAAATTTCTACAGTAAAGCTGTCAAGTATTTAGAAACATCTAACATAATTTTTCATACTTATCAACTAAAACAAGAAAAGGCATATATTGTAACTATAAAAGTTCTCCATTCCACTACTCCGACGGAAGATATAAAAGCTGAACTATTAAATCAGGGTCATTCAGTTAGATCTATAACATATGTCAATAGCCGTGTCTCGAAAGAGTCTCTCTCAATCTTCTTTGTAGACTTAGAACCAAACCGAAAAAATAAATCTATATATGAGATAAAGTACATAAATCATGCATTAGTAAAAATTGAGCCACCTCTTAGAACAAATAACAATGCAATGCAATGTCATCGATGTCAACAATTTGGACATACAAAAGCATATTGTAAGAAACCATTTCGATGTGTTAAGTGTGGCTTAGATCAACCCACCACAGAATGCAAAAAAGCAACTGATACTCCTCCCCGTTGTGTTCACTGTATGTTAAACCACACAGCCAATTATAAATATGTAGAGTATATCAAAATTTTGTTAATAAAAAGAATAATAATCACACACAATATTCAAATATACAACGAAATTATGATGTTAACAAAAATCCTACGGAATTCCCGCAATTAAATAATTCTAATAACAGTCAGGCCAATCAAAATAAATTTGATATGTCATTTTCAGAAGCAGTTAGAGCATCAAATACAAATCAAGATAGTCGTCTGGATCGGCTTGAAAAGATTACACTTTACAGTGATAGGTATCATGCCAAACAAGATGCCTTTAGAGGCCCGAAATTTTTGGAAAGGAACTTGGCCTTTTTCACATTTATGTTTCTGTGAGGATCTGACAACTTTTTCAAACGTTTTCTTAATAAAACTTTTTAAACTTAAAACTTTTCGTCTGTTACAGTTATATTCATAATGTGTGCCCCAGTTGGAAAGAGCAGCATGTGTGCAGTGTGATGTGTGCACTATTGTGTCATAACAAAGATCGAGTAATGTACTTAATTTTTTGGGAGTCATCTGAGTAGCAATATGTAAAATATAGTGAAATTTTTAGTGAGAGTAACGTTGCCTATTTTTTTAAAGTCTGCTTAGACGAAGAACTTTTAAAAACGCAAAATTACATGCAACCATAATTGAAATGTGCATGCAAAGTTTCAATAGAGTAGGTTCTGTTTTAAATATTTCTAGTTGTTAACTTGCCTAAGCTATTTTTCTGTGCAAACTTTCAGTTCTCTACCGTATAGTATTACCCTTAATTTTTATAAACGTGGCCCTACATCCCTAATTTAAAAATTGGTGCTTCGAATTTTTCCTGTTCAAAGCTCACCCCTTAACTTAAATTCTGAATTTCGAGTTAAAAGTGCGTGTCCATGCCCCGATTGTATTTTCCAGGATTTTAGATCCTTCTTAGTGATCTTTAAGTAAGTTTTATTTGTATATCGAATTAAAGCTCTCTAGTGCAAATTCTAGCTTTAAATGTTATGGCCGTTACCCCCACTCTCCATAATTTTTTTAAACTCAATATTTTGTTGTGGGCAGCGCTAAATTATCATCGTACCTTTTTTAAGATGATAGCGTTTAGTTAAGGCTCCAGTTAAAAGCTTCAGTACAAAATTATCATGGTCCCTGCCACTCCTGGTTAAAATATTGCGGTGTTTAGATTTTTCTAGTCGCTTTCTCATCTTGAGTACTTGCATATCACATTTCAGGACTCTAGCGCAAGTTTAATTATTTTATTTTAATGGGCGTATTCCCGACCATTTGCTTTTAAGAACACATTTTTTCGCCAGTGCTAATCGTACGTGTCAAGTTTCGTTGGAAGCGGATAATAGTAAAAACTACATAAACAGTATATTTAAATCTGCTTGGGATCAGAAACAATGGAAGGCTTAAATTTGATGGTTAACATGACCATCATCATCCTTTTTTAAAGGAAAAGTTATAGCCTTGCATCATTCAAACATGTATGCCAAACTTCAATAAAAATGCTTTCTCCAAATGCTTTAAATTTCATTGTTTAGATCTAAACTTAATGGGCATAGTCCCGCCCCTATGGCTTTATGTTTTCAAGTATTCAGATCTTTCTAGTTAAAATGTAGCTTAGACCTACTCGCTTATCAAATATCAGTTCACCAGCGCAAATTTAAATTTCTTATTCTTATATACGTGATACTGCCCACTTTTTCAATCCCAAGATTTTCTTTGGCCAATATTTATATATCCTGTTAAGTTTCATTACAAACGGATAGTAATAAAAATATTAATATATGGTATATTTAAATGTACTGATCCGACGTACATGAGATAGAAGGCTTAAATTGTATGGGCGTGTTGACGCCCACTTTTTTCAACGAAAATATATAACCTTGCATTATTATAACATTCGTAACAAAATTTCAATAAAATCACTTGTGTTAAACGTCTTAGATTTGTTTTTTAAATTCTGAGCCTTGTGGGCGCAACCCATATCTTTTATATTTCTTTTAAGATTTTTCTAGTAATCTTCTAATCTACAACTAATCGTTTATTAAATTCCAACATTTGCACTAGGCAAATTTAAATTTTTATTATTATGGGCGTATTCCCACCCACTGTTTCAACCCAAGATTTTCTTTGGCTAGTGATTATCTTTCCTGTTTAGTTTAGTTGGAAACGGACAATAGTAAATACATAAATAGTACATTTAAATGTGCTGACCAGAAGTACATAAAAACGCATGCTTAAATTGTATGGGCGTGCTAACGCCCACTTTTTTCAACAAAAATTTATAGCATTGTACTATTGCAATATGTGTGCCAAATTTCAATAAAATCGCTTGTGTTAAACGCCTCTGATATGTATTTTTAATTTTGAGCTTTACGGGCGTAGCCCCAGATTTTTGGTTAAAATTATTGGGTTTTCAAATTTTTTTTGGTGATTACTCGCCTAGTTCTACTTGTGTACCAAGGTTTAGCTCACAAGTGCCAAGTTTATTTTTTATGGACGTAGCCCGCCCCCTGGATAAAATTTCTGGTTTTTCAGATTTTTCTAGTTAATTGCTCGCCTAGATCTACTTCTGTACCAAATTTCAGCTCTCTAGCTAAAGCGGAAGCGCTTCATCAATTTGATGAGTGATCAGAGACTCAGTGAGTATGTCTTAAAATATGCACTTTTTGCTGAACATTTGAATTAAAAAAGCGAAATAAAGTTACTCTTTTGTTATACAAACAATTTTATTAAAAAATTTATGTTTAAATTGTTTATACACTATCAACATAGCAAAATATAACTAAACTTAAATTTTTCAGTTTATTTATGTACAGCTGCGATCAAAATAATAGTAACACGAAATAATGTTAAATCTAAATCTAATGTTAAAATTCAAAAGGGTTTATCTTTTAAACGAAATCAAAAATTACGGAAAAATAAAAATTTCTTTGTAGATAATTTATATAGCTTTGTCTTCGTCTATCTAGAACAAATTTTATAACCAGATTTGTGTTGTTAAAAAAAAACCGTTTTTCAGTCCTTTTAATTTTGACCTTCAAAATTTTTGGTAACTAAGGCTGAGTTTACATCTGGCATTTCATTTGCTCAAAAGGATTGGTTACCAACTAATTACTAATGAAAAACTGTTTGATTCAGACATATATTTATTGATTTAAATAGGTTGCAATCATTTTGGATTCTGTAAAATTGTCTATTAATTATGTATAAAACTGTTTAACTTAATAAATGCATGTCTGAATCAAATAGTTTTTTATTAGTAATTATTTGGTAACGCTTTTTTACGCTTGTGTGGCATTTGGCACACAGATGTAAACCCGGCCTAAGGAAGTATATTATTGTTTATTTTATTTTTTATATCTCTCTTTAGAGCAGCTACGTCCAAACACACATATATTTATAATGTGAAATTTGACCTTGTTTCTTTGCACAGTAAGAGCAAGCATTGCACTTTGTTGTGTTGTGTGTACTCTCTCTCGTTGGTGTGAAAGCGAAAAAGCTCTTTATAAAAGTTTGCACATTGCGCATGTGGTTTGGACTAGGAATGGGCAAAAAATATCGATATATCGAAACATCGAAATTTGAGAAAAAGAATATCGATATATATCGCCCATATTTAAAAACCGATGTTTCCATACATTGATTCTTATTTACGAGTATCGGATTTCGATATTTTTAGAGCTATATAAATTTTAGCCGTTTTTCAAATATGCGATATTCGCATCAATTTAATGCGCAATAACAGCCCGAGCGCGTTAAACGATGACCCCACAAGGCCAGGTGACTTTTGTTTGTTAACTAACCCAACTAAAAATTTCAAAAAAGGTAATCGGGTGTGGAATTAAGAATTTTCGGTGTAAGCTCTTCCCTACTGGATTACCAACTTAATGATTTTAACAACGCGTGAGACTAAAATAATCGGTCCTTGAGAAGTACTTACTTTTCCTTATTTGGTAACTTTTTCACATAATCTATTTATAGCTCATAAATCACTGAATGTTTAAAAATAGTTTAAGTTAATTTTCACAAAAAATTAAAATTGATTTAAATACACTTTAATTTTTTCAGTGGCTAATTAAAGTTAATATCAAATTACGTTGAAAGTATGGTAGCACTACAATATTTCCAAATATTATGGAAAGCTTTCCAAAGAGCAGCTGTTCAATATAAATAAGAAAGTTGATTTATCAATTTGCAGAAAAATGAAATAGCGAAAAACACATTTTATGATACAAAAAGAGCATCAGAATGCATTTTTCTATCTATATATTTCATTATATAAAAATATGTGTTACATTTGTCATATATTTTCGAATATTAAACGTAATTCATTTTAATACGACCACAAAACATATGGTATGTTTGCAAAACTTAAACAACGCTTAAATCCACAATGTTGGCTATTTAAAATTCATTTAATTTTGTGGTGAAAAACAAAATTTTGTGTTTAAATCAGATTTAAAAATAAAATACATATAATCATTGACTGATTTATTTGCCCTTAATCTAAGAAAATCATTCTTCTCATTTAGCAACTTGTACATAATTGTTTAAATTTTAGGTAATGTGATTTGTAAGCGAGTAATGAAATTTGGTAATCAGAAAAGTAAGTTATTATATGGCAAGTAGTTCTGATGGTAATGAGTAATTCTTTGCTGGGAAGCTAAATCGTCGGTTGGTTATTGGTTTGCTGCAGACATAATGTATTTGGAATATACTGTGTCGCAAACCAATAACCAACCGACAAAATGTCGAAGACTATGCTCTTATTATCGTCAACAATCACTCTAAAACATTGATTTTTGTATGGTGTTTGACATATCTTATAACCTGAAAAGACAATGTAATGTTGCATCGAAAAGTGTTATGGTAATTTATGCCAAAAAATATCACCCGGTTTTTGTGCTGTAATAACTTTTGCTAACTTTTTGATATGCCTTGGTCAATATACGGAGAATTTTAAGTGGTTTTGGTTATTGCTTTAGTGGATTCATGTAAAGAAATATGTCGTCTGTGTGGAAATTAAAAAAAAAGCAACGAACCCGCTTCTTGCAATTTGTGTAGTAAGACATACAAAACATGTGGTTTATGGCAAAAATTAACATATGAACGAGTTGGACCTAGCTCTATCATCTACTTGTTTTAGCCAAAAAAATTTCCATACAACTCTTTTTTTTATTTTGACATGTTTTACATAGACAGCATTGATTGATATAATTTTTTTGGAAAAAAATAATAATAAAACGACAGACAAACTTTTTGTATGAAAAGTTTGTTTTTTGTTTCGAGCTTTTTTGACAAAAAATATACCTATTTTTAAAATACCTATTTTGACATTTATAAACAATATATGCGATGTAAAAAAATATATATCGATACTGCTCAAAAATATCGATACGATATATATCGATTAATTTTTCCCATGTGCCCATCCCTAGTTTGGACGCAGCTGGTTTAGAGTAATAAAAAATAAGCAAAAAAATATTTCCTTTTCTAATAAAAAATTGAAGTCAAAAATTAAAATGACTGAAAAACGGTTGATCAACTAGATTAGTACTAAGAATACATAATTATTTATTTAAAAATTGACAAACCGGTATCTAAAATAAATTAAAATAATTTGATTTTCCAGTTCGAGCATCATAGCATATTCATTATTTTTATAATCTGGTATAGAATAGATGAAAGTACAAACTAGATAAATTGTCTACAAAACAATTTATTTTATGGGAATGTTCAATTTAATTTTAAGTCTTTTTGAATTTTAACGTTAGGTGTCCATATTATTTCGTGCTGATATCATTGTGTTTGTAGCTGTATGTATTAAAATTAAATAAGGAAAAAAATCATACTAAAAAGACACAAATAAAAAAAAACCATTTGATTTGTCTGAACATTGATGTTAAAAATAATACCAAATTATTAAAAATTTTATTTTTTCTGCCACATTTTTTTTTGTATTTGCCCTGATGATTTTAAAGTTAACTTTGAAAATCTTTGCAAGATTCCTCCAGTTAGTTTATATTAATACTTCCGCTCTAATAAGATCAAAAGACATTCGATTTCTTTCTTTTTGTATAAATTACTTCAGATACTAAAAACTCTTTCACAAAATGCGTTACTAACTGGTATTGAAAGAACGGAACATACAACTTTTCGTAAATTTTCTAATATATTACTTTAAATTTTTATAACAAAGTAGGACCATATTTTCGCATTTGAGAAATCTTTTGGTAATTGCTTATAAACTGCGCAAACACAGCAATAGTCGTTGTATAGTTTATCGTTAGAAATTTAAGGCAATAAATATTAAGAACATATTGTTGAAAACTAGTTTAGCTGTACAAATTTTATTTTAGCTTGAAACTGGAAATTTTTTTGAATGGTTTTGGCGATTTTTTCGGTTTTTGGAGTTCTTTTTCATTGAGGCGCTAATTTAAGTTTTGACACTTTTTTTTCTAATTTTGGGGTTTTTTTTTCGTTTTTGGCGATTTTTCCATATGGCAATTTTTTTTTAATTTTGGCGATTTTTTTATTAGTGCGATTTTTTTGTCATATTAACAGTTATTTTGTTACTGAAGCCATTTTCGCGTTTGGCGATTTTTTTCGGTTTTTGGCGCTTTTTTCATTTTCACGATTTTTTTTATTTGAACGATTTTTTCAAATCTTGCGACTTATTTTGGTATTAAAATTTTTTTTTTAATTTTGGCGATTTTTTTCGTTTTGACGATTTTTTCGTTTTGTCGATTTTTTTGGTTAGGTGATTTTATAATTTTCAGACTTTTTTGTTTTGCCGTTTTTGAAAATTTCAAGAGTTTACCTCTTACGGTTTCCAAGATATAGCAAGTTGTCAAAATTACATAGTCAAAGTTGCATTAACTGATGGACCACCCTTTAATTTAAATATTTTAAAATTTTTTTGTTAATTGTTGTAGTCTATATAAAAATACATTAAATTTACATATTTCAAGAGTCAATATACATATTACATGCAATTGTATGTGTATTACATGGGATTTTAGCATTTTTCGCTCGTTTTGGAACACCCTTTAGTTTTTAATTCCCATGTATTTATTGCTGTGGCGGCCAAGGTTCTACATACTCTGTCCAAATTTCAGGTCCGTAGCTCTTACGGTTCCTGAGGAAATAGCGTGTACCGGACAGACGGACAGCGTAGCGAAAACAATAGGGTTCCTTTTATCACCTTTGGTGTACGGAACCCTAAGATTCACTTATATCATTCAAAAGTGAAGAATTAAAAAAAAGAAACTTACGTGTCTACTGGAAACAAAAAAGTGTTTTTGCTGCCAGAGAAGAAGACTTAAGCGCCGAGTTCGCTCAAAAGATGTCAACATTTGATTGTCAACGTTGTTCTCGAGCTCAGACATTTAACAAAATATTTTCAACCCCAACACTAAACAATTTCTTCTTTTAAAACCGAAAAAACAACGGAAATTAGTAGATAATATTATATGTAGTGTCAATATCAAAGTGGAAAATAAATTACATATGTACATATTTAACTTACCAATTTTATCAGCAACCAATGTTTGCTCTACATCCAGTACTAACTTATTTATTACTTATTTCAGTTCAACGATAGTAAGAGTTGTTTGTACACAAACATATCCAAGGCTTATATTCAAAAAGTACTATCTGCAATTCTTGAATATTTTAGTAGACAAAATAAAACTGTTATTTTCTGGAAGTCCAAGAGCAATAACTGTATTTGATTAACATTAGTAGAATTAAGATGTCTTCTGTAAATTGTACTATTCATCAAAATTTAGTTATAATCCTTGCACTTTGAGAAAATAACACTTTTTGCGCACTTCTAAAATTTTCAAGCCTTGCAGATAGCATTTTTTTAATAAAACCTATGTATGTAAGTATATTTGCAGCTCCACACAGCGGTAAAACTCAGAAAGCTTTCTTGATGCAGGCCTTATTAAGAGCCTGCTTGGAAATTTTTTTGATTCACATATTCTACACTCCCTTCTGTGAGAAGAGAGAAGGGGAAACATGTTTTGTTTTATTTTTTTTACCGAAGCACAAGAAAAATTAATTAATTTGAAGGCCTTTCAGAATCTCTGGCGAAAGAAACAAGAACAGAAGACCTACCCCGCAATGATATCGATCGATTATACTTAACATGTTTAATACATACATACTTATATAAATGCATATATATATATATATCTATATATATATATATACATATATAGATATATATATATGCATGTATATAAGTATGTATATATATATATATATATATATATATATATATATATATATATATATATATATATATATATATATATATCTATAGATATATATATATATGCATGTATAAAAGTATGTATGTATAAAACATGTTAAGTATAGGGTATATATATATATATATATATATATATATATATATATATACATATATACCATATTTTGAAACCTGTTCTTATTTCACAGCGATTGAAAAATCACTAATCACAACTGTGACTGAATTTATCAAGTAAGAGGTTTTGGAAATATAGTTCTTTTATACAAACTGTGATTGTTCTTATATGCTTACTTAACATTAGATAAGGCTACCACATGAATTTTGTTTATACTTTCAGCTTTTGTCGATAAAAAGTTTTCAAATCGTGCTAAATCATCTTTTCTGGCAACTATGTACAGCTCACATGTTCATATTTACAATTTTTGTCTCCCTACCTCTTAAACGAAAATCTCATTATTTGGACGGAGTTGATTGCTAATTGTTTGTTCTTGTCGTCCTTCTTATTAGTATTTATCAAACTACCAATACTAATAAAGAGCTGAAATGAGGTAAACCGTGATCACAGTCACAGTTTAATTTCACTGCTGTTATTCTTATTAGATTTTCTCAAAATAACAGAACTGCTACAAACAAAATACTGCTACGCTGTGATCACAGTCATAGTTTAAAAGAACAGCGATATAGAAATCACGTTCACAAAGAGCAACATTATTAAAAAATCTCAATCACAATCAACAATTAAAATTCACTACAGTTCAATTAAAAAATCTAAAAATTTCTCACTTAATATATCATGGGCACGTGACAAAAATATGTTCACTTGGGAATCACTGTTCACTTGGTTATCACAGTTTCAGAAGGCTGGAATAACTAAAATAAAAGTGTAGAATGCAACAACAAGTAACATAGACCGCTACAAAAATACTTACATGCATGTACAGATGGTACATCGAATAAGTAAAAATAATTAATGTGATGATCGTAAAAAAAAGATAAGTAAGAATAGTTAAACATACTGAGGTAGAGTAAACTAATTTCGTGCTAACCTAAATAGAAAAATAAAAAATTGGAAAAAACAGAAAATTAATAGTGATACTTATAAATGTGTTTACCAAAGGTAAATCAATTGTATACACAACAATCGTTTCTCATATTCCGTTTCATTGTAAATTTAAGTTAAATAGCTGATGTTAATAAGAATCTCTACCCAAGTAGATAGACTAGGGTGCTGATGAAGTGCGTGGCTGCACAGAAAAGTATCGGTATTTCCCCCAGCTTAAAGTCTAAGTTTAATTTTTCTTCTCTTCTTTAGAAACTCACATTAATTAATAAAAATATTTCATTCAGTAAGAATTGAAATTACTGAACTTGAGCCTAACTATGAATTATTTCTGATTAGAGATACAAATTTTGACATTCAATATTAAATAAAAAAACATTGAAAATTATTAAATTTATGAAAATTTTTTAAAGAAAAATATGTATAAGTGTAACAAAGAATTTATTAAACTGAAAAAATTACTTTAATGTCTGCCGCAGTGAATAATATGTTTGCGAAATCAACTCAAATGTCATTCAGTGCCTGCATAAACACATTTCATTTCGTTCGTAATTTGAGCTTGAAATTTCTTAATTTCGTGTCAGCCTGAATGGGCTATAAAACAAGATTTGTTTTTAAATATGTATACCCAAAAATCTAATCAGCGTTCAGCGAAAAATTAAGAGAATACTGCAAAAATACTGAAAAGTCTCATTTTTAATTGAATTTTCTTGGAAATTGCCGTGAATTTTCTACCTAAGAGAGACTTGTCAGACGAAAATATTTATTGGCGAAATTCTTTTATATTTGAAATTTATTTGCTGGTGGTTCAGCTTGGTCTATATACGCATTTCATTGTTGCTGTAACAAATCATCAGTAGACTTCAACCACACATTTTGAACAGTCACAAACCTCTTACTTTATGCACAGACTTTCAAAAGTAAGAGGTTTGTGACTGTTCAAAATGTGTGGTTGAAGTCTACTGATGATTTGTTACAGCAACAATGAAATGCGTATATAGACCAAGCTGAACCACCAGCAAATAAATTTCAAATTAAAATATAATTATGACAATATGTCGAATAATAAATTTCTTAAATGTTAAATTTTAGATTTTATTTTTCATTTTGCCTTGTAATTACTTTTATTGTTATCCAATGGATTTCTAATTGTATGAAGGTGTAGAAAAATAAAATAGATTCACATCGAATATAAATTATTTGCTGGGTTTTGTATGAGTTTCAAAGCCTACTAAGCTTATTTTGTCTTTGTGATTTTCAAAAATATTATTATTCTATGAATTCTCATATAGTTTTTGAAAGTCTGTGCATAAAGTAAGAGGTTTGTGACTGTTCAAAATGTGTGGTTGAAGTCTACTGATGATTTGTTACAGCAACAATGAAATGCGTATATAGACCAAGCTGAACCACCAGCAAATAAATTTCAAATTAAAATATAATTATGACAATATGTCGAATAATAATATTGTTATCCAATGGATTTCTAATTGTATGAAGGTGTAGAAAAATAAAATAGATTCACATCGAATATAAATTATTTGCTGGGTTTTGTATGAGTTTCAAAGCCTACTAAGCTTATTTTGTCTTTGTGATTTTCAAAAATATTATTATTCTATGAATTCTCATATAATTTTTGAAAGTCTGTGCATAAAGTAAGAGGTTTGTGACTGTTCAAAATGTGTGGTTGAAGTCTACTGATGATTTGTTACAGCAACAATGAAATGCGTATATAGACCAAGCTGAACCACCAGCAAATAAATTTCAAATTAAAATATAATTATGACAATATGTCGAATAATAAATTTCTTAAATGTTAAATTTTAGATTTTATTTTTCATTTTGCCTTGTAATTACTTTTATTGTTATCCAATGGATTTCTAATTGTATGAAGGTGTAGAAAAATAAAATAGATTCACATCGAATATAAATTATTTGCTGGGTTTTGTATGAGTTTCAAAGCCTACTAAGCTTATTTTGTCTTTGTGATTTTCAAAAATATTATTATTCTATGAATTCTCATATAGTTTTTGAAAGTCTGTGCATAAAGTAAGAGGTTTGTGACTGTTCAAAATGTGTGGTTGAAGTCTACTGATGATTTGTTACAGCAACAATGAAATGCGTATATAGACCAAGCTGAACCACCAGCAAATAAATTTCAAATTAAAATATAATTATGACAATATGTCGAATAATAAATTTCTTAAATGAAATTCTTTTATAAGAGCGAGATAATAAACACACTTGTTTCTTAAAAAACGGCGAAAATCGACTTTTGTTCAAAATTTTAGACTAAATTAAATAATTTATGACTTAATTGTGATTTTGATACCAAATTTTGTTTGATATTACAAATTTTCTCCCTTATTCATAATGAGTTTAATTTTTTTAATCTAACAACATTTGACTTCTCCATTAGCAGAACACTGGACAAAGGTTGGTAAAAATGTGAAAATTTTAATATTTTTTCTATAATATTTCCTAAACTGTGAGCAAAACCCAATAAATGTAGTAGATTTTTTTTTAGCTCTTGGATAAAAAAGACAATTGCAGAAAATCCTTTTTATCTGAACAAAAACAGGAGCTTCAGTTCTCGTTGTACATTCATAGTGAACAGTCGATTAGCGGAGTTTTTATTTCACACTAAACAAAAAATAAATAAAACGAAAAATATTCGGAATACATATTGCTTTGATAAATTAAGCTTTATTTGCGTTGTTAATATTTTTTTACATAGTCATACATACCAAAAACAAAAAAAACCGTAATAAAAAAAAACAAACAAACATAACAATCGAAAGTGCCCTTGAGGAATACTCTATATGAGTACCTCAAAAGCAAATAAATGTGAAGTGAGTTATAACGGCAGAAATGCCTATTTTACTATGAGTTCTGAAGCTCTTAATGAAAATAATAAAAATAAAAAATCTGATGATAGACTTGCTGAGAGCTCTGAAGCTCTTAATGATAACAACATAAATAAGAAATCTGATAGTAGACTTTTTTTAACGGCGAGACCACTTTTTCGTCAGCGATCAACTTCGCTTTGTCCAATGCCAACTAGTGATTCGTTAACATTACCGTTGCCTAGTACTTCTACATTTACCTCAGCGATATCATCCGCCTCGGGCTCGTGGTCATCACTTAACCAAGTTTTTACTGAAGTTAAGAGCAGCCCAAAACACAAGATCCAAGTAGGAATGGACAGATATATAACAGTGGTAAAGCGCGGACGAAGTCCAAAGTCTTCGAAAATTTCATCTGCTCCAAAAATGTCTAGGGATAACAGCGCATCCTCTATTAACCGTCAAAATCGTTTTCAAATATTGCAAGATGACAACAACGAACCCGATGTATCTACGAACAAAACATCCAAGCCGCCACCAATCTATTTGAGAGAAAAAAATTCTAACGCTCTTATAAAAAATTTAATTTCAGTCATTGGTAAGAATAAATTTTACATCGTTCCAATAAAACGTGGCAACATTGATGAAACCAAAATTCAAATTTATGAAGAAAAAGATTTTCGCAAACTGATTACTGAATTTGAAAAAAGTAAATAAAGTTTCTACACATATCAGCTTAAAAGTGCTAAAGACCTGCAGATCGTATTGAAGGGCATCGATTCCTATGTTGCTGCCGAAGAAATAAAAGATGCACTCGTCCTCCAGGGATATGAGGTAAAATATGTATCTAACATAATAAATAGGGAGAAGATTCCTCAACCTCTATTTCGCGTCGAACTTGAGCCAAACGATCTAAAACTGAAAAAAATGAGACTCATCCAATTTGTAATTTAAAATATCTCTTATACCGAAAAATAATAGTTGAAGAACCACACAAGCGTTCTGGACCCGTACAGTGCCATAATTGTCAAGAATATGGTCATACAAAAACTTAATGCAAGTTACCTTCAGTTTGTGTTATCTGCGGTGAATTGCACGGTACTGCTGTTTGTACTAAACCTAAAGATCTAGCAGAAAAAAAATGTAGAAATTGTGGAGGTAATCACACCGCTAACTACAGAGGATGTCCTGTCAATTCTTTCGTTAAACAGACTATGGGGCAAAAACCTAAATTAGCTCCAGCACAAACAGCAAACGCTTATTCTGCCACTTTTGCTCAAATGAGCCAACCAGTCACTTCACGTGCATCGTATGCCGATGCAGCTAAGGCTAGTTTAATTCGCACACAAAATATTCCGCCTCAAAATAATTCAACGAATGCAAACTCAAGCTTTAATTTTAGTCGCCTTGAAGCTACTATTGAAAATCTAGTGTTGACTATAAATAATTTTACAACAAATGTGACTAGCATGATGCAAGAAATGTTACGAATGCAGTCTACACTGCTTCAAGCATTAGTTAACAAGCCATGAACACGTTAAAGATAAGTTTCTGGAACGCAAACGGCATTCGCCAACATAAAAATGAACTTGAGCACTTCCTCACGAAAAAAAAATTGATATAATGTTGGTTTCTGAGACTCATTTGACTTCAAGAATTCTATTCAAAATTAATGGCTACATTTTATATGATTCAAAGGACCCAAGAGGAAGAGCTTGCGGGGGATCAGCAATTTTAATAAAGTCAAGACTCAAGCATTATATTCTTGACAACATTTGTGAAGAACATTTACAAGCAACGAATATTTGTATCGAACATTTTTGCACAAATTTTGTCATATCATCAATTTACTCCCATCCTAGATTCGCAATTACTGAGGATCAATGCGAGGATTTCTACAAATCTCTTGGCCCTTGTTTCGTAGCAGCTGGAGAGTATAATGCAAAACATACTTTCTGGAGTTCGCGTCTTATCACACCTAGAGGACGAGCGTTGTTCCACACAATTTCAAAAATGGGCTTGGACGTCATTTTGAGTGGGAAGCCCACTTACTGGCCTATTGACATACATAAAATTCTGGATGTTATAGATTTTGGTGTTATGAAAAATATTTCTAGGGAATTAATTAATGCTGAATCTTCTCTAGATCTATCGTCCGATCACTCTTCCACGATCGTTACAATCTGTAGCCCACTGAGAAGTGCCCATATGTGAAAATGGTCAGTCGTGTTAATTGGCTGCGATTCAAAAAATATCTTAGTAGTCATTGCACTGAAAACATTAAGCTCATGATGATATTGAATCTAATATTGCTAATCTTAACGGAAATATTAAGCAGCCAGCTGAACATGCCACTTCCTCCCATCCGCAGACTGAGTTTAATAGAATATATTCTACAGATATTGAACATCTCGTATGTGAAAAAAGAAGAGCTAGAAGAGAGTGGCGACAGCACAGATCACCCCAAAATAAAATTAGATTAAAAGAGTGCACTAAAAGACTCCAAGAGCTGCTTGCATATAAAAAAACTGCATATCTTAAAAACTATCTGGAAAATCTCGATGTCACACCAGCATCCAATTACTCTTTGTGGCGCGCTGCGAAAAGAATTAAAACACCCGTTGAGTTTAAACCACCTCTGCGCACTTCTACCGGAGTTTGGGCCAGGAGTGATATTGAAAAAGGTAACTTGTTTGCAAAGCATTTAAAATCCGTATTTACCCCAAACACACGTACTAGTGTTGTTGATTTCCCTAGTGTAGTTGCGCTACCCCTTCGACCCATAAAATTTTAAATGTGTGATGTACAAAATCTAATTGCTGAACTCAACCCGAAGAAAGCACCGGGTATTGATGGAATTAGTAACCAAATGCTAATTAAATTGCCTCGTATTGCATTTAGAATCATGTTATTCATTTTTAATGCCATTTTACGACTAGAGTATTATCCCCACAGCTGGAAGCTTGCCAAAGTTAAAATGATTCTAAAGCCGGGCAAAGATCTTACTAAGGCAGAATTATACAGGCCAATAAATCTGCTATCAACAATGTCAAAACTTTTCGAAAAACTGCTCATGTCAAAATTGGCTCCAATTCTAATTGGTAGTGGGTGCATCCCAGACCATCAGTTTGGTTTTAGAAATCAGCATAACACCACTGAACAAACGCATAGATTGGTTCAATGTATAAGAAGAACATTTGAAGAAAAGAAATACTGTTCTGCACTGTTTATTGACGTTTCGCAGGCATTTGATAAAGTTTGGCATGAAGGCCTAATTTTAAAATTAAAATCATATCTACCAATAAGTTTGGTGAATTTATTAGAAAGTTACATTACTACCCGGAAGTTTACGGTTGTGGAAGGAGAATTCATGAGTGTGCCCGAATCTATATCATCCGGTGTGCCACAGGGGAGCATACTGGGGCCAGTTTTGTATTTGATTCATACTTGTGATATGCCTTTCAGCAGTAATGTCCATACATCTACGTTTGCCGATGATACAGCCTGCCTAAGTATGCACGAAAATCCTCATGAGGCTTCCCGATATCTACAAGAACATATTACACAACTGGAACTATGGTGAAAATTATGGAGAATTAAGGTAAACGAGCAAAAGTGTGTTCAGGTAACATTTACCGTGCGAAGAGATACGTGTTCCCCAATTCGAATCAACAATCAAGTTGTTCCTCAGCATTCACATGTAAAATACCTTGGTATACACCTTGATCGACAACTTACATGGAAATACCATATTGACTCAAAGCTAATACAAATGAAACTTAAAATAACTCAGATATATTGGCTGATTGGTAGAAATTCAAGACTCAGCATAGACTGCAAACTTTTATTATACAAGTCGCTTTTGAAGCCAATATGGTGCTACGGAATTCAGTTATGGGGCACTGCTTCAGCTTCTAACGTCGAGAGAATCCAACGAAGGCAAAACAAAATTTTCTTTTAATAACATCGGCTCCATGTTACATCAAAAACTCAAATATACATCGTGATTTGAATATGCCACTAGTGATTGAAGAAATGGCAAAATACGCAGGCAAATATTTAATAAAACTCGAGTCGCATCTTAATCCGCTTGTTCGTAACATCTTGAATTTTACTGGTCACATCCGTTTGAAAAAGAAGGACAAGGGCTCTTATACTCAACACTCCAGATGGGATTGCTTGAAAATATTTTTTTTTCTCTCTTTTTTTTTTTTTTTTGATTATCACTACTTATAAATAATACTATAAATATCACTAAGTTTATGTCCGATAGTGGTCGGGCCTAATACTTGTTATTTAGATTTAAGATTTGAATACTTATTGTTAGTTCATAATTGAAGATACAATAAATAAATAAATGTATTTAAAAAAAAATAAAAACAGGAGCTTGGCATGGATTTTAATTTTTCATTAACCCAAGGTTGCCTACTTTGGTGCTTTGTGGCTCCACCCCCTTTAAAGATATATAGTCTAAATTCCAGACTTACCCCTGTTTCTCTAAATGCCAACGATATATTCGATCGAATATTAATATTGGAAACAAAAACAAATTTCAGTTTTTTGTTTTTGATATAAATGTTCGATCGAATTGATCGTTCGCATTTGGAGAAACAGCCCCTTAAGCTCTGTGACACCTTCCTTAATGCTGTGTTAGATTTCATAACAATAGAACAGCTAATTTAGAAATTTATTTCCAATATTTTTACAAAATCCTCACTGTGTATCGGGTACTTTAGGCCCCGCTAGGCATTTATGGCAGCAAACCTCATATTTTATACAGAGCAGATATGTAGTATATCAATTAAAGAAAAATATGTTTTGACCAGTTTAATGTGCAATATATCAAAAAAGCACTCTTCAAAAACTTTAAATCTTCGCATTAGCTTGTGTATCGATAACAGCCAATATACTAATTTTCGCGATTTCATATACAATAACTCTCGCTCACAGTGGCTTTGCTCTTTTCACCAATTTAAAACATTTATATGTCTAGAGATACGCTTCATAAGAATGTGTAAAGGAGAACAAAAACGTGTTTATAAAAGAAAGTTAATTGAAATAAATTTTTGAAATTTTATTTTTGGTGGGAATCGGTATACCGGTATAGACCTAACCGGTATACCTGATACCGGTAGTTTCCAACTGAAATAGATTTCAGTATCGATACCGGTATCTAATTATAGCGGTATTTGATTCGGTATCGGTATTTTTACTGTACCGTTTGCCAACCTTGGTATTTACACATTTGCACTTATACCCAATGCAATGCTGTCAGTTTCTTGGCACAATTGTGCAAAATAAAATCACACACATGCTTATTCTCTTAAATTTAGTCGTCAATGAGACAGTCAGTGTTCCCACTTTAGGGTATTTGTCCCAAAATTGGGGATTATTTTTTCGCGATTGGGGAAGAAAATTTTGTATTGGGGATCTGGGGATTTGTTGGGGATGTAACCAAATTTGAGACGATTTTTGGGGATTTTTTGTATTTGATTTTTGATTGTTAAACAAGAATAATTTTCGAACTAAGAAATATGCGTCTGGCAAGTCTAAAAATGTGTGTTACTAGTTTATGGTTTCTAATAAAGAAGAAGTATTAAGGCACATTAACGAATAATGCACGCTACCAAAACAAAAATACGCGACAAAATGCACTACAACCTTTTGAAAGCACTTCTTAGAATAAACGCACACTTTAAAAATAATTCAATTTGTTGTGACAAATTTAATGCTTCTGCTGAAATGCTAAAACTTTTTAATACAAGTACTATGTACAACAAAGTTTCTTAGGATGGTGAATCAGAAGATTTAGATACTGAAGTTTTTTAAAGTTTTTCATAAGTACTAATTAAATTTATATGAACGTAAACATTCGTAGCTATTGATAGAAATGAGTTTTATTGAATAAAAATTTTTTATTTTTGTCATTATTTTTCAAATAAGATAAAATAAATATTAAAAAAATTTTATATTTTTCACAAAAGAAAAAATTTGTATAAAAAAGTATCAATTTGGAGATTTTTGGGGATGAGAAATCAAAAATTGGGGATAAGCTCTAGAAAAAAACTGGCAACACTGGAGACAGTGACGATAACACCTGCGCAGTGGGTGTATTAAATTCTTTATAGATTCAGAGAAAGAAAACAAGAGGTATTTTCCTTTAGCTAATAAGGCCTATGAGGATTTATGTTAATAAAAATACAATTATTTTTATTTCATATTTTCCCGACGTTTCGTGAATTTTATATTCACTTTTTCAAGGGATTAATCTATTTAAATAAAAGTTTTCAAACATCAATTACATCGTTGCGAACGTTTGTAAATTAATCTACTTACAATAAAATAATAATATTCACATAAAAAAATAAATATAAAAACTAAACACGAATATTGTTATTAAACAAAAATTGTTTCCTTTGAAATGGCGACCGTATTTAAAGGTGAATAAATTCAGTGAAGTGCGACTTGTACCCGCGCACGAAGGGTTCCGTACGGGCACGAGATATATAATTCAATACGAACAATATAAACTATAGTTTTGGGATTTTTTGGGTTTTTTCGGTTTTAAGCGTTTTTTTAGTTTGGGGTTTTTTTTTGAATTTATTGGCGCTTTCTGAGTTTTGCCACTTTTTTTCACGTTTTGGCGATTTTTTTTTTGGTTTTTGAAGTTTTTTTAATTTTGGCAATTTTTATTATTTTGGCGTTTTTTTTTTATTTTGGCGAATGTTTTATTTTGGCGATTTTTTTAATTTTGGCGTTTTTTCATATAGGTGATTTTTTTCGGTTTTTGGCGATTTTTTTTTAAATTTGCCGATTTGTTTTTAATTTTTGGCGATTTTTTTTTTCATTTTGGCGATTTTTTTTCACATAAACAATTATTTTGGTTTTGGCACATTTTTCGAGTTTTGGCGATTTTTTCGGTTTTTGGCGTTTTTTTCATATTGGCGATTTTTTTCATTTAAACGATTTTTTCGAATTTGGCGATTTATTCTAGCTCTAGAATTTTTTTTTTAATTTTGTCGATTTTTTTCGATTTAGCGATTTTTTTAAAATTTTTGGCGATTTTTTCCAGGTTTTGGCGATTTTTTTCGGTTTGGCGATTTTATAATTTTCGGATTTTTCAGTTTTACCGTTTTTGAAAATTTCAAGAGTTTACCTCTTACAGTCTCCAAGATATAGCAAGTTGTCAAAATTACATAGTCAAAATTGCATTAACTGATGGACCACCCTTTAATTTAAATTTTTTAATATTTTAATGTTAATTGTTGTAGTCTATACAAAAATACACTAATTTTAGAAATTTCAAGTGTCAATATACATATGTACATACAATTGTATGTATATTAGATGGGATTTTAAAATTTTTCGTCGCTCGTTTTGGAGCACCCTTTAATTTTTAATTCTCATGTATTTGCTGTTGTAGAGGCCAAGGTTCTACATACTCTGTCCAAATTTCAGGTCCGTAGCTCTTACGGTTCCTGAGAAAATACCGTGTGACGGACAGACGGACAGCGTAGCGAAAACAATAGGGTTCCATTTTTCACCTTTGGTGAACGGAACCCTAAATAAATTCAGTGAAGTGCGACTTTGACCCGCGCACGAAGGGTTCCGTACGGGCACGAGATATGTATTTCAATACGAACAATATAAACTATAGTTTTGGGATTTTTTTCGTTTTTGGGTTTTTTCAGTTTTAAGTTTTTTTTTAGTTTGGGGGTTTTTTGAATTTATTGGCGCTTTCTGAGTTTTGGCACTTTTTTTCACGTTTTGGCGATTTTTTTTTTGGTTTTTGAAGTATTTTTAATTTTGGGAATTTTTATTATTTTTGGGTTTTTTTTTTATTTTGGCGATTTTTTTATTTTGGCGATTTTTTTTAATTTTGGCGTTTTGTTCATATAGGTGATTTTTTTTTTGGTTTCGGCGATTTTTTTTAGTTTTGACACTTTTTTTTCGTTTTGAGGACTTTTTTCGGTTTTTGGCGTTTATTTTAAATTTTAGCGATTTTTTTCGTTTTGGCGATTTTTTTTTTAAATTTGGCGATTTTTTTTTAATTTTTGGAGATTTTTTCATTTTGGCGATTTTTTTTCACATAAACAATTATTTTGGTTTTGGCGATTTTTTTCGGTTTTTGGCGTTTTTTTCATATTGGCGATTTTTTTTTCATATAAACGATTTTTTCGAATTTGGCGATTTATTTTAGTGCTAGAATTTTTGTTTAATTTTCTCGATTTTTGTCGATTTAGCGATTTTTTTTTAAATTTTTGGCGATTTTTTTCAGGTTTTGGCGATTTTTTTCGGTTTGGCGATTTTATAATTTTCGGATTTTTTAGTTTTACCGTTTTTGAAAATTTCAAGAGTTTAACTCTTACGGTTTCCAAAATATAGCAATTTCTCAAAATTACACAGTCAAAATTGCATTAACTGATGGACCACCCTTTAATTTAAATTTTTTAATATTTTAATGTTTATTGTTGTAGTCTATATAAAAATACACTCATTTTACAAATTTCAAGTGTCAATATACATATGTACATACAATTGTATGTATATTACATGAGATTTTAACATTTTTCGTCGCTCGTTTTGGAGCACCTTTTAATTTCTAGTTCTCATGTATTTGTTGTTGTAGTGGCCAAGGTTCTACGTACTCTGTCCAAATTTCAGGTCCGTAGCTCTTACGGTTCCTGAGAAAATACCGTGTGACGGACAGACGGACAGCGTAGCGAAAACAATAGGGTTCCATTTTTCACCTTTGGTGAACGGAACCGTAAAAAGGAACCCTATTGTTTTCGCTACGCTGTCCGTATGTCCGTTTGTCCGTCACACGGTATTTTCTCAGGAACCGTAAGAGCTACGGACCTGAAATTTGGACAGAGTATGTAGAACCTTGGCCACTACAACAGCAAATACATGAGAATTAAAAATTAAAGGGTGCTCCAAAACGAGCGACGAAAAATTTTAAAATCCCATCTAATATACATACATATGTACATATGTATATTGATTGACACTTGAAATTTATAAAATTAGTGTATTTTTGTATAGACTACAACAATTAACATTAAAATATTAAAAAATTTAAATTAAAGGGTGGTCCATCAGTTAATGCAATTTTGACTATGTAATTTTGACAACTTGCTATATCTTGGAAACCGTAAGAGTTAGACTCTTAACATTTGCAAAAACGGTAAAACTAAAAAATCCAAAAATTATAAAATCCGCAAACCGAAAAAAACGCCAAAACCTGAAAAAAATCGCCAAAAATTAAAAAAAATCGCCAAATAGAAAAAAATCGACAAAAAAAAAATCTAGCACTTAAATAAATTGCCAAATTCGAAAAAATCGTCTAAATGAAAAAAAATCGCCAAAATTAAAAAAACGCCAAAAACCGAAAAAAAAATTACCAAAACGCGAAAAATGCGCCAAAACCAAAATAATTATTTATGTGAAAAAAAATCGTCAAAATGAAAAAAATCGCCAAAATTAAAAAAATCGCCAAATTTAAAAAAATCGCCAAAACGAAAAAAAAGTCGCCAAAATTGCAAATAAACGCCAAAAACCAAAAAAAAATCCTTAAAACGAGAAAAAAAAGTGCTAAAACTAAAAAAATCGCCAAAAACAAAAAAAAATCACCTATATATAAAAAAACGCCAAATTTAAAAAAAATCGCCAAAATAAAAAAATCGCCACAATAAAAAAACGCCAAAATAATAAAAATCGCCAAAATTAAAAAAACTTTAAAAACCAAAAAAAAAATCGCCAAAACGTGAAAAAAGTGCCAAAACTCAGAAAGCGCCAATAAATTCAAAAAACCCCCAAACTAAAAAAATGCTTAAAACCTAAAAAACCCAAAAACGAAATAATGCTAAAAATATAGTTTATATTGGCTAAAGTTCGTATTAAAGTACATATCTCGTGTCCGTACGCGAGTCAAAATCGCATTTCACTGAATTTATTTGTTCATTGTTATGTTTATTTTTTGTTGAATCCTTAAGCTTTCTGTTGTGTATCGTTTTCTTTCATTATTTTCTTTGTCAACTATTTTTATGTTGTCAAAGTCTGGCTTGTGGTCATTTTGTAACATATGTTGGGATAATACAGTGATTTCTTTATTTTTATTTATGTCTGCCCTATGTTCGTTTATTCTTATTTAAAAATTTTATTTTTATTGTGTTTAGTGTTTGGTTATTTGTGTAAGCAAAGTTCATGTCATTTTTGTTTATTGTCCATTTCATATTTTTCGTATCAGTGAGACCTGTAACACAGTAAAAATGTTTTTCTCCTTTGTTAGGGTTTCCACTCTTGGCATTTTTGGTAATTTAGTACGACGTAATGAGGGATTTTATTAAACCTATGGGAAAACTATTCATCATTAAAATATTAGTTATTTTATTAATGCTTTCTGTATGAAATCTTTCGTCACTAATGCCAAGGACTCTTTGAATGAAATTTCTTGCTGTATTTATGATTTGGTTTTTCGGCTGTGTCGAGTTAAAGTTTATAATTCTTCCTGGAGATATGTTCAATCATTATTTTGTTATCATCTCTATATAGGTACGATAATTCTCTGTGTGTTTCAATTTCTATCGTCAATTTTATTTTTGGATGATAGCTATTTAAGATATTGAGGATTTCATCGTCGTCAATATGGATTATGGCAATAATGTCATCTACGTATTTGGCTACGTACTTAATTTCAATGTTTTTGCTTCTAAGTTCAGTAAATACTACGTCAAGTAGAGTATCCAGTACAATATCAGGTATTGTAGGAGAAAGTGGATTTCCCATTGGCATACCAAAAATTTGCCGTCGTATACAAAATAATTATTGTCAGTGATAGGTATTATGCCAAACAAGAACTTGGTAAACATTTTTTCTCACTACTTATGATGGCCGAAATTTTTGGAAAGGAACTTGCCCTTTTTCACATATATGTTTTTGTGAGGATCTGACAACTTTTTGAAACGTTTTCTTAATAAAACATTTAAACTTAAAACTTTTGGTCTGTTATAGTTATATTCATAGTGTGTGCCCCAGTTGGAAAGCGCAGAGTTACATAAATTAATGGGTTAATGGGTGATACTGTGATGTGTGCACTATTGTGTCATAACAAAGACATGTACTTAATTTTTTGGGAGTCATCTGAGTAGCAATATGTAAAATATAGTAAAATTTTAAGTGGGAGTGACGCTGCCTATTTTTTAAAACTTTTGGTCTGTTATAGTTATATTCATAGTGTGTGCCCCAGTTGGAAAGCGCAGAGTTACATAAATTAATGGGTTAATGGGTGATACTGTGATGTGTGCACTATTGTGTCATAACAAAGACATGTACTTAATTTTTTGGGAGTCATCTGAGTAGCAATATGTAAAATATAGTAAAATTTTAAGTGGGAGTGACGCTGCCTATTCTGCTTCTGTCTGCTTAGACGAAGTACTTTTGAAAACGCAAAATTACATGCAACCATAAGTGAAATGTGCATGTAAGGTTTCAATAGAGTTGATTCTGTTTTACCTACCGTATAACATTACGCTAAATTTTTATAAACGTGGCCCTACATCCCTAATTTAAAAATCGGTGCTTCGAATTTTTCCTGTTCGTAGCTCACCCCTTAACTTAAATTCTTAATTTCGAGTTAAAAGTGCGTGTCCATGCCCCGATTGTATTTTCCAGGATTTTAGATCCTTCTTAGTGATCTTTAAGTAAGTTTTATTTGTATATTGAATTAAAGCTCTCTAGTGCAAATTCTACCTTTAAATGTTATGGCCGTTACCCCCACTCTCCATCATTTTTTTAAACTCAATATTTTGTTGTGGGCAGCGCTAAATTATCATCGTACCTTTTTTAAGATGATAGCGTTTAGTTAAAGCTCCAGTAAAAAGCTTCAGTACAAAATTATCATGGTCCCTGCCACTCCTGGTTAAAATATTGCGGTGTTTAGATTTTTCTAGTTGCTTTCTCATCTTGAGTACTTGCATATCACATTTCAGGACTCTAGCGCAAGTTTAATTATTTTATTTTAATGGGCGTATTCCCGACCATTTGTTTTTAAGAAAACATTTTTTGGCAAGTGCTAATCATACGTGTCAAGTTTCGTTGGAAGCGGATAATAATAATATCTACATAAACAGTATATTTAAATGTGCTTGGGATCACAAGCAATCAAACGCTTAAATTGTATGGTCATGTTAACGCCCACTTTTTTAAAGGAAAATTTATAGCCTTGCATCATTCAAACATGTATGCCAAACTTCAATAAAAATGCTTTCTCCAAATGCTTTAAATTTCATTGTTTAGTTCTAAACTTAATGGGCATAGTCCCGCCCCTATGGCTTTATGTTTTCAAGTATTCAGATCTTTCTAGTTAAAATGTAGCTTAGACCTACTCGCTTATCAAATATCAGTTCACCAGCGCAAATTTAAATTTCTTATTCTTATATACGTGATACTGCCCACTTTTTCAATCCCAAGATTTTCTTTGGCCAATATTTATATTTCCTGTTAAGTTTCATTACAAACGGATAGTAATAAAAATATTAATATATGGTATATTTAAATGTACTGATCCGACGTACATGAGATAGAAGGCTTAAATTGTATGGGCGTGTTGACGCCCACTTTTTTCAACGAAAATATATAACCTTGCATTATTATAACATTCGTAACAAAATTTCAATAAAATCACTTGTGTTAAACGTCTTAGATTTGTTTTTTAAATTCTGAGTCTTTTATATTTCTTTTAAGATTTTTCTAGTAATCTTCTAATCTACAACTAATCGTTTATTAAATTCCAACTTACTAGTGCAAATTTAAATTTTTATTATTATGGGCGTATTCCCACCCACTGTTTCAACCCAAGATTTTCTTTGGCTAGTGATTATCTTTCCTGTTTAGTTTAGTTGGAAACGGACAATAGTAAATACATAAATAGTACATTTAAATGTGCTGACCAGAAGTACATGAAAACGCATGCTTAAATTGTATGGGCGTGCTAACGCCCACTTTTTTCAACAAAAATTTATAGCATTGTACTATTGCAACATGTGTGTGACAAATTTCAATAAAATTGCTTCAGTTAAACGCCTCTGATATGTATATTTAATTTTGACCTGTATAGGCGTAGCCCCAGACTTTTGGTTAAAATTATTGGGCTTTCAGATTTTTTTTGGTGATTACTCGCCTAGTTCTACTTGTGTACCAAGTTTTAGCTCACAAGCGCCAAGTTTGATTTTTATGGACGTAGCCCGGCCCCTGAATAAAATTTCTAGTTTTTCAGATTTTTTAGTTAATTGCTTGCCTAGATCTACTTGTGTACCAAATTTCAGCTCTCTAGCTAAAGCGGAAGTGCTTCATCAATTTGATGAGTGATCAGAGACTCAGTGAGTATGTCTTAAAATATGCACTTTTTGCTGAACATTTGAATTAACAAAGCTGGACTATTAAAAAAATCTGGACATTTTGAAATAAAATGTGCACGAAATAAAGTTGCTTTTTTGTTATACAAACAATTTTATTAAAAAATTTATGTTTAAATTGTTTTTTAAATTTTTTATATAATACTCTACACTATTAACATAGCAAAATATAACTAAACTTAAATTTTTCAGTTTATTTATGTACAGCTACGATCAAAATAATAGTAACACGAAATAATGTTAAATCTAAATCTAAATCTTTCAGTTCTCGTGGTACCTTCATAGCGAACAGTCGATTAGCGGAATTTTTTCTTACATACCAAACTAACAAAAAATTATACAAAAAAATATTCGTAGTACATATTATTCATAATAGGTACATAGTGACTTTAATAAATAAGCTTTATTGCTTTGATAATATTTTTTACATAGTGGAAATAACAAATACAAAAAAAGCAAACAAAAAAATATAAACAGTGACATTGAGGAATACTCTATACGAGTAACTCAAAAACAGACAGACAATCATAAATTACAAAAGCAAAAAAAACCGTAAGCAAAAAAACACAAAAAGTGCCCTTGAGGAATACTCTGTATGAGTGCCTCAAATACAAAAAAATATGAAGTGAGTTCTAACGGCAGAAATGCCTATTTTACTGTGAGTTCTGAAGCTCTTAATGAAAATAATAGAAATAATAAATCTAATGAAAGTGTTTTTTTAACGGCAAAACCAATTTTTCGTCAGCGATCAACTTCGCTTTGTCCAATGCCAAATAGTAGTGATTCATTAACATTACAATTGCCTAGTACTTCTTCATATAAGTCAGTAATATCATCCCCTTCAGGCTCGTATTCGTTTTTTTTTGTTTTATGTTTTAATACATGTATTTATTTATTGTATCTTCAAATATGAACTAACAATAAGTATTCAAATCTTAAATCTAAAATATAATTATTAGGACCGACCACTGTCGGACATAAACTTGTTAATAGTTATAAATAATACATAAGTAGTGATAATAAAAAAAGAAAAAAAAATATAAAAAAGTATAAAAAAAGTATTTTCAAGAAATCCCATTTGGCGTGTTGAGTAATAGAGCCCTTGTGTCCCTCTTTTTTATGCGGATGTGTCCAGTAAAGTTCAAAATATTACGAGCAAGCGGATTAGGATGTGACTCGAGTTTTGTTAAATATTTGCCTGCGTATTTTGCAATTTCTTCAGTCACTAGTGGCATATTTAAATCACTATGTATATTAGAATTTTTGATATACCATGGAGCCGATGTTATTAACCGTAAAATTTTGTTTTGCCTTCGTTGGATTCTCTCTACATTGGAAGCTGAAGCAGTGCCCCATAACTGGATACCGTAACACCATATTGGCTTTAAAAGCGACTTGTATAATAAAAGTTTACAGTCCATGCTAAGTGTTGAATTTCTGCCAATCAACCAGTGTATTTGAGATAACTTAATTTTCATCTGAGTTAGCTTAAAGTCAATATGATGTTTCCATGTAAGCCTTCGATCAAGGTGTATACCAAGGTATTTCACTTGGGAATATTTTGATTATTGATTCGAATTGGGGAACAAGTATCTCTTCTTAGGGTAAATGTTATATGGACACACTTTTGTTCATTTACCTTAATTCTCCATAAGTTCAACCACATTTCCAATTGTGTAATATGTTCTTGTAAATATCGGGAAGCCTCGTGAGGGTTTTCATGCATACTAAGGCAGGCTGTATCATCGGCAAACGTAGATGTATGGATATTGCTGCTCAAAGGCATATCGCAAGTATAGATCAAATACAAAACTGGCCCCAGTATGCTCCCCTGTGGCACACCGGATGATATAGATTCGGGCACACTCATGAATTCTCCTTCCACAACCGTGAACTTCCGGGTAGTGATGTAATTTTCTAATAAATTCACTAAATTTATTGGTAGATATGATTTTAATTTTAGAATTAGACCTTCATGCCACACTTTATCAAATGCCTGAGAAACGTCAATAAACAGGGCAGAACAATACTTCTTTTCCTCAAATGTTTTTCTTATAAATTGAACCAATCTATGAGTTTGTTCAATGGTGCTATGCTGACTTCTAAAACCAAATTGATGGTCTGGGATGCACCCACTATCTGTTATGGTTGGGGACAATTTTGTCATGAGCAGCTTTTCGAAGAGTTTTGACATAGTTGACAGCAAACTTATTGGCCTATATGACTCAGCTTTAGTAAGATCTTTTCCCGGCTTTGGAATCATTTTGATTTTTGCAAGCTTCCAGAGTTGTGGATAATACTCCAGTCGTAATATGGCATTAGAAATAAACAGCAAGATTCTTATTGCAATATGCGGCAAGTTCATCAGCATCTTGTTACTAATTCCATCAATACCTGGAGCTTTCTTTGGCTTGAGTTCAGCAATTACTTTATGTACATCACGCATCTTAAACTTTAAGGCTCGAGGGGGTAGAGCAACTACATTCGGCAAATCAGCAACACCAGTACATGTATTTGAGGTAAATACGGATTTTAAATGCTCAGCAAATATTTTGCATTTTTCCGTATCGCTTCTTGCCCAATCTCCGGTAGATGTGCGCAGAGGTGGTTTAAACTCAACGGGGGTTTTAAGCTTTCTAGCAGCGCGCCACAAAGAGTAATTAGATGTCGGTGTGACATCAAGACCTTCCAAATAATTTTTAAGAGATGCAGTTTTTTCAGATGCAAGCAACTCTTGAAGTCGTTTAGAACATTCTTTAAGTCTGAGTTTATGTTGGGGTGATCTGTGCTGTTGCCATTCCCTTCTAGCTCTTCTTTTTTCACATACGAGATGTTCAATATCCCTGGAATAAATTTTATTAAACCCAGACTGCGGATGGGAGGTAGTGGCATGTTTAGCAGCCTGTTTAATAATTTCGTTAAGATTGGCAATGTTAGTTTCAATGTCATTGGGTGTTCTTAACGCAATATTTTCCGTGCAATGACTACTAAGATATTTTTTAAATCCCAGCCAATTAACACGATTGGTCATCTTCGTATATGGGTGAGGTAAGTCACTTCTTAGTGGGTTACAAATTGTAACGATAGTGGGGGAGTGATCGGAGGAGAGATCTAGAGAAGTTTCAACACTAATTAAATCCCTAGAAATATTTTTCATTACGCCAAAATCAATAACATCTGGAATTTTTCGTACGTCAGTAGGCCAATAAGTGGGCTCCCCACTCGAAATAACATCTAAGCCCATTTTTGAAATTGTATTAAACAAAGCTCGACCTCTAGGTGTTAAAAGGCGCGATCCCCAGTACGTATGCTTTGCATTGTAGTCTCCAGCCGCCACGAAACAAGATCCAAGCGATTTGTAGAACTTCTCATACTGATCTTCGGTAACTGAAAATCTGGGAGGTGAGTAAATTGATGATATTACGAAATTAGAACAAAAATTTTCTACAAAAATATTCGTAGCTTGCATATATTCTTCACTAACGTTGTCAAGGATATAGTGCTTGAGTCTTGACTTAATTAGAATTGCAGATCCACCGCATGCTCTCCCTCTAGGGTCCTTTGTATCATACATAGTGTAGCCATTTATTTTGAAAAAGCTTCTCGAAGTCAAATGTGTCTCAGAGACCAACATTATATCAATACTTTTTTCCGTAAGGAAGTGCTCAAGTTCATTTTTATGTTGGCGAATGCCGTTTGCGTTCCAGAAACATATTTTTAACGTGTTCATGGCTTGTTAATTAATGCTTGAAGCAGAGTATTCTGCATTCTCAGCATTTCTTGCATCATGTTAGTCATATTTGTTGTAAAGTTGTTTATAGTTTGCACCAAATTGTCAATAGTAGCTTCAAGGCGACTAAAGTTAAAGCTTGAGTTTGCATTTGTTGAATTATTTGGAGGTGGAACATTTTGTGCGGGAATAGAATTTGTTCTAGCAGCATCGGCATACGATACACGGGAAGTAACTGGTTGGCTCCTTTGCACAAAAGTGGCGGAGTAAGCGTTTGCTGATTGAGATGGAGCTAATTTGGGTTTTTGCACCATAGTCTGTTTGACAAAAGAGTACACAGGACAACCTCTGTAGTTAGCGGTGTGATTACCTCCACAATTACTGCATTTTTTATCACTTTGATCTTTTGGCTTATTGCAACTAGCAGTGCCGTGTAATTCGCCGCACACAACACAAACAGTGGGTAATTTACAGTATGTTTTTGTGTGGCCATATTCTTGGCAATTATGGCACTGTACGGGACCTGATCGCTTATGTGGCTCTTCGTCACTTAATAAAGTTATCACTACAGATAACAGTATTTCAAAACCCAAGGTGCAAGTCGGTATGGACAGATATATAACCGTGGTAAAGCGTGGGCGAAGCCCAAATTCTTCAAAAATTTCATCCGCTCCAAAAATGTCTAGGGATAACAGCGCATCCTCAATTAATCGCCAAAACCGTTTTAAAATTTTGCAAGATGAAAACGACAAACCCGAGGCATCGTCGAATAAAACATTCAAGCCGCCACCAATCTACTTAAGGGAGAAAAATTCAAATGCCCTTATTAAAAAATTAATTTCGGTCGTTGGTGAAAATAAATTCCACATTGTCCCAATAAAACGTGGCAACATCGATGAAACGAAAATCCAAATTTATGACGAAAAGGATTTCCGCAAAATGGTTTCTGAATTTGAAACAAATAAAACAAGCTTCTACACATACCAGCTTAAGAGCGCTAAAGGCCTGCAGATCGTATTGAAGGGCATAGATTCTTATGTTGTTCCTGAAGAAATTAAAGATGCACTAGTCCTCCAGGGATTTAAGGTAAAGAATGTATCAAACATATTTAACAAAGAAAAAGTACCCCAACCCCTATTTCGTGTTGAACTGGAGCCAAATGATATACAGTTGAAAAAAAACGAGACTCATCCTATTTATAGCCTTAAATACCTTTTATACAGAAAAATCACAGTTGAAGAGCCACATAAGCGTGCAGGTCCCGTGCAGTGTCATAATTGCCAAGAATATGGCCATACAAAAGCTTACTGCAATTTACCTACAGTGTGTGTTATCTGCGGTGAATTGCACGGTACTGCAAGTTGTACCAAACCAAAAGATCAAGCGGAAAAAAAATGCAGTAATTGTGGAGGTAATCACACCGCTAACTACAGAGGATGTCCTGTGTACTCTTTCGTCAAGCAGGCTATGGTGCAAAAACCTAAATTAGCTCCAGCTCAACCATTAAACGCGTACTCCGCCACTTTTGCTCAAGTGAGCCAACCAGTTACTTCACGTGTATCGTATGCCGATGCTGCTAAGGCTAGTTCTATCCCCACACAAAATATTTAACCGCCAAATAATTCAACGAATGCAAATTCAAGCTTTAACTTTAGTCGCCTTGAAGCTACTATTGAGAATCTGGTGCTAACTATAAACAACTTTACAACAAATATGACTACCATGATGCAAGAAATGCTGAGAATGCAGAATACTCTGCTTCAAGCATTAATTAACAAGCCATGAACACGTTAAAAATATGTTTCTGGAACGCAAACGGCATTCGCCAACATAAAAATGAACTTGAGCACTTCCTTACGGAAAAAAATATTGATATAATGTTGGTCTCTGAGACTCATTTGACTTCTAGAAGCCTCTTTAAAATGAATGGCTACACTTTATATGATACAAAGGACCCTAGAGGGAGAGCATGCGGTGGATCAGCAATTCTAATAAAGTCAAGACTCAAGCACTATATTCTTGACAACATTTGTGAAGAACATCTACAAGCAACAAATATCTGCATTGAAAATTTTTGTACAAATTTCGTGTTATCTTCAATTTACTCCCCTCCCAGATTTTCAATCACTGAGGACCAATACGAGAAGTTCTACAAATCTCTTGGACCTTGTTTCGTAGCAGCTGGCGACTACAATGCTAAGCATACGTTCTGGGGTTCGCGTCTTATTACGCCTAGAGGTAGGGCGTTGTTCAACACAATTTCAAAAATGGGCTTGGATGTTATTTCGAGTGGGGAGCCTACTTACTGGCCTACGGACATACAAAAAATTCCGGATGTTATAGATTTCGGCGTCATAAAAAGTATTTCTAGGGAATTAATCCACGTTGAAGCTTCCCTAGATCTCTCGTCCGATCACTCTCCCACGATCGTTACAATCTGTAGCCCACTGAGAAGCGCTTTACCTCACCCATATGTCAAGATGATAAATCGTGTTAATTGGCTGGGATTCAAAAAATATCTTAGTAGTCATTGCACAGAAAATATTACGCTAAGATCACCCAATGATATTGAATCGAACATTGCAAATCTTAACGAGAATATTAAACAAGCTTCTGAACATGCCACTACCTCTCATCTGCATACTGTGTACAATAAAATTTATTCTACAGACGTTGAACATCTCGTACGTGAAAAAAGGAGAGCTAGAAGGGAATGGCAACAGCACAGATCACCTCAACACAAAATCAGATTTAAAGAGTGCACTAAAAGACTCCAAGAGTTGCTTGCATCTGAAAAAACTGCATCTTTTAAAAATTATCTGGAAGGGCTTGATGTCACACCAGCATCTAATTACTCTATGTGGCGCGCTGCTAAAAAGCTTAAAACACCCGTTGAGTTTAAGCCACCTCTGCGCACATCTACCGGAGGTTGGGCAAGAAGCGATACTGAAAAAGGTAACATTTTTGTTGAGCATTTAAAATCCGTTTTTACACCAAATACATGTACCGGTGTTGCTGATTTGCCGAGTGTAGTTGCTCTACCCCCTCGACCCATAAAATTTACGATGTGTGATGTACAAAAACTAATTGCCGAGCTCAACCCGAAAAAAGCTCCCGGTATGGATGGAATTAGTAACCAGATGCTGATTAAGTTACCTCGTACTGCAATTAGAATCCTGTTATTCATTTTTAATGCCATTTTACGACTGGAGTATTATCCAGACTGCTGGAAGCTTGCCAAGGTTAAAATGATTCCAAAGCCAGGTAAAGATCTTACCAAGGCTGAGTCATATAGGCCAATAAGTTTACTGTCAACAATGTCAAAGCTTTTTGAAAAGCTCCTCATGGCAAAATTGTCTTCAATTTTAACTGATAATGGGTGCATCCCGGACCATCAATTTGGTTTTAGAAGCCAGCATAGCACCATTGAGCAAACGCATAGATTGGTTCAATTTATCAGAAAAACATTTGAGGAAAAGAAATATTGTTCTGCCCTGTTTATTGACGTTTCTCAGGCATTTGATAAAGTGTGGCATGAAGGCCTGATTTTGAAATTGAGGACATACTTACCAATAAACATTCTAAATCTTTTGGAAAGTTACATTCTCGCACGAAAATTTACAGTGGTGGAAGGACACTTTATGAGTATGCCTGAAACTATCTCATCCGGTGTGCCACAGGGGAGTATACTGGGGCCATTTTTATATTTGATTTATACTTGTGATATGCCTGTGAGCAGTAGTATCCACACTTCTACATTTGCCGACGATACCGCCTGCCTTAGTATGCACGAAAACCCTGATGAGGCATCCCGAAAACTCCAGGAACACATTAGCCAGATGGAACTATGGTTAAACTTATGGAGAATTAAGGTAAATGAACAAAAGTGTGTCCATATAACATTTACTTTACGAAGAGATACTTGTTCCCCCATTCGGATTAATAATCAAGTTGTTCCTCAACATTCACATGTGAAATATCTTGGTATACACCTCGATCGACGGCTTACATGGAAACATCACATTGACTATAAGTTAACTCAAATAAAACTAAAATTAACTCAGGTACATTGGCTGATTGGCAGAAATTCAACACTCAGCCTAGACTGCAAACTTTTAATATACAAGTCGCTTTTAAAGCCAATATGGTGTTACGGTATCCAGTTATGGGGCACTGCTTCTGCCTCCAATGTAGAGAGAATTCAACGAAGACAAAACAAAATTTTAAGGTTAATAACATCTGCTCCATGGTACATTAAGAATTCAAATATACATCGTGATTTAAATATGCCACTAGTGATTGAAGAAATTGCAAAATACGCAGGCAAATATCTAACGAAACTCGAGTCACATCCTAATCCGCTTGCTCGTAATATTTTGAACTTTACTGGACACATCCGCTTAAAAAAGAGAGATACAAGGGCTCTAATACTAAACACTCCGAATGAAGTTGCTTGAAATTTTTTTTTTTTTTTTTGCTTATCACTACTTATGTATTATTTACAACTATCACTTAGTTAGGTCTGGCATTGGTCGGGCCTATTAATTATATGTTAGATTTAAGATTTGAATACTTATTGTTAGTTCATATATGAAGATACAATAAATAAAAAACATGCATAAAAAAAAAAAAAAAAAAAAATCTAAATCTAATGTTAAAATTCAAAAGGGTTTATCTTTAAAACGAAATCCAGCATTACGGAAAATAAAAATTTCTTTTTAGATAATTTATATAGCTTTGTTTTCGTCTATCTAGAACAAATTTTATAACCAGATTTGTGTTGTTAAAAAAAACCGTTTTCAGTCCCTTTTAATTTTGATCTTCAACATTTTTGGTAACTAAGGCTGAGTTTACATCTGGCATTTCATATGCTCAAAAAAACGTAACCAACTAATTACTAATCAAAAACTGTTTGATTCACACATATATTTATTGATTTAAATAGTTTGCAATCATTTTGGATTCTGTAAAATTGTCTATTAATTATGTATGAAACTGTTTAACTTAATAAATACATGTCTGAATCAAATAGTTTTTCATTAGTAATTAGTTGGTTACGCTTTTTTACGCTTGTGTGGCATTTGGCACACAGATGTAAACCCGGCCTAAGCAAGAATATTATTGTTGAATTGAATATTTTAAAAAATTATTAAGTATTTGATAAAAACTTTGATTGTTTCGGAGAAAAGAGATATTGAGAAAGATTGTGAAATAAATATTGGAGATTTTTGTTGGTGCACCCTACATGCAGCATTGGTCGAAAACTAGCAATTTTTTTTAAAAATCCGATTTTCGGATGTGGCAAAAAAATTGCACGGTCGTTTTTGTAAATTTTTTGGTTTTTTATTATAAATAAACTTGATATTCTTGACATCCTACACATAAATGTAGGCAGGAGAGAAGATTTTATAAAAATGCTAAAATTTTTCTAACACAATTTTTCCCAATAAAAAAAAGTATTATAAAATTCTAATTTGGGAATCATTTTAAGTTTTAACAATAGCATACACTTAGCTTTGCAAACTAAAAAAATATTATTCTCCTACCTTCAATACATTTTGAAATATTCAAAATCCAATTTTGATTAAAAATTTTAATTTTCTCCTTTTTTTATTTTTGTCTAAATTATTAATCTTATTTTCTTTACTGCAAATGTTTCTTAATTTTTTCTATGTTATTAGTAGAAATAATTGTCTATTCAACGGTATATAATATGTATTCTTTTGCCAGTCTGAAAATGTATACACAAATATAACACCTCAGGTAACAATTTACGTGTTTTATCTGATACTCAAACAAACCCACATTCTTATGAACTCTTGAAGCTGTTATTAAATACTTTCTTTACCTTAATACAATAAAATATAAGAATTTATATACACACACAGTATATTTATATACCTACAAGGACAAATAGATTGAGTTATTTATTTATTAAAACAAATTTGTAGTTAATTAAACATTAGAACATTAAATTACAAAAAAATTTTATGTAGCTCCTTTTTAAACGCATATAAATTGCCTAAGTTTTGAATATAATTTGACAGAGAATACTTATGTATGAAGAGATATATGTACAATGTGCATATGTATGTATGAGTATTAAAACTTATAACTAAATTTCTCGTTTTGATTCTGATAATTGTATTAAAAATATATTTAATAAGTTCAGTTTCATTTTCATTATTACTCGCATCTAAGTTCAGGGATACATACATATTTGTCTTTAATTTATATGTGGGTTTGCTTTAAAACAATCTGAGACATCATGGCCTAGCAAGCTATTGATTTCCTCTGCTTCGGTATCGTCCTTCTCGATTTCAATACCTATTTTTGGCAACCATTTCATTTTTATGCCTTGTAGGACTGGATCTGAAGAAATCATTATTTTGAGCAACTCTAGAGCATTTACGTGTATTGAAAAGTCGATATTGCTTAATATCTCTATTTCTAGCTTCCTGTGCTTATTCGGTTAGTTCCCCCAGAGGAAGAATGTTGTTTTCCATTATTTCTTTTGTATGCGCTAGCACTTTATGTACGGTTGGAGTTATTGATTTCCATGGATATAATTCATTTATTAGAATCAGAGTGTCTTTTGCATATTTTCCATTCTTGTCCTTACTAATTAACTTTTTGCTATTTATGACGGCCAGTATTACTTTGAAACGTCTTATAAGATTAAAGCTAATACCAGTTATAGAAGAGTTCTCGTTGTACCTTCATAGTGAAAAGTCGATTAGCAGAATTTTTCTTACATTCTTATTAAACAAACAAAAAATTATACAAAAAAAATATTCGTAGTGCATATTATTCGTAATAGGTACATACTGACTTTAATAAAAAAGCTTTATGTGCTTTCCTAATATTTTTACATAGTGGAAATAACAAAAACCAAAAAAACAAACCGAAAACAAAAAAAAACACAAACAGTGTCATTGAGGAATACTCTATACGAGTAACTCAAAAACAAATAAATAATCATAAATTACAAAAACAAAAAAAAAACCGTAAGCAAAAATCACAAAAAGTGCCCTTGAGGAATACTCTATATGAGTACCTCAAATACAAAAAATTATGAAGGCAGAAATGCTTAATTTACTGTGAGTTCTGAAGCTCTCAATGAAAATAATACATATAATAAATCTAATGAAAGTATTTTTTTAACGACAAATCCAATTTTTCGTCAGCGACCAACTTCGCTTTGTCCAATGCCAAATAGTGATTCATTAACATTACAGTTGCCTAGTACTTCTTCATATAAGTCAGTAATATCATCTCCTTCAGGCTAGTGTTTATCACTTAATAAAGTTATCACTACAGATAAAAGTAGCTCAAAATCCAAGGTACAAGTCGGAATGGACAGACACATAACAGTGGTAAAGCGTGGGCGAAGCCCAAATTCTTCAAAAATTTCATCTGCTCCAAAGATGTCTAAGGATAATAGCGCATCATCTACCAATCGTCGTAATCGTTTTTCATTATTGCAAGTCACCGACGACAAGCCCGCTGCATCATCGCAAAAGTCTCTTAAGCCACCACCTATATATTTGAGAGAGAGAAATTCTAACGCCCTAACGCCAATGGCCGAGACTAATTTTTCATGTTATTCCAATAAAGAGTGGTAATATTGACGAAACTAAAATTCAAATATACGAAGGAAAAAATTTCCGTAAAATAGTGACTTAATTTGAAAAAATAAAACAAGTTTTTATACGTACCAGCTTAAGAGTGCCAAAGGTATGCAGATCGTATTGAAGGGTATTGACTCTTATGCTAATCCCGAAGAAGTAAAAGATGCACTCATGATACAAGGATTTAAGGTAAAAAATGTTACCAACATAATCAATAGGGAGAAGATCCCCCAGCCTCTATTTTGTGTTGAATTGGAGCCGAATGATATACAGCTGGAAAAAAACGAGACACACCCAATTTATAGGTTAAAATACCTCTTATACCGAAAAATCACAGTTGAAGAGCCACATAAGCGATCAGGTCCCGTACAGTGCCATAATTGCCAAGAATATGGCCACACAAAAACATACTGTAAATTACCCACTATTTGTGTTGTGTGCGGCGAATTACACGGCACTGCTAGTTGCAATAAGCCAAAAGATCAAAGTGATAAAAATGCAGTAATTGTGGAGGTAATCACACCGCTAACTACAGAGGTTGTCCTGTGTACTCTTTTGTCAAACAGACTATGGTGCAAAAACCCAAATTAGCTCCATCTCAATCAGCAAACGCTTACTCCGCCACTTTTGTGCAAAAAATAAATGGCTACACTATGCATGATACAAAGGACCCTAGAGGGAGAGCATGTGGTGGATCTGCAATTCTAATTTAGTCAAGACTCAAGCACTATATCCTTGACAACGTTAGTGAAGAATATATGCAAGCTACGAATATTTTTGTAGAAAATTTTTGTTCAAATTTCGTGATATCATCAATTTACTCACCTCCCAGATTTTCAGTTACCGAAGATCAGTAAGAGAAGTTCTGCAAATCGCTTGGATCTTGTTTCGTGGCAGCTGGAGACTACAATGTAAAGCATACGTACTGGGGGTCGCGCCTTGTAACACCTAGAGGTCGAGCTTTGTTTAATACAATTTCAAAAATGGGCTTAGATGTTATTTCGAGTGGGGAGCCCACTTATTTGCCTACTGACTTACGAATAATTCCGGATGTTATTGATTTTGGCGTAATAAAAAATATTTCTAGGGATTCACTTAATGTCGAAACTTCTCTAGATCTCTCCTCCGATCACTCCCCCACTATCGTTACAAGAAGTGACTTACCTCACCCAAATATGACGATGACCAATCGTGTTAATTGGCTGGGATTCAAAAAATATCTTAGTAGTCATTGCACGGAAAATATTGCCTTAAGATCATCCAATGACATTGAAACTAACATTGACAATCTTAACGAAATTATTAAACAGGCTGCTGAACATGCCACTACCTCCCATCCGCAGTCTGGGTTTAATAAAATTTATTCCAGGGATATTGAACATCTAGTATGTAAAAAAGAAGAGCTAAAAGGGAATGGCAACAGCACAGATCACCCCAACATAAACTAAGACTTAAAGAATGTTCTAAACGACTTCAAGAGTTGCTTGTATCTGAAAAAACTGCATCTCTTAAAAATTATTTGGAAGGTGACATCTAGTCACACTAACATCTAATTACTCTTTGTGGCGCGCTGCTAGAAAGCTTAAAACACCCGTTGAGTTTAAGCCACCTCTGCGCACATATACCGGAGGATGGGCCAGAAGCGATACGGAAAAATGTAAAATATTTGTTGAGCATTTAAAATCCGTATTTACCCCAAATACATGTACTGGTGTTGCTGATTTGCCAAGTGTAGTTGCTCTACCCCTTCGAGCCTTAAAGTTTAAGATGCGTGATGTACATAAAGTAATTGCTGAACTCAAGCCAAAGAAAGCTCCAGGTATTGATGAAATTAGTAACAAGATGCTGATGAACTTGCCGCATATTGCAATAAGAATCTTGCTGTTTATTTCTAATGCCATATTACGACTGGAGTATAATCCACAACTCTGGAAGCTTGCTAAAATCAAAATGATGCCAAAGCCGGGCAAAGATCTTACTAAAGCTGAGTCATATAGGCCAATAACTTTGCTGTCAACTATGTCAAAACTCTTCGAAAAGCTGCTAATGACAAAATTGTCCCCAATTTTAACTGATAGTGGGTGCATCCCAGACCATCAATTTGGTTTTAGAAGTCAGCATAGCACCATTGAACAAACTCATAGATTGGTTCAATTTATAAGAAATACATTTGAGGAAAAGAAGTATTGTTCTGCCCTGTTTATTGACGTTTCTCAGGCATTTGGTAAAGTGTGGCATGAAGGCCTAATTTTAAAATTAAAATCATATCTACCAATAACTTTACTGAATTTTTAAGAAAGTTACATTACTACCCGGAAGTTCACGGTTGTGGAAGGAGAATTCTTGAGTGTGCCCGAATCTATATCATCCGGTGTGCCACAGGGTAGCATTCTGGGGCCAGTTTTGTATGTGATCTACACTTGTGATATGCCTTTGAGCAGCAATATCCATACATCTACGTTTGCCGATGATACAGCCTGCCTGAGTATGCATGAAAACCCTCACGAGGCTTCCCGATATCTACAAAAACATATTACACAATTAAAAATTTGGTTGAACTTATGGAGAATTAAGGTAAATGAACAAAAGTGTGTCCATATAACGTTTACCCTAAGAAGAGATACTTCCCAGCTAAAAAAGTTATATATGGTCCATATATTTTTAATATATGAATGTATATAACTATATATGAATATGTATGAATTCATGTATGGAAATATATGGGATTATACATGGCAAAACTATTATATATGAACTATATATATGGACTAATATATGAAATGTATTATAACATATGAGCTCATATATGAAAATTTAATTATGAAGCTCTTCATATGTGGATCCATATATAAATATAAGATTTTATATATGGAGCCATATAAGAATGTATGCATACATGATATCTCACATAAGATCGTTTTTGCAATCAAAAAAGATTGGAATTTTATCACTGCTGAATTGGAAATCCATTAGAAAATACATACGGTATGCAATGTTTATGTGCGTACCCTCAACGTTTAAAAAAGAAAAACTTTTTGTTACAAAAAACCATTCTTGTATGATTTTATGCATTGTGGCCCCATTTAATATATCAAATAATCAAAATTATAATCCAGTCATTAATTTTATAGAAAATAACAAAATTCTCTAGATAGGAAACAAAGTTCATATTACTGTATTGAAAACTATTGTTAGAGGGACTATTTTTTCTTTTATAATTAATTGCATTAGTTTTTAATCTGATTTCTTAAGCTAAATGTTATGTACGAAAATGATTTATGTGTTTTTTTTTTAAATAATTGATTCACCTTTTGATGAATGAAATGACTTTTAGTTCGTTTTGAATTATTTGTCCAAACAAATGTTTCATTAAATACAACCTTTCTCTCAAGTCTAAAAAAATTTAATTTTAATAATTTCATTTATTGCACAGCAGTGCCTTTTGTGAATCAAGAGTGTATGAATATGAATTTTGCACATACATGTATGAAAATGTATGAATATATATAATCATATATGCCCATATACCCTCATTTTTCGGATCCGAACCATATATGGGATATCATATATGCTCCATACATATTTTTTTAGCTGGGTTGTTACCCAATTCGAATCAATAATCAAAGTATTCCTCAACATTCTCAAGTGAAATACCTTGGTTTACACCTTGATCGAAGGCTTACATGGAAACATCATATTGACTTAAGTTATCTCAAATACACTGGTTGATTGGCAAAAATTCAACACTTAGCCTGGACTGTAAACTTTTAATATAAAAGTCGCTTTTGAAGCCAATATGGTGTTACAGTATCCAATTATGAGGCACTGCTTCAGCTTCCAATGTAGAGAGAATCCAACGAAGGCAAAACAAAATTTTACGGTTAATAACATCGGGTCCATGGTACATCAAAAATTCCAATATCCATCCTGATTTAAATATGCCACTAGTGATTGAAGAAATTGCAAAATACGCAGGCAAATATTTAACAAAACTCGAGTTACATCCTAATCCGCTTGCTCGTAATATTTTGAACTTTACTGGACACATCCGATTAAACAAGAGGGACACAAGGGCTCTATTACTCAACACTCCAGATGGGATTTCTTGAAAATACATTTTTTATACTTTTTATAAATTTTTTTCTTTTTTGGATTATCACTAGTTATGTATTATTTATAACTATTAACAAGTTTATGTCAGTGGTCGGTCATAATAATTATATTTTAGATTTAAGATTTGAATACTTATTGTTAGTTCATATTTGAAGATACAATAAATAAATACATGTAATAAAAAAAAACAGTTATAGAAGATGTGGTTTCAGGGTCATCAAAAAATCGCCTAGCAGTGTTGCCATTATTGGAGTTTCCATAGCCATATAAAGGTTTGTCAATGATTAAGCCACGTTTCATAAACTCATCCTGAATTATTTTCTTTTCTTCCAACCGTATCGGTTTTAAAGCAGAATTATTTGCAACTGGAAGGTTCTGATGTTCTGGTACACTGCGATATTTATTGTCGTAAGATAGATGTAAAATGTACTCCATGAATCGAATCCGAGCATGAAGTGGTGATATTCCAAGCTTAAGAGCACCTTCATTAGTTGGAGTATAATTCTCAATGTCCTCAAAATCAGAATTTTTCTTTCCGCATATATTACAAATCAAATACGATTTTGTATCGGTTATTGCATTTGTAACTTTTCCATCTATCATTGTTAAATAAGGCCTAAAAGATACTTTTATTACTCGTCCTAATATATGAACGTCAATGGGTTCGATATTAGAAATTTCATGTTTTATACCATCAACCAGATTTTGAGTTGTTTCTTTGTTTTCCTTGATGTATTCAAAACGTATTGGTCGGCATAAAAACTTTGAGCCTGGAGTAGTATTTACCCACATATCTTTAAATGCATTTTAACTTGTTGAAGGCATTTCATTGTGTAGTCGAAGCCTTAATGGTACTAACGATGTCATTAAAACTTTGAAGAAATCATTATTGAATGCACTGGGCTGTCTATATTCTGAAAATCCAGATGATCCATCACATCCCCATTTGTATATTAGTATTAGTTCAGAATTATTACATGTATCTAAGTCTCTTTCGTCAAAAGTAGCGATGAGTCTTGATGTGGTATTATGAAGAAGGTCTGACAAACTAATGAATGCACTTCGGTTATCCACTGTTATCGGATGTGGCAAAAAAACAACAATCTACTTGATGGCAAAGGCCCACCTTTTTCTTTAAGCACCTTCCTTAAGATATCGTATTTATTTCTTGAAAGAACCAAATTAAGAATGACTGCTAGTGCATCTTCCACCGTAAAATGTTTGCTATATTTTGGCGTTGGAATGCTTTCCACCGTTCGTCTTAATCTTTTTGGAGACGCAACTGGTAGCACATCTATGATTTTGCCTGCTTCTTGTAGTTCAGACCTCGCTAAAATCAATTTGAATGTATCTTTGTTTTCATTTTCCGAATACTTATGTATCAAGTCTTCTTATTTAATTATTTTGCTCCTGCGACCAACGTTATCGTAATCTTTATTTGGGCGACCAAACTTCTTTGGGTATATTTCCGTAGACAGTCCCATATCTAACCAATCCTGATTTTTATTCTGAAATTTAGAAATTGAGTTGTTGCATTCACGTATCTTCTTTTCATATAATTTAAAAAAGTTTTCAAGTTTTTTGGATAAATCGGTGTTTTCAGATAAACCATATGTAGTAGATATTATGTACATCATTTGGTCTGCCTTGTCCAACGGAGTACTACCATCAGTGAGGTTTTCCCACATTAATTTGCAGAGCGATTTATTTTTAATTATTATCTCCATGATAGTTATAACTGAAATAATGTCATTAAATGCTTCGCAGCTTAAATATATAGTTATTTTACAAGCTACGAATACAAAAGCGATACAAATATCAGGTAAAACCATACGCATAATGGAGATGTGCGCGCAGGTACCTTTGTCCTTGTGGGTATACAAATATACTGTGTGTGTATATAAATTCCTATATTTTTTTGTATTTAAGTAAAGAAAGTATTTAATAACAGGTTCAAGAGTTCATAAAAAATGTGGGTTTGTTTGAGTATCGGATAAAACACGTAAATTGTTACCTGAGGTGTTATATTTGTGTATACATTTTAAGACTGATATAATGGCAAAAGAATACATATTATATACCGTTGAATAGACAATTAAATCTACTAATAACATAGAAAAAATTAAGAAACATTTGCAGTAAAGAAAATAAGATCAATAACTTAGACAAAAATAAAAAATTTAGAAAATTAAAATTTTTAATCAAAATTGGATTTTGAATATTTCAAAAAGTATTGAAGGTAGGAGAATAATATTGTTTCAGTTTTCAAAACTAAATGTATACTATTGATAATAAATAAAATGATTCCCAAATTAGAATTTTATAATACTTTTTTTTTATTGGGAAAAATTTAGGGTGCACCAACAAAAATCTCCAATATTTATTTCACAGTCTTTCTCAATATCTCTTTTCTCAGAAACAATCAAAGTTTTTATCAAATACTTAATAATTTTTTAAAATATTCCAAAAAAAAAAGAATACTTTTTTCACAAAATATACAAAATTTTCTCATAACTTTTAAAAATCCAAACTGCAAAATTATTCCTTGCTACAATTTTTGATATATCAAAAAAATTTTTTTTCATATGAATTGTAATGAAGTTTTCTTTCAAAAACAATGAAACAAACTGATTTTTGGCAAGTAATAAGGAAGTTATGTACTAACGAATAAAAAAAGTCAGGGCCAAAAATTAAAAAATAAATGTTTAAAGTCAAATAACTTGGAAACTGAAAGAGATAAAATGATACTCTAAGGATGTTTAATTTTTATTTCTTAACGAAAATTGTCCTGCTGAAAAAATTATTGAAATCGGTTCCTATTTACAAAACTTACAAGCTCCGAAAAAATTTTGATACCCGTACTTTCCCACTTTGTGGCTATTTGGAGCTACCCTGCCTTAAAATAGGGTGCCTCAAAATATGTTTTCTAAGAATTGCAACGCTTCTTCTTTCCAAAACAGTTGGATTCATCGAAATCGAATGACTAGTTCAAAAGTTGAGGACTTTTTACCACTTTTTTTTAATTCACGCCACTGTGCTAACCCAGCCAAAAATTACAAAAAAGGTAATTGGGTTTGGAATTAAGAATTTTTGGTGGAAGCTCTTCCCTACTGGATTACCAACTTAATGATTTTTACAACGCGTGAGACTAAAAAGAGTCATGTATTGTGCCAATTAAGAAAGTAAAAAATACAATTGATCCACATGAAATACGACCGGTAAATATGATAATGACAATAAGCAAAATCTTGGAAAAAGTAGTATATTCTCAATTGAGTAACTACTTTGAAAACAATAATTTACTGCATGAAACGCAATCTGGGTTTAGACATAACCATAGTTGTGAATCTCTTTTAAATCTTGTAATTGCTCAATGGAAATCTGAAGTAGAAACTGGAAATTGTGTGGTGGCAGTTTTTCTGGACCTAAAAAGAGCTTTCGAAACGATAAACAGAGAAATATTACTGATTAAACTGGAAAAGTATGGTATAAAAGACAACGAATTAAAATGGTTTTGGAGTTATCTTGATAAAAGAACACAAAAAACGAAATGCGGGGATTTTTTATCAGAAGCTGAAAATGTCAACATAGGAGTACCACAAGGCGCAGTGTTGGGAACTCTACTATTTATAATATACATAAATGATTTGCCAAAAGTTTTGAAAGAAGCTAAAGTATGTATGTTTGCTGATGATGCCCTTATTTACATAAGTGGAAAAAACGCAGATGAGTGTGTTCGTATTCTTAATAGGGAATTGAAAGAAGTGGAAATGTATCTAAAAATGAATATGCTAAAACTCAATACAAACAAAACAAAAGCCATGGTCATAAATTCAAGCACAACTGAAAATGTAATTATTGAGAATATAGCAATAGAAATGGTGTCAGAAATTAAATGTCTGGGAGTGGTTCTCAATAAAAATTTGAAGTTCAATTTGCATTTCGACTATATTTGCAAAAAAATCTCAAAAAAAATAGCATTTCTTAGAAGAATTCGATACCAACTGTCAACGTTTACTTCCATAAAAATATATAATACTACAATAAAACCTCATTTTGAATATTGCTCTTCTTTACTTTTCCTGGGCACACAGCAAATGAAAAACCGACTTCAAAAGTTGCAAAACAAGGGTATGAGATGCATTCTACGTTGTCATAGACTAACGCACATCAGGGATATGCTGCAGAAGCTACAATGGCTAACGGCCAACCAAAGACTTGTAATGAATGTTCTGTTGTTTGTTTATAAAATAAGAAGTGGAATGATGCCAAGGTATATCCAAACGCAATTGGTTTATGTAGCTGATGTTCAACCTTACAATTTGCGAAACTCTAATAATAATTTACTCTCGTAAATAAAATGTCAAAGATTGTATAGATATTTATTTACACAAACCTGTTAAGTTTGCCCAATAATTTTGGCTCGTAAACTTAAGCTTGTGCATAATTGTGCATTTTGTAAACATTAACTCCTTGCTTTTTTGGACTTCTTTAGGCACTTTTAGAAACATACACACACTTTTTTATTTTTATAAATATGTTTTTTAATTAAAAATTGCTTTAAATTTTATTATTTTATTTTTATTTAATTAATTTATTGAAGTTTGTTTAATTTACATTAGTTGTTTGCACAAAAGGTTAAAAGGGGCTTCATAAAACAAGTCTCGTAAGTTTGCCCAATTGCACAAATTGCAATTTTAAGAGATCTCATGAAAACCCTTAATGTATTTTGAATATACTGTGTCACAAACCAATAACCAACCGACGAAATGTCAAATGTAGTTTGTATGGTATAACCCTAAGACTATGCTCTTATTATCGTCAACAATCACTCTAAAATATTGGTGTTTGATACCGAAAAGTGTTATGGTAATTTATACCAAAACAATCACCCGGTTTTTGTGCTGTAATATTTGTTGTATAACCAGGGCTAACTTTTTGATGTGCCTTGGTCAATATACGGAGAATTTTATGCTGTTTTGGTTATTGCTTTAGTGGATTCATGCAAAGAAATATGTCGCCTGTGTGGAAATTAAAAAAAAACAACGAACCCGCTTCTTGCAATTTGTGTAGTAAGACATACAAAACGTGTGGTTTATGGCAAAAATTAACAAATGAACGAGTTGGACCTAGCTCTATCACCTACTTGTTTTAGCCAAACAAATTTCCATACAACTATTTTTTTCGATTTTGACTTGTTTTACATAGAATTAAAAATTGTCATATTATTCTAAATTAACATGATTAATTTTGTAGCGAAAGTTTTAACGTAGGTACTTTTCTAAAAATCTACTGACAGCACTGACTGATATAATTTTTGAGCAAAAAAATAATAATATAACGACAGACAAACTTTTTGTATGAAAAATTAGTTTTTTGTTTCGAGCTGTTTTGACAAAAAAATATACCTACTTTCAAAATACCTATTTTGACATTTATAAACAATATATGCGATTTAAAAAAATATATATGGATACTGTTCAAAAATATCGATAGGATATATACATTTTTTTATGCATGTTTTTTTATTTATTGTATCTTCATATATGAAATAACAATAAGTATTCAAATCTTAAATCTAACATATAATTAATAGGCCCGACCAATGACAGACATAACTAAGCGATAGTTGTAAATAATACATAAGTAGTGATAAGCAAAAAAAAATTTTTTTCAAGCAACTTCATTCGGAGTGTTTAGTATTAGAGCCCTTGTATCTCTCTTTTTTAAGCGGATGTGTCCAGTAAAGTTCAAAATATTACGAGCAAGCGGATTAGGATGTGACTCGAGTTTTGTTAGATATTTGCCTGCGTATTTTGCAATTTCTTCAGTCACTAGTGGCATATTTAAATCACGATGCATATTTGAATTTTTGATGTACCATGGAGCAGATGTTATTAACCTTAAAATTTTGTTTAGTCTTCGTTGAATTCTCTCTACATTGGAAGCAGAAACAGTGCCCCATAACTGGATACCGTAACACCATATTGGCTTTAAGAGCGACTTGTATATTAAAAGCTTGCAGTCTAGGCTGAGTGTTGAATTTCTGCCAATCAGCCAATGTACCTGAGTTAATTTTAGTTTCATTTGAGTCAACTTATAGTCAATGTGATGTTACCATGTAAGCCGTCGATCGAGGTGTATACCAAGATATTTCACATGTGAATTTTGAGGAACAACTTCATTATTAATCCGAATGGGGGAACAAGTATCTCTTCGTAAGGTAAATGTGATATGGACACACTTTTGTTCATTTACATTAATTCTCCATAAGTTTAACCATAGTTCCATCTGACTAATGTGTTCCTGGAGTTTTCGGGATGCCTCATCAGGGTTTTCGTGCATACTAAGGCAGGCGGTATCGTCGGCAAACGTAGAAGTGTGGATACTACTGCTCACAGGCATATCACAAGTATAAATCATATATAAAAATGGCCCCAGTATACTCCCCTGTGGCACACCGGATGAGATAGTTTCAGGCATACTCATAAAGTGTCCTTCCACAACTGTAAATTTTCGTGCAACAATGTAACTTTCCAAAAGATTTAGAATGTTTATTGGTAAGTATGTCTTCAATTTCAAATCAGGCCTTCATGCCACACTTTATCAAATGCCTGAGAAACATCAATAAACACGGCAGAACAATACTTCTTTTCCTCAAATGTTTTTCTGATAAATTGAACCAATCTATGCGTTTGTTCAATGGTGCTAGGCTGGCTTCTAAAACCAAATTGATGGTCCGGGATGCACCCATTATCAATTTAAAATGAAGACAATTTTGTCATGAGTAGCTTTTCAAAAAGCTTTGACATTGTTGACAGTAAACTTATTGGTCTATATGACTCAGGCTTGCTAAGATCTTTACCTGGCTTTGGAATCATTTTAACCTTGGCAAGCTTCCAGCAGTCTGGATAATACTCCAGTCGTAAAATGGCATTAAAAATTAATAACAGGATTCTAATTGCAGTACGAGGTAACTTAATCAGCATCTGGTTACTAATTCCATCCATACCGGGAGCTTTTTTCGGGTTGAGTTCGGCAATTAGTTTTTGTACATCACACATCGTAAATATTAAGGGTCGAGGGGGTAGAGCAACTACACTCGGCAAATCAGCAACACCAGTACATGTATTTGGTGTAAATACGAATTTTAAATGCTCAGCAAATATGTTACCTTTTTCAGTATCGCTTCTTGCCAAACCTCCGGTAGATGTGCGCAGAGGTGGCTTAAACTCACGGGTGTTTTAAACTTTTTAGCAGCGCGCCACATAGAGTAATTAGATGCTGGTGTGACATCAAGGCCTTCCAGATAATTTTTGAAAGATGCAGTTTTTTCAGATGCAAGCAACTCTTGGAGGCGTTTAGTGCACTCTTTAAATCTGATTTTGTGTTGAGGTGATCTGTGCTGTTGCCATTCCCTTCTAGCTCTTCTTTTTTCACGTACGAGATGTTCAACGTCTGTAGAATAAATTTTATTGAACCCAGTATGCGGATGGGAGGAACTGGCATGTTGAGAAGCTTGTTTAATATTCTCGTTAAGATTTGCAATGTTCGATTCAATATCATTGGGTGTTCTTAGCGGAATATTTTCCGTGCAATGACTACTAAGATATTTTTTGAATCCCAGACAATTAACACGATTTATCATCTTGGCATATGAGTGAGGTAAAGCGCTTCTCAGTGGGCCACAGATTGTAACGATCGTGGGAGAGTGATCAGACGACAGATCTAGGGAAGCTTCAACGTGAATTAATTCCCTAGAAATACTTTTTATGACGCCGAAATCTATAACATCCGGAATTTTTCGTACGTCAGTAGGCCAGTAAGTAGGCTCCCCACTCGAAATAACATCCAAACCCATTTTTGAAATTGTGTTGAACAACGCCCTACCTCTAGGCGTAATAAGACGCGAACCCCAGAACGTATGCTTAGCATTGTAGTCGCCAGCTGCTACGAAACAAGGTCCAAGAGATTTGTAGAACTTCTCGTATTGCTCCTCAGTGATTGAAAATCTGGGAGGGGAGTAAATTGAAGATATCACGAAATTTGTGCAAAAATTTTCAATGCAGATATTTGTTGCTTGTAGATGTTCTTCACAAATGTTGTCAAGAATATAGTGCTTGAGTCTTGACTTTATTAGAATAGCTGATCCACAGCATGCTCTCCCTCTAGGGTTCTTTGTATCATATAAAGTGTAGCCATTAATTTTAAAAAGGCTTCTAGAAGTCAAATGAGTCTCAGAGACCAACATTATATCAATATTTTTTTCCGTAAGGAGGTGCTCAAGTTCATTTTTATGTAGGCAAATGCCATTTGCGTTCCAGAAACATATTTTTAACGTGTTCATGGCTTGTTAATTAATGATTGAAGCAGAGTATTCTGCATTCTCAGCATTTCTTGCATCATGGTAGTCATATTTGTTGTAAAATTATTTATAGTTTGCACCAGATTCTCAATAGTAGCTTCCAGGCGACTATAGTTAAAGCTTGAATTTGCATTCGTTGAATTAATTGGCGGTGAAACATTTTGTGTGGGAATAGAACTAGCCTTAGCAGCATCGGCATACGATACACGTGAAGTCACTGGTTGGCTTACTTGAGCAAAAGTGGCGGAGTACGTGTTTAATGGTTGAGCTGGAGCTAATTTAGGTTTTTGCACCATAGTCTGCTTGACGAAAGAGTACACAGGACATCCTCTGTAGTTAGCGGTGTGATTGCCTCCACAATTACTGCATTTTTTTTCCGCTTGATCTTTTGGTTTGTTACAACTTGCAGTACCGTGCAATTCACCGCAGATAACACACACTGTAGGTAAATTGCAGTAAGCTTTGGTATGGCCATATTCTTGGCAATTATGACACTGCACGGGACCTGCACGCTTATGTGGCTCTTCAACTGTGATTTTTCTGTATAAAAGGTATTTTAGGCTATAAATAGGATGAGTCTCGTTTTTTTTCAACTGTATATCATTTGGCTCCAGTTCAACACGAAATAGGGGTTGGGGTACTTTTTCTTTGTTCAATATGTTTGATACATTCTTTACCTTAAATCCCTGGAGGACAAGTGCATCTTTTATTTCTTCAGGGACAACATAAGAATCTATGCCCTTCAATACGATCTGCAGGCCTTTAGCGCTCTTAAGCTGGTATGTGTAGAAGCTTGTTTTATTTGTTTCAAATTCAGAAACCATTTTGCGGAAATCCTTTTCATCATAAATTTGAATTTTCGTTTCATCGATGTTGCCACGTTTTATTGGGACAATGTGGAATTTATTTTCACCAATGACCGAAATTAATTTTTTAATAAGGGCATTTGAATTTTTCTCTCTCAAGTAGATTGGTGGCGGCTTGGATGTTTTATTCGAGGATACATCGGGTTTGTCGTTCTCATCTTGCAAAATTTTAAAACGGTTTTTGGCGACCGAAACGATATATATCGATTAATTTTTCCCATGTACCCATCCCTAGTTTGGACGCAGCTGGTTTACAGTAAAAAAAAATAAGCAAAAAAATATTTCCTTTGGTAATAAAAAATTTAAGTCAAAAATTACAATGACTGAAAAACGGTTGATTAACTATATTAGTACTAAAAATACATAATTATTTATTTAAAAAAAGCGGTATCTAAAATAAATTAAAATAATTTTATTTTCCAGTTCGAGCATCATAGCATATTTATTATTTTTATAATCTGTTATAGAATAGATGAAAGTACAAACTAGAAAAATTGTCTACAAAACAATTTATTTTTTGGGAATTTTTAATTTAGTTTTAAGTCTTTTTGAATTTTAAGGTTAGGTGTCCATATTATTTCGTGCTGATATCATTGTGTTTGTAGCTGTATGTATTAAAATTAAATAAGGAAAAAAATCATACTAAAAAGACACAAACAAAAAAAACCATTTGATTTGTCTGAACATTGATGTTAAAAATAATACAAAATTAATAAACATTTTATTTTTTCTGCCACATATATTTTGTATTTGCCCTTATGATTAACTTTAACTTTGAAAATCTTTGCAAGATTCCTCCAGTTAGTTCTTATTAATACTTCCGCTCTAATAAGATCAAAAGACATTCGATTTCTTTCTTTTTATATAAATTGTTTAAGATACTAAAAACTCTTTCACAAAATGCGTTACTAACTGGTATTGAAAGGACGAAACATACAACTTTTCGTAAATTTTCTAATTCATTGCTTTCAATTTGTATAAAAAAGTAGGACCATATTTTCTCATTTCAGAAATATTTTGGTTATTGGTTATAAGCTGCGCAAACACAGCAATAGTCGATGTATAGTTTATCGTTAGAAATTTAAGGCAAATAAATATTAAGAACATTTTGTGGAAAACTAGTTTAGCTGGACAAATTTTATTTTAGCTTGCAACTAGACAGGTATTTAAAAAGCTCATACATAGCTCACACCGATTTGATGACACTTTACGATCTTACTCAAAATTTGTGATTATATTTCGAAAAAGATTTTTACCCCCTACCGTATAGATGTTTACACATCAAAATTTCATAACGCGAAAAAGAAAAAAAATATTAACGATAAAAGTCAAAAAACGATTTTAACTATGTCAAAACATTTACTTGACATACTGCATATATATATATATATATATATATATATATATATATATATATATATAAATTTTTATATAAATAAGCAGCATAAAAGGTGTCCTAAGAGACCTCTCTTCTTTTTTACTTTACTTTATTTTCGCTGCCTCAAAACACAAAACCCTAAATCAAAACATACAAAAAAATCACTGATATCATTCAAAAGTGTAGAATTAAAAAAAAAGAAACTTACACGTCTACTGGAAACAAAAAAGTGATTTTGCTGCCAGAGAAGAAGACTTAAGCGCCGAGTTCGCTCAAAAGATGTCAACCTTTGATTGTCAACGTTGTTCTCGAGCTCAGACATTTAACAAAATATTTTCAACACCAACACTAAACAACTTCTTGCTTAAACTTCGTACTTACAACTTTTCCAAACAAAAAAACAACGGAAATTAGTAGATAATTTTATATGTTGTGTCAATATCAAAGTGGAAAATTAATTACAAATGTACATATTTAACTAGCAAATTTTATCAGCAACCAATGTTTGCTCAACATCCAGTACTAATTTATTTATTACTTATTTCAGTTCAACGATAGTAAGAGTATACAAACATATCGAGGGTTTATATTCAAAAAGTGCTATCTGCAATTCTTGAATATTTTAGTAGACAAAATAAAATTGTTATTTTCTGCAAGTTCAAGAGCAATAACTGTAAGAATTAAGTTATTATAATATTATTATTATTAACAATTTACAGAATTAAGATGTCTTCTGTAAATTGTACTATTCATCAAAATTTAGTTATAACCCTTGCACTTTGAGAAAATAACAGTTTTTGCGCTCTTCTAAAATTTTCAAGCCTTGCAGATAGCATTTTTTTAATATAAAACCTCGATATAAAAAAAACTTATGTATGTAAGTATATTTGCAGCTCCACACAGCGGTAGAACTCAGAAAGCTTTCTTGATGCAGGCGTTATTAAGAGCCGCCTTGGAAATTTTTTTGATTCACACATTCTACACACCCTTCTATAAGAAGAGAGGGGAGAAGGAGTAACATGTTTTGTTTTATTTTTTTACCAAAGCACAAGAAAAATTCATTAATTTGAAGGCCTTTCAGAATCTCTGGCGAAAGAAACAAGAACAGAAGACCTACCCCGCAATGACATCGATCGATTATACTTAACATGTTTTATACATACATACTTATATACATGCATATATATCTATATATATACATATACATGTATATATATTTATAGAGTTGCATGAAAAATTTCATCCATGAAACTATTGAAATATTTGGTTACTAAAGCCCAATTCCGAATAAATATGTTAATACACAACAAACTGTTGCTTTTATCATACTGTGAGTGAAAACGTTTCGTTTCATACTGTTAGCACAAAGAGATTGTTCATTGAAACGACTTTTGTTCATGCTGCTTTCTTTCATCTCATCTTTTGTTATTAACTCGTAATAGCAATGTTGCCAATATAGTGAAATCATAGAATTTTTTTGTGTGCGTCGCACACGTGTAATAGGTTTCACTTTTATATTAAAGTTTTAACTTTTACACATACATACATACATAACTAAGTACATATGTATATACCATACATATTAGTAACACATATTTTAATTTGTCATTGCATTTTTAAATAATGTAAATCTTTAAACTATTTTAATATAATATATATTCTTGAAATGATCTGCACACAACCCTGATATGAAATGCTATGGAAAGAACAAACACTTCTAGATGAAAAATTAAAAAAAAGGAATTGGTTTATGAGAAATGAATATATTCTTAAGCAAATTTGATTATTAGTTGTGTAGATGTCTAACAGTTTTGGTCATGTGCTTGTTTCTTTTTAATATAAAAAAAATTTAAATTAAAGTAAGTAAAAACCAGTGTTGACAAAATGCTGTAGGCATTTCCCACCATATAGCTCCTGAAAACCCGCTAAAACCGCTAGCTGAATCAAAAGAAACGCTAATATAACCGCTGAATTTTTTATAACTATCATATGTATTTTTTATGGTTTATTGGAAAAGAAAGAATAAGACAAATTTTATAAAATATGTATACATATGCATGTCAGAATCTCATATTTCCCCAATATTTGTAAGCAAGACTCAGCCTACTCTTTAAGTAGGTATTTTATTTCCTGCAGAGTTTCCATACACGAACATCGAACCAGGAAAAATTAGAATCCAAGGGACTATTCCATCTATTAATATTAATGTTTAAACTGATTCAGTATCTTTTCAACATTTTCTGCTATAAACCCTAATTATTCTACACGTGTGGAATAATATCTTGCCGTTTTGCTTGAAGTATTTCTAAAATATTGTTAAAATTTCTTAATTTTCTGACTATCTGAAAATAAAAAATTGTGTTGATAAAATAAACTCTGTGGATTAATTCACATTGGCTTGAAGTTTAATTTCGAAGGAAAATTTCAATAAAAAAAGTTTCTAATCAAGAACAAAAGAAAAAGTTATTGTTTTGAGAAACTTTGGTTGATATTATGTTTTTGTCATAATCACTGGTCCAATCACCCAGCTTTCGATTTATTTTCCGTTTATCTGAAGATTTGTTTACTTTTTTTTTACGAAAAGAATGATTAAATTGGTTTGTAATATAATTTTAACCTCGATTTAAATTTTATTCACTAAAAATTAGATTTTTTCACTTTTATACTCGTATGTATGTATTTGTGATGCACGAATATTCGTATTCGAATTGTCGAATATTCGGCCATTTTGAGGCGCATACGAATGTATTCGTATATATGTATGTTTTTATTTTTAACCTCTTAAAGTTTCACATTATACTACACGACCACAATATGAAAATTGTTATTTGCAAAAAAACTGACGTTAGTTTCTTTTCGCTGTACGTGTTAATATGGAAAAAACTCAACATTAATACCAGGGTACGTGTCGCATAGCTGCGTTAAAAATACTTTATTTTGATTCAATATCTTTCTTTATAAGTTTCAGAAAAAAGCTGAAAATCCGTCAACTAAAAAATTCTTCCGCTAAAATTCCCGCTGGTGGTTTTTTAAATAGACTTGCCGCTAATGACAACAAAATACAGTCATATATAGCGGGAAATCCACAGTTTTGGCAACACTGGTAAATACCTATAAGTAATATTTTTATTTGATTAATTGTTACCGCTGACCGATAAAAATAATTGAATCAGCCATTTCGAAAAGGGCACATCTCCCATTTTTTACAAATACGTTTTTTCATATAAATGATTCCTAAATGCTTCGCTGCGCTACTATGTTTGAAATGGGAACATTTCTGGTATTCGTTTTATTGTCGTCGTTATGACATGCACAGAAAAAGGCAACAACTCTTAAGAGATATGCCCTTTTCGAAATTATTGTTTAAGTACAGAGTACGTACAAACGCAGCGCTACCCTCATTGCTCTTTTTGACACAATAATATTGTATTTAAAGAAAGATAATTATGTGTACATTTAACTTATGTTTATATGTAATCCATTTCGTGAAAGCGAAATATGGTATAAAATTAAATACTTTTATCTAAATGAAATATTTTACCGAAGTTGCACATCACTCCCACTAATAAAAACTGAATTTAATTTAGAGCTCGTTAAAACTTTTTAACTTCCTTCTCGGCGATTAGTCTTATATGTAGTTTCTACAAGTGAGGCAGACGACTCGTTTAGCAAATTTGTATGAAAATCACTGTGCTTTCCATATAAATTTTATACTCAAGTCGTCCGTCTAGGTTGTAGAAACATATATATATATATATTTTCCCTTTTCCTACAACTGGTAACACTGATCTTTAAAAGCTTGTTGTTTTGCATGAATTTAATCGAGATTTACTCAACACATGTTCTGTTTCACATTTGTAAATGTTAGTATGCTCTTGTATAAGTAAACAAACCAACATCATTTTACTGCGTTCTTAACTATTGAGTATTCATTGCTCTTGTTTCATAGTTATTAATATGTATGAAATAGAAATTAAACGAATAAAAAATTATAGCGAGAGTTTCATAAACATCATTTTTAAGTTTCATGCAGATGTATATTATCAATATTGTATTGCCACGGTTTCTATCTTCACATGGAGGAAAGTCATGATGAACTTATTTTTATAAAACAAACAAAACTTAAGCTGAGTATACATCTGGCATTTCTTGTGTGTCATTTGCACAAAAAAGCGTAACCAACTGATTACTAATGAAAAACTGATTGATTCAGACATGTTTTTATTGATTTAAATAGTTTGCCATCATGTTGGATTCTATCAAATTGTTTATTAATTATGTATGAAACTGTTTAACTTAATAAATACATGTCTGAATCAAACTGTTTTTCATTAGTAATTAGTTGGTTACTTTTTTTACGCTTGTGTGGCACATGACAGATGTTAACCCGGCCTTAGCAACAATTTCGGGATTGGCTTCCCTAATACATACATATGTATGCAGGTAAATATATGTATATGTACATATGTATGCTGAGTACACATCTGAAATTTCTTGTGTTGTCATGTTGTGGTGTCATTTTCAAAATGTATGCCATTTACGTGATGTGTTTTTTATTAAAAGCAATACCACACAACGAAAAATATCGAAAATGACAAACGTTGCCACTATTACATGCTATTGGGTGGTCACAAATTGCCATAGTGTGTAATTGGCATTAGTTATAAGTGCAAATGTGTTAATAATATAAACACGTTTATGTACATTTGTATGTATATACATGTATGCATGTATATGCATATGGAATAGTTATATACCTACCATGTCGGAGAATGTGTGGTTGACTACAAAAATAATCAACTTATAGTTAACTTTTCAGAGATTAACTAAAAGCTAACTACAATGTATTCCAGAATTCACCCAAAATTAATTCTTAAGTTGAGTACATAATCGGATTAGGTGAGAGCCAACAAATTTACTCTCAGCTACTTGAAATTTAAATTTTATTTTAATATTTTGGTGTTATTACTTTATATGGTACCCTAGCTGGGTGGTAGCTAATTTGACTGTACAACGTGTGACTCAGAGTTCGAACCCCAGCAAATTTTTTTTTAATTTACTGACTACCAGGTGACTTAAGCAAATCAACTTTAAGTTAGTTGTAAAGTAATGCAGAGTGAGACAATTGACTACCGCCTAGGACACCGCAATGTTGAAATATTCAGTTGATTACCATAAAAAGTAATTCAAATGTCAATCAGCACTAGTTGCGAAAAAGTAAGTTTAAAGCTAACTTATGGCGATTTCTTTTCTGAAGAAAATATGGTACACTACAAATGTGTAACTTGAAGAAATGAACAAATATACATTATTCTCTCCTTTTTTAGAAAAGTAAAAATATTGCCAAGTTAGCAGATTATCTAGATCTTATATGCCACCCTTACGATTACAAATTTATATAATGCATACCACATTACAGTGATAGGTATTATGCCAAACAAGAACTTGGTAAAAAAAATTTCTCACTACTTTTAATGCCCGAAACTTTTGGAAAGGAACTTGGCCTTTTTTCACATATATGTTTTTGTGAGGATCTGTCAACTTTTTTAAACTTAAAATTTTTCGTCTGTTATAGTTATATTCATAATGTGTGCCCCAGTTGGAAAGGGCAGACTTACATAAAATAATGGGTTATAGTGTGATGTGTGCACTATTGTGTCATGACAAAGACCGAGTAATGTACTTAATTTTTTGGGAGTCATCTGAGTAGCAATATGTAAAATATAGTGAAATTTTTAGTAGGAGTGACGCCGACTACTTTTTTAAAGTCTGCTTAGGCGAAGTAATTTTGAAAACGCAAAGTTACTTGCAACCATAAGTGAAATGTGCATGCAAAGTTTCAATAGAGTAGATTCTGTTTTAAAAATTTCTAGTTGTTAACTTGCCTAAGCTATTTTTTTGTGCAAACTTTCAGTTCTCTACCGTATAGTATTACCCTTAATTTTTATAAACGTGGCCCTACATCCCTAATTTAAAAATTGGTGCTTCGAATTGTTCCTGTTCGTAGCTCACCCCTTAACTTAAATTCTTAATTTCGAGTTAAAAGTGCGTCTCCATGCCCCGATTGTATTTTCAAGGATTTTATATCCTTCTTAGTGATCTTTAATTAAGTTTTATTTGTGTATCGAATTAAAGCTCTCTAGTGCAAATTCTAGCTTTAAATGTTATGTTATGTTACCCCCACTCACCATAGTTTTTTTAAACTCAATATTTTGTTGTGGGCAGTGCTAAATTATCATCGTACCTTTTTTAAGATGATAGCTTTTAGTTAAAGCTCCAGTTAAAAGCTTCAGTACAAAATTATCATGGTCCCTGTCACTCTTCGTTATAATGTTGTGGTGTTTAGATTTTTCTAGCTGGTTTCTCATTTTGACTACTTGCGTATAAAATTTCAGGTCTCTAGCGCAAGTTTAGTTATTTTACTTTAATGGACGTATTCCCGACCATTTGTTTTTAAGAAAACAGTTTTTGGCCAGTGCTTATCATACGTGTCAAGTTTCGTTCAGTTCTCGTTGTACATTCATAGTGAACAATCGATTTAGCGGAGTTTTTATTTCATACTAAACAAAAAAAATCGTACAAAAAAATATTCGGAAAACATATTGTTATTGAGGAATACTCTATACGAGTACCTCAAAAACAGACAAACAATCATAAATTACAAAAACAAAAAAATCCGTAAGCAAAAAAACACAAAATGTGCCCTTGAGGAATACTCTATATGAGTGCCTCAAATACAAAAAATTATGAAGTGAGTTCTAACGGCAGAAACGCCTATTTTACTGTGAGTTCTGAAGCTCTTAATGAAAAAAATAAAAATAATAAATCTAATGAACGTGTTTTTTTTAACGGCAAAGCCAATTTTTCGTCAGCGATCAACTTCGCTTTGTCCAATGCCAAATAGTAGTGATTCATTAACATTACAATTGCCTAGTACTTCTTCATATAAGTCAGTAATATCATCCCCTTCAGGCTCGTATTCGTCACTTAACAAAGTTATCACTACAAATAACAGTATTTCAAAACCCAAGGTGCAAGTCGGTATGGACAGATATATAATCGTGGTAAAGCGTGGGCGAAGCCCGAATTCTTCAAAAATTTCATCCGCTCCAAAGATGTCTAGGGATAACAGCGCATCCTCAACTAATCGCCAAAACCGTTTTAAAATTTTGCAAGATGAGAACGACAAACCCGATGTATCCTCGAATAAAATATCCAAGCTGCCACCAATCTACTTGAGAGAGAAAAATTCAAATGCCCTTATTAAAAAATTAATTTCGGTCATTGGTGAAAATAAATTCCACATTGTCCCAATAAAACGTGGCAACGAAAATTCAAATTTATGATGAAAAGGATTTCCGCAAAATGGTTTCTGAATTTGAAACAAATAAAACAAGCTTCTACACATACCAGCTTAAGAGCGCTAAAGGCCTGCAGATCGTATTGAAGGGCATAAATTCTTATGTTGTCCCTGAAGAAATAAAAGATGCACTTGTCCTCCAGGGATTTAAGGTAAAGAATGTATCAAACATATTGAACAAAGAAAAAGTACCCCAACCCCTATTTCGTGTTGAACTGGAGCCAAATGATATACAGTTGAAAAAAAACGAGACTCATCCTATTTATAGCCTAAAATACCTTTTATACAGAAAAATCACAGTTGAAGAGCCACATAAGCGTGCAGGTCCCGTGCAGTGTCATAAATGCCAAGAATATGGCCATACAAAAGCTTACTGCAATTTACCTACAGTTTGTGTTATCTGCGGTTAATTGCACGGTACTGATGGTTGTACTAAGCGTAAAGATCTAGCAGAAAAAAATGTAGTAATTGTGGAGGTAATCACACCGCTAACTACAGAGGATGTCCTGTCTATTCTTTCGTTAAACAGACTATGGGGCAAAAACCTAAATTAGCTCCATCAAAAACAGCAAACGTTTACTCCGCCACTTTTGCTCAAATGAGCCAACATGTCACTTCACGTGTATCGTATGCCGACGCAGCTAAGACTAGTTATATTCCCACACAGAATATTCCTCCTCAAAATAATTCAACGAATGCAAACTCAAGCTTTAATTTTAGTCGCCTTGAAGCTACTATTGAAAATCTAGTGTTGACTATAAATAATTTTACAACAAATATGACTAGCATGATGCAAGAAATGTTACAAATGCAGTATACATTGCTTCAAGCATTAGTTAACAAGCCATGAACACGTTAAAGATAAGTTTCCGGAACGCAAACGGCATTCGCCAACATAAAAATGAACTGGAGAACTTCCTCACGGAAAAAAATATTGATATAATGTTGGTTTCTGAGACTCATTTGACTTCAAGAAGTCTATTCAAAATTAATGGCTACATTTTATATGATTCAAAGGACCCAAGAGAAAGAGCTTGCTTGGGGATTAGCAATTTTAATAAAGTCAAGACTCAAGCATTATATTCTTGACAACATTTGTGAAGAACATCTACAAGCAACGAATATCTGTATCGAAAATTTTTGCACAAATTTTGTCATATCATCAATTTACTCCCCTCCTAGATTCGCAATTACTGAGGATCAATACAAGGATTTTTACAAATCTCTTGGCCCTTGTTTCGCAGCAGCTGGAGACTATAATGCAAAACATACTTTCTGGGGTTCGCGTCTTATCACACCTAGAGGACGAGCTTTGTTCAACACAATTTCAAAAATGGGCTTGGACGTCATTTCGAGTGAGGAGCAATATCTTAGTAGTCATTGCACTGAAAACATTAATCTAATATTGCTAATCATAACGAAAATATTAAGCAGCTGAACATGTCACTTCCTCCCATCCGCAGACTGGGTTTAACAGAATATATTCTACAGATACTGAACATCTCGTATGTGCAAAAAGAAGAGCTAGAAGAGAATGGCAACAGCACAGATCACCCCAAAATAAAATTAGATTAAAAGAGTGCACTAAAAGACTCCAAGAACTGCTTGCATATGAAAAAACTGCATCTCTTAAAAACTAACCGGAAAATCTCGATGTCATACCAGCATCTAATTATTCTTTGTGGCGCGCTTCGAAAAGAATTACAACACCCGTTGAGTTGAAACCACCTCTGCGCACTTCTACCGGAGTTTGGGCCAGGAGTGATATTGAAAAACGTAACTTGTTTGCAAAGCATTTAAAATCCGTATTTACCCCAAACACATGTACTGGTGTTGTTGATTTCCCTAGTGTAGTTGCGCTATTTAGGATCATGTTATTAATTTTTAATGCCATTTTACGACTAGAGTATTATCCCCACAGCTGGAAGCTTGCCAAAGCTAAAACGTTTCCAAAGCCGGGAAAAGATCTTTCCAAGGCAGAATCATACAGGCCAATAAGTCTGCTATCAACAATGTCAAAACTTTTCGAAAAACTGCTCATGTCAAAATTGTCCCCAATTCTAATTGGTAGTGGGTGCATCCCAGACCATAAGTTTGGTTTTAGAAGTCAGCATAGCACCATTGAACAAACGCATAGATTGGTTCAATGTATAAGACGAACATTTGAAGAAAAGAAGTACTGTTTGGCACTGTTTATTGACGTTTCGCAGGCATTTGATAAAGTGTGGCATGAAGGCCTAATTTTAAACTTTAAATCATATCTACCAATAAATTTTGTGAATTAATTAGAAAGTTACATTACTACCCGGAAGTTCACGGTTGTGGAAGGAGAATTCATGAGTGTGCCCGAATCTATATCATCCGGTTTGCCACAGGGGAGCATACTGGGGCCAGTTTTGTATTTGATTCATACTTGTGATATGCCTTTGAGCAGTAATGTCCATACATCTACGTTTGCCGATGATACAGCCTGCCTAAGTATGCAGGAAAATCCTCATGAGGGTTCCCGACATCTACAAGAACATATTACACAACTGGAACTATGGTTAAAATTATGGAGAATTAAGGTAAACGAGCAAAAGTGTGTTCAGGTAACATTTACCCTGCGAAGAGATACTTGTTCCCCAATACGAATCACAATCAAGTTCTTCCTCAGCATTCACATGTAAAATACCTTGGTATACACCTTGATCGACGACTTACATGGAAACACCATATTGATTTAAAGCTAATACAAATGAAACTTAAACTAACTCAGATATATTGGCTGATTGGTAGAAATTCAACACTCAGCCTGGACTGCAAACTTTTATTATACAAGTCGCTTTTGTAGCCAATATGGTGCTACGGAATTCAGTTATGGGGCACTGCTTCAGCTTCTAACGTCGAGAGAATCCAACGAAGGCAAAACTAAATTTTACGTTTGATAACATCGGCTCCATGGTACATCAAAAACTCAAATATACATCGTGATTTGAATATGCCACTAGTGATTGAAGAAATAGCAAAATACGCAGGCAAATATTTAACAAACCTCGAGTCACATCCTAATCCGCTTGCTCGTAATATTTTGAACTTTACTGGCCACATCCGCTTGAAAAAGAAGGACACAAGGGCTCTTATACTCAACACTCCAGATGGGATTGCTTGAAAATATTTTTTTTCATTATCAATACTTATGTATTATTTATAACTATCACTTAGTTTGCGTCCGACAGTGATCGGGCCTAATACTTATATTTTAGATTTAAGATTTGAATACTTATTGTTAGTTCATAATTGAAGATACAATAAATAAATAAATGTAAAAAAAAAGTTTCGTTGGAAGCGGATAATAATGATATCTACATAAACAGTATATTTAAATCTGCTTGAGATCAGAAGCAATAAAAGGCTTAAATTGTATGGTCATGTTAACGCCCACTTTTTTAAAGGAAAATTTATAGCCTTGCATAATTCAAACATGTATGCCAAACTTCAATAAAAATGCTTTCTCCATACGCTTTAAATTTAATTTTTTAGTTTTAAACTTAATGGGCGTAGCCCCGCCTCTATGGCTTTATGTTTTCAAGTATTCAGATCTTTCTAGTTAAAATTTAGCTTAGACCTACTCGCTTATCAAATATCAGTTCCCCAGCGCAAATTGAAATTTTTTATTTTTATGGGCGTGATACTGCCCACTTTTTCAATCCCAAGATTTTCTTTGGCCAAAAGTTATATTTCCTGTCAAACGGATAGTAATAAAAACATAAATATATGGTTTATATAAATGTGCTAGTCCGACGTACATGACATGGAAGGCTTAAATTGTATGGGCGTGTTAATGCCCTCATTTTTCAACAAAAAATTTATAATCTTGCATTATTATAATTTTTTTCCCCAATTTCAATAAAATCGCTTGTGTTAAAGGTCTTAAATTTTTGTTTAAATTCTGAGTCTTATGGGCGCAGCCCATATATTTTATAATTCTTTTAAGATTTTTCTAGTAATCTTCTAATCTATAACTAATCGTTTATTAAACTCCAACTCACTAGCGCAAATTTAAATTTTCATTATTATGGGCGTATTCCCGCCCACTTTTTAAACCCAAGATTTTTTTTGGATAGTGATTATCTTTCCTGTTTAGTTTCGTTGGAAACGGACAATAGTAAATACATGAATATTACATTTAAATGTGCTGACCAGAAGTACATGAAAGCGCATGCTCAAATTGTATGGGCGTGTTAACGCCCACTTTTTTCAACAAAAATTTAACATGTGTGCCAAATTTCAATAAAATCGCTTGATTTAAACGCCTCTGATATGTATGTTTAATTGAGCGTTTCAGATTTTTTTTTGTGATTACTCGCCTAGTTCTACTTGTGTACTAAATTTTAGCTTACAAGCGCCAAGTTTAATTTTTATGGGCGTAGCCAGCCCCCTGGATAAAATTCCTGATTTTTCAGATTTTGCTAGTTAATTGCTCGCTTAGATCTACTAGTGTACCAAATTTCAGCTCTCTAGCTATAGCGGAAGTGCTTCATCAATTTGATGTGTGATCAATGAGTCAGTGAGTCTGTCTTAAAATATGCACTTTTTGCACCCCCCCTCCTATCACAGGAAGCTTTTGGTCTAAAACTTTCAAACTTCGTATATGAGGTGACATGAATAAATCCTAATTGTGGATTAAATTTTAGAAATATACGGGAACAAAGTTATGAGGAGGTAAAAACACGACGAATGGCTTCCTGTCTATATACACACAGCGTGTATTGGCCGAAACTTGCCCTGGCGCACTACTGTGGGCCTAGAAATGAAAATGTGTTTCCAAACCATGTTTTTTTTTAATTTTCGGTTATTAATTAGAGTAAAAATAATAAAATTCATATTTTTTAGCAAAGTTCTAAAAACATATTTGAGCCATAAGTTTTTTTGAAAATAAGAAAACTACGTGCTTGTTATCCAAAAATCGAATATCAAAATTACTTCATATATTTTCACTACTTAAAAGTTTTTAAAATTGTATACATTTTATAATTTTTAGGTGTTATTTGTATAAACGCATCTTCAACCAGTTATTTCTTCATTTAAAAAGAAAACATATGCCTAAAACAGTAATTTCTGCGTTATAATTTTGTGTATAATTTTTTAAAAGTAGATTTGTGCACTTTTTCGGCTTGGCAATTGGTCTTGTAACTTAGCTTTTTTATGAATGATAAATATTTTTGTTATATTCAAATATATACGACGATTATATTTGACTATGAAATATGAAATATTTATAAAACTCTTGTTTGTTAACCTTTTTCTTTTTTTTAATAAATACCTATAAATATCATAAGTCTTTTAATGTTCATAAAACCCAGAGTCCCGAAAAATCCCTGAAAGATCCGGAAATTCAGGGATTTTGGTTTTTGCAATCCCGAATTTTGGGATTTGAAAGTCAGTCCTGGATTAACATCCCTAGTATGTATATACATTGCACTATGGCCGAAATTGCGATTTTAGCTGCAATAAATAATTTCCAACAAGCTTCACCAAATTTGGTGTGTAGATTTCTAATGTTAAAACAAAAAATTTTAGAACAAATGGATCGGTCACCCCCCCCCCCCCCCCCCCCTTTAATTAGTAATGGAAAATTGTGCTTCCCTACAAGCTAGCTTCACCAAATTTGGTGTGTAGATGATAAAAAAGGATTTGAAAAAAAATGTACGGTCCACGCCCACTATAAACAAAATATTTAATCGTACTCAAATATTATCACCTGCTGATAAAAATATTTTTATTGGAATGACTGATGTCACAAAAAGGGACTGATCGAAAATTCCCGAAGTATTTTCCACAAATTTTTGTTTAAACAAGCTGTGACCAGTATAATCATTTTTTAAAGAACAAACACAACCCGCAAAGCGATTAGCTTGTCTGCAGAAAACACCCAGAGTCTATGGTGGGAATCGAACCCACGACCTCTGGACTGAGAGGATAGCATCGCTACCACTCAGCCACAGGCACACTCAACGATATTCGACAGAGCTGTTTTCGCTTTGATTTCATCCGGTCTACATTTCAATTTGCTCTTATAAACTTTATTATAAGTCGGATAAATACTACTATTGTCTTTTATGTTTAAGTAATGCATTTTTGAGTACTGCTGTTTAGTAAATCCGTTTTCTAAAAAAACGTTAGAGCTTCATCGGGTTATACTGGCGTAACTTTTTTACGGGTAGTAGTAAGAAGTTCTAGAATTTTGAATGGCCGGTTAAGATATATAGCAACTTGTTGTGAGACAAATTTTAAATCCGTTGAGTGGGAGTTTTTGTCAGATATGGGGGCAGCATGAACTAATAATTTCGCTTTGTCTCCTTGCTGGGAAGCTAATTCAGAAGTTAATCTCCTCTTATTTCTTTCGCCGCTATCAACACAAGTAATTTTTGGTCGCCCGATAGCATTATTTTTTTCGGTATAACAAAAATTATTTCTCGACCCAACCATTACTTGTTATATTTTTAAATGCTTTTTCATTTCTGGATTGTCTATCCCATTTTAGTTTAATAAAATTAGATAAGTTTTGAGCTTTAGTGCATAGTGTAATGTCTAAGAGCGTATAATAAAAGTCGTGTTGTATGTCCGATAGTCTAAACAATACTGTTTTATTTATTCATATGACATCTCTTATTTTTTATATAAGTGCTAATAATATTATATAATACATGTAATGAAATTATACGTTTAAGTTAATTGCATTTTAACATGGTCCAATTCTTATCAATTGTAAAGCTATATCTTTTTCTTATTTTTTAAACTTTTTATTTTAATTAGTTTTTTAATTTTTTTTAATTATTTGTATTTTTTTAGTAGCAATTGCTCAAAATATAAACTACGTACATATTTTTTGATCATATATTCAATTTGATCATATATTCAATATTTGAACAATCAACTAAAAATTTTATATTTCGAACAATCAAATCTTTCTACAGGTATTACAATACGACCACTGCGGGTAGTTATTACGTTCCCAGTGCATTTTCCAGTGAAGGCCGTTTGCTCGTTCGATGTACTGGGTTCGCTGATAAATGAGTTCTCTTCAGACGAATCATCAACAGGATATGGGACTTCATTTTGTTCTAAATTTACGTTTGTTGCTTGTGTTTAACGCAAGTAGAGATGAAACGATACGAGTAAATACAAGTAACTACTCGATAGTTTTTCTTAGAAACCAAGTACTTTTGGTATCGATACTCTACTGCCAAGTAACAAGTAGGTATCGCTAAAAAGTACTTGTATCGGTCAAATATACTCATATCTTATTGGCTACAAAAAAGTTGAACATGAGGCCAGTTTAACACAATTTTATTTGTTCGAGATATATATTATATTAGAGTAAGTTCGTGAAAATGGAACCACCCAAATCAAATATTTTATAAAAAAGGTGATACAATTGCGAGCTGCAAAAATTGTTTTAAAAGCGTGCGTTATTGCGGGAAGAAAACGAATTTGCACAAACATTTAAAATGTCATCTCGACTATATCATCCGCTCCAGTCCAGCCCAAACGTGAGTAGTTGTTAATTGGGAGAGCAAACAGCGGAGCCACAAACCATTTTATGGACATGCATTCTAGCAAAGACACAACCCCAAATCAATATTTAACCATGCTTTATTTCAGACACAAACCTTTTGTATATTCACAGTAGATGACGCTGTTGGTTGCTATCGACAACTTTTTCAATGTTTTCACCGTAAATGGTTCTGGTTATTATTTCTTCATTACATGGTGGGGCACTGTTTCTTATTTCTCAAGCCATATGGCATTGTTGGTTTTTTTAAATATTAGAAAATATCCATGGTGAACATATTTTTATGTTTTCACCACAGATAGCGTTTGATATTGTCATAAATGTTAGGGGTGAATTAATTTCGCTGTGGTTGTTTTTTACCTCAGACTCAAGTGCTAATAAGAATATTCAGGCATAACCTTTTGCATTTTGAGCGTAAAGGCCGCTGTTTCTTGTTTGATTTTGTATGAAATATTAAACAATATCAGTTGTCAACAGAAGCAGAGGATAGATAATTTTTTGTCAGAGATAAGCGTATTTTCTGTATATTAAACGTTACTGCGAGACATTCTTCTCATTATTGTAACAAGTGTACCTTACATAATTTCAAAATTAAAATTTTTTTAAACGCTAGAAGTAAATAAATAAATAAAAATAAGTATAAAATGAACACATTAAGCAGCAGCCCAATTTTAATATCATTGAACGGCTCACAAATGTCGCTAGATGAGTTTGTGAGATTGTTCTCCGGCAATCCGGAAGAGATGAGCGTTGTCAGCCGGGAAGAGGTATCCGTAAGCCCTCTGTCAGTAGAGTTTTCGGACGACGATTTGCCTCCTAATGTATCCATTAGAGACATTTTTGAGAACGAGGTAGATGAATATCATGAAATTCCAAACAACCATACTTCAAGAATGGAGATTTTCAAAAGGAAGAGTTTATGCTGGATGAAGAGGACGATGCTTTCTTGGCAGCGTTTGATTATATGCCAAAAGATGAGGATAAAGATGACATAACCAAAATTTTCATGCAAGACGAAGAGGGGGATGCGTTGTTGGCGGACTTAAATTGAATATTTTGAAAACAAATGATATGTATAATTAAATGTTTTAAACATAAATTTAAATGAATATTTTAAAATGTAAAAAATGTGTAAATAAATTTTTGAATCATCAAATTAAATAAGTATTTTAAAACTTCTAATGGTCCTCTAGTTGCAAGTGTTTATGTTAGCGTCCTTTATTGAAATTTTTTTCCTAATGTGATCATTTTCAAAAGCAACAAGTAAGTTACATACTCGTACATTGTGTGTGTGTGTGAGACTATGTATATCTGTTTAACTAGGAAGCATACACACGTACACACCCCAGCCGTGAATATTTCATTACATGCGTTGCAATACTGATTAAAAAATATTTTGGAATGCGTGTGCCTTATTGATTATAAATTATTTTGGAGTATAGTTTTTAAAGTAAAGTATGTACATACATATGAATGTATAGTTAGAATGTCAACAAAGTCATAATATGCATATTTTATGGTTAAGTATTTTAGAAGAATATGACTACTAAAGTGAAAATGTGCGTGTTTTTCGTTAAAAACTTAATTGAGTGTGTATCAGTTTGATAAGAAAAATAAGAAACGTTTTAGGAATTGTAATAATGAACTTGTCATGGGAAAATCAATAATGTTTAAAAAATTCTAATCTTGCAGTTGTCAACAGAAGTAGAGGATAGAAATTGTTTTCTCAGAGATAAGCGTATGATATGTAACTGGCATTATCCGTTGAATATTAATAACATGATTTTGTCTTAGCGTCCACGGTATTAATCATGAAGCTCGTATGCATCCTCTGGACGCAAGTGTAGATGTTAGCACCCTTTATTGAGAATTTTTTCCTATAAATAATGTTACTTCAATTCAAATATTATTCAGTTTAAAGTCTCTTTTCAAAACAAACGTATAGTTTATTGAAAATATTTAAAATACTGTTTAAAAGAAGTGTTCGTGAAAAAATTAAGTTGGTGCCTAAAACTAGTGTTCCTGACAAACAAAAAATTGAAGTTATTTAAGACAATAATTTAGTTCCTGTGCCGAAGGCAATAAATATATACATATAATGTCATCAACAACAAATATGCAATGCCCAAACTGTGGAAAAGTTTTCAAAACATCAAAAGGTTTTGAAAACCACAAAAAATTGCATCAGGACTCGATGCATTGTGACAGATGCAAGATTGAAGTGCCAAGACTTGATTGGGGCCACCATTTGCGCACAAGAATGCATAAAAGCAGTGCTATTACAAGGAGGTTCAGCGAAAACATACTTATAAGCTCTAGTGATTTTATGGAAAGAATTGAAGTATACACTTATACTAATCCTAATGTCAAAAACTTATATGTGGAAGAGTTTTTCAAAACTGCTGAGGACGAAGTAATAAAAGTTTTGGAAGTGGCCTTGGAAAAACAATTAAATTTTAAATGTAATTTTGAGCTGCAATGTACTTACATCAAGCACTGTGAAGACTCTCTAATAGAAGAGTAAATTTCACATATTACGAAAATGGTATCGGTAAATCGATCCCATATTTTGAGAAATATTTATTTGGAAAAGGCAGACGACATAAAAAATAAAATGGCAGAATTTCAAGAAAGGGACAGTGGATGGGCATTACATCAAATAAACCTATTGAATGTTAATATAAACAAACACAACATCATAAGAGGCTCTAGTTATATTCCCATGCCCTATAAGTTAGAAAAACTGCAAGCTTGCATCAACTTACAAAATGATGATGTATATTGTTTCAAATGGTCAATTATTGCTGCTTTAAGGAGCCCACGCAATACTAAAGATGCGGTGAAATGTGCAGCATATGAAATTGATAATATTTCTAACAACATCATAAAGTTGGGCAGTATGGAATTAAATTTTTCACACATGCGGTTTCCAGTTGATTTAAAAGAAATCAACATATTCGAGGCACAAAATCCAAATATAAGTGTCAACGTATTTGGATTTGATACAAAAGGAAACCAAGTAGTTGGACCCTATCGTGTATGTGAAGAGTTTCGAAATATTCATATAAGTTTAATGTTGTTGGAGGACGATGCTTGCACTAAAAGAAATTACGTGCTTATTAAAGACCTTTCAAGGTAAGTTACAGCTTTTAAAAGTACTTATTTTTAAACCTTATTATGTTATTATAACTATTATTATTGTTATAATTATTGTAACTTATTTATTACTTTTGATTTTGTTGACAGATTTTTAAGGACGTCATTGACGAAGCACAATGGAGCATTACATTTTTGCATGACATATCTGGGGTATTCTCAGGATCCTGAAATAGCTCTTCACCATAAAGACGGTTGTTCGAAGCTAATAACAACTATGCCTGCATATTATGAAAGGTACTTAGAATTTAAGAATTATTCAAATTATTTAGATGTTCCATTCGTTGTCTACGCAGACTTCGAATGTTTATTAGAAAAAGTTAACATAAGAATTAGTGATAAGGTAGTTAATGAGCAAAAACATATTCCTTGCTCATTTAGTTACTATATAAAATGTGCCTATAATGACGACTACTCAAAACTTGTTACATATAGTGGACTAGATAGCCCCCAAGTGTTTGTTAGGGAACTGTTACGGGACTGCGAAAATATTTTTTCTCAATATCTAGATAGAATTGTTCCACTGACTGCAATGAATGACGAAGAAAAGAAGATTTCCTTAATGCGGAAAACTGCAAAGTTTGCGGAAAAGTTTTAGGTACTGACAGAGTTCAAGATCATTGTCACTTGACGGGTCGTTATCGAGCTGCTTTACATGGACATTGCAACTTAAATTATCAAATAAATTAATTCAATCCGATATTCTTTCACAATTTATCGTCATACGATAATCATTTGTTTATTAGAGAGCTTGGAAAGGTTGAGGGTCATATTCACATTATTCCAACAAATAAGGAAAAATATTATTATTACCAAAAATGTTCATGTTGGAAATAATAGTTTTAAAGTAAGATTTGTAGATTCATTTAGGTTTATGGCGGCGAGTCTAGAGACACTATCTTCTAACCTTCAACCAGAAATATTTGAAATAATTAAAAAGTACTATCCTGATGACGAGCAATGTAAACTAGTTAGAAGGAAGGGAGTATTTCTATACTCTTATATAGACTCTTATTCAAGGCTTACTGAAAAAAACCTCCCGGCTCGAGAAGATTTCAAAAATATTTTAACAAATGCGGAGTGTAGTATTGAAGACTATAAACATGCAAAAAATGTTTGGCAAACATTTAACTGCAACAACCTTCTTGACTATACAGAGCTCTATGTTAAAAGTGACACTCTATTGTTGGCAGACATTTTTGAAAACTTTAGAAAAATCTGTAAAAGCATATATAAATTACACCCATGCCACTATTACACTGCTCCAGGTTTTTCATGGGATGCTATGCTCAAAACAACGAAAATTCGTTTAGAGCTAATAACGGATATTGATATGTACAACATGATCAAAAAAAGCATAAGAGGTGGGCTGGTCCAATGTTCATTGAGGCACACTAAGGCTAATAATAAATATATGTCTGATTATGATAGCTCAAAACCATCAGATTATCTTATGTACTTTGATGCAAATAATCTTTATGGATGGGCAATGTCACAATATCTACCATTCTCAGACTTCTCGTGGCTTAGCAATGATGAAATTAGTTCATTAAATATCAATTCTATTGATGATGAGTCTAGTGAAGGTAGATTTAGATTATCCAGACTATTTGCATGATCTTCACAATGATTTACCCTTTTGTCCAGAGAACATAATAGCTTATTATGAAAAAAGAAAAGTTAATCGCAGATTTATCAAACAAAAGGAAGTATTCGATTCATTACCGAGTACTGAAGCAATGTATTGCCAATGGCTTAGTTTTAAAAAAGATACATAGGGTACTAAAGTTTCAGCAAGCCCCATGGCTGAAAACTTACATAGACTTAAACACTTTTCATCGAACAAATGCAACTAATGATTTTGAAAAAGATTTTTTCAAACTATTAAATAATGCCGTATAGGGAAAGACAATGGAAAATGTGGAATTAAGGAAAGATGTTTGTATTGTGACAAAGTGGGAATCAGATAGAAGAAATCATCAGGAAGCTCGAGCTCTAATTGCTCAACTTAATTTCCATAGCTTGTCTCGTTTTGGTGATGATATGTATGCAGTTGAATTACAGAGACTGAAAATAAAGTGCAACAAGCCGATGTACTTAAGTTTTTGTGTGCTGGAACTATCCAAGTGGAAGATGTATGACTTCCACTATGGTTATATGAAGCCTAAGTTCAAAACTGACTTACATCTAAATTATGTGGACACTGATTCCTTCATTTACACTATTAGAACGAATGACTTTTATAAGGAATGTGCCAAGGACCTCCAAGAAAGATTTGATACGTCGGGTTATTCACCTAATAACATATATGGCTTACCTTTGGTAAACAAAAACATATTAGGAATGATGAAGGATGCAAATAATGGGGTTATAATGAAGGAGTTTGTTGGACTAAGAGCAAAAATGTATGCCTTTAGAAATGAAGCAAACACTGAAATAAAAAAGTTAAAAGGTGTGAAAAGAACGGCCTTAGAAAGAGTCACTTTGTTGGACTATAGAAACTGTTTGTATTTAAGAAACGTTTATTCCGACAGCATGTATATTTTCCGAGCATACAAACATGAAATTTTTACCCAAAATGTAAATAAAATTGTTTTGAGCCACAATGATGACAAGAGGTACATTAGGTACGATGGGTTACAGACATATGCTTGGGGACATTATAAATTAAAACGGGAAGACATAGATTTACATGACATTGCTGAATATATGATTGAAGATGATTATGATATCAGCACAGGCTTGACAAACTCTGACGATGATGTTAATAAGAGAATGCTTGTGTAACTGTAAGATAAAGATTTACATGACATTGCTAAATATATGACTGATTATGATGACTTGACAAACTCTCACGACATAGTACATTTGTCTAGGTATAACATAGAAAATTCAATGGAAACTGAAGAATGAATAAAAAAAATAAATTCAAAAGTAGATTTTAACAAAATAAAAATAAAAAATATGTAAATATTCCGTATAAAAAATTTTGTTTTATGATAGTAATGATCATTATATCTTTCACATGTATTTATTTTATTTATTTCACATGTATTTATGTACATACTTATAATTAAATTTTTTAATATATATATATATATATATATATATATATATATATATATATATATATATATATATATATATATATTTGTTTTTGTAATTTATATACATATGTATTTAAAGATAAGACTTGTTATTTTGGAAAATCAAATAAAAAATTATTATCATATATACATACAGAAAAGTTCTTTGTTTTTATTAAAATCGCCCTCTCATGAAAAAGAAAAATACAAAATAAAAATCATTATTTATGTTTTTAATCATTTATTTATTATCCATCCTTAAATATAATCTATGAATTTTTACATCAGTTAGAATCTTATGTTGCATTTTTTCTCCAATCTCATAACAAAGTCGTGTTAATTCAATCTTTACATCTCTTTCGTGTATTCCTTGTATTTCATTTAATTGAAGTTTTGTTTTGTTTAAAGCGGAACAGGTTGGTATATAGTATTCATAATAGAAATTAAGGATTTGTTTTCTTAGAATGTTGTTCCAACATAAAATTGATGTAAAAAATACTCGAATTTGAGTTAGTGATCGCCAAGTGTCAGAATCGATTTTTATTTTAGAGTTTCCTTGTTTGATAACTAAAAAACAAAGACCCCTTTTATATTGAAACTTATATTCAATATCCCTCTCACTTTCATTATCAATTATATTTATTGAATTTAAAAAATCTCGACGATTAAGCATATCATGAATATACTCCTTATAACACATGAGATGTAACCACTCTTCCCGATCCAGTCCAATATACATATATATATATATATATATATATATATATATATATATATATATATATGTATATTAAAAAAAAATAAAAAACTAAATAAAACCCATACACATACATATATATTCTATATTTGTTCATTATTTATTTTTGACAAATTTTTATAAGTTTCAATAATCTTAAAAATAATTTTTTTCCTTATGTGGAACATGGTGCATCGACATGTGTCCGGCCCTTCCTCGCATCCTTCGCTATACCAGGGGCAGCTGGCAAAATGCCCACTATCAGAGTCCTCTTGTTCTATAATTCCATACTCCTCATTTTCAGTGAGCATGGAGACGAAAAAATTTATGGTTTCTTTATGCTCATAGAGCAATAAGTCCTCAAAGGAATTAAGAAACTCAAATAACCGTTCACGTATTTGGCTCATTTTTTAATTGTTATTTTAATTTTCTTTTTTTAAAGAATACTTTTTTCTTGAATGCTATTTTTATACTAGTACTCTTGAAAGTTTTACATTCTTATTTATAGTAAAATATTCTTGTAAAATGAAAATTTTACAAATACTTTTGAGTGCTTTTTGAAATATTTTGTTCCAGTTACACTTTAGAACATCAATATAACTATCTCTCCGATCTTTGTTTTGCCATTTTTTGTTTCAGTTACGCTTTAGAACGTCCATATAACTACTATCTCTTTCACTACAATTCTATAAGTAACAAAAAATATTTTACATCAAAAATAATTACGATATGAGAAAAAGAGATAGCTAGGAGATAGGAAAAATATTATTATTACCAAAAATGTTCATGTTGGAAATAATAGTTTTAAAGTAAGATTTGTAGATTCATTTAGGTTTATGGCGGCGAGTCTAGAGACACTATCTTCTAACCTTCAACCAGAAATGTTTGAAATAATTAAAAAGTACTATCCTGATGACGAGCAATGTAAACTAGTTAGAAAGAAGGGAGTATTTCTATACTCTTATATAGACTCTTATTCAAGGCTTACTGAAAAAAACCTCCCGGCTCGAGAAGATTTCAAAAATATTTTAACAAATGCGGAGTGTAGTATTGAAGACTATAAACATGCAAAAAATGTTTGGCAAACATTTAACTGCAACAACCTTCTTGACTATACAGAGCTCTATGTTAAAAGTGACACTCTAATGTTGGCAGACATTTTTGAAAACTTTAGAAAAATCTGTAAAAGCATATATGAATTAGACCCATGCCACTATTACACTGCTCCAGGTTTGTCATGGGATGCTATGCTCAAAACAACGAAAATTCGTTTAGAGCTAATAACGGATATTGATATGTACAATATGATCAAAAAAAGCATAAGAGGTGGGCTGGTTCAATGTTCATTGAGGCACACTAAGGCTAGTAATAAATATATGTCTGATTATGATAGCTCAAAACCATCAGATTATCTTATGTACTTTGATGCAAATAATCTTTATGGATGGGCAATGTCACAATATCTACCATTCTCAGACTTCTCGTGGCTTAGCAATGATGAAATTAGTTCATTAAATATCAATTCTATTGATGATGAGTCTAGTGAAGGTAGATTTAGATTATCCAGACTATTTGCATGATCTTCACAATGATTTACCCTTTTGTCCAGAGAACATAATAGCTTATTATGAAAAAAGAAAAGTTAATCGCAGATTTATCAAACAAAAGGAAGTATTCGATTCATTACCGAGTACTGAAGCAATGTATTGCCAATGGCTTAGTTTTAAAAAAGATACATAGGGTACTAAAGTTTCAGCAAGCCCCATGGCTGAAAACTTACATAGACTTAAACACTTTTCATCGAACAAATGCAACTAATGATTTTGAAAAAGATTTTTTCAAACTATTAAATAATGCCGTATACGGAAAGACAATGGAAAATGTGGAATTAAGGAAAGATGTTTGTATTGTGACAAAGTGGGAATCAGATAGAAGAAATCATCAGGAAGCTCGAGCTCTAATTGCTCAACTTAATTTCCATAGCTTGTCTCGTTTTGGTGATGATATGTATGCAGTTGAATTACAGAGACTGAAAATAAAGTGCAACAAGCCGATGTACTTAAGTTTTTGTGTGCTGGAACTATCCAAGTGGAAGATGTATGACTTCCACTATGGTTATATGAAGCCTAAGTTCAAAACTGACTTACATCTAAATTATGTGGACACTGATTCCTTCATTTACACTATTAGAACGAATGACTTTTATAAGGAATGTGCCAAGGACCTCCAAGAAAGATTTGATACGTCGGGTTATTCACCTAATAACATATATGGCTTACCTTTGGTAAACAAAAACATATTAGGAATGATGAAGGATGCAAATAATGGGGTTATAATGAAGGAGTTTGTTGGACTAAGAGCTAAAATGTATGCCTTTAGAAATGAAGCAAACACTGAAATAAAAAAGTTAAAAGGTGTGAAAAGAACGGCCTTAGAAAGAGTCACTTTGTCGGACTATAGAAACTGTTTGTATTTAAGAAACGTTTATTCCGACAGCATGTATATTTTCCGAGCATACAAACATGAAATTTTTACCCAAAATGTAAATAAAATTGTTTTGAGCCACAATGATGACAAGAGGTACATTAGGTACGACGGGTTACAGACATATGCTTGGGGACATTATAAATTAAAACGGGAAGACATAGATTTACATGACATTGCTGAATATATGATTGAAGATGATTATGATATCAGCACAGGCTTGACAAACTCTGACGATGATGTTAATAAGAGAATGCTTGTGTAACTGTAAGATAAAGATTTACATGACATTGCTAAATATATGACTGATTATGATAACTTGACAAACTCTCACGACATAGTACATTTGTCTAGGTATAACATAGAAAATTCAATGGAAACTGAAGAATGAATAAAAAAAATAAATTCAAAAGTAGATTTTAACAAAATAAAAATAAAAAATATGTAAATATTCCGTATAAAAAATTTTGTTTTATGATAGTAATGATCATTATATCTTTCACATGTATTTATTTTATTTATTTCACATGTATTTATGTACATACTTATAATTAAATTTTTTAATATATATATATATATATATATATATATATATATATATATTTGTTTTTGTAATTTATATACATATGTATTTAAAGATAAGACTTGTTATTTTGGAAAATCAAATAAAAAATTATTATCATATATACATACAGAAAAGTTCTTTGTTTTTATTAAAATCGCCCTCTCATGAAAAAGAAAAATACAAAATAAAAATCATTATTTATGTTTTTAATCATTTATTTATTATCCATCCTTAAATATAATCTATGAATTTTTACATCAGTTAGAATCTTATGTTGCATTTTTTCTCCAATCTCATAACAAAGTCGTGTTAATTCAATCTTTACATCTCTTTCGTGTATTCCTTGTATTTCATTTAATTGAAGTTTTGTTTTGTTTAAAGCGGAACAGGTTGGTATATAGTATTCATAATAGAAATTAAGGATTTGTTTTCTTAGAATGTTGTTCCAACATAAAATTGATGTAAAAAATACTCGAATTTGAGTTAGTGATCGCCAAGTGTCAGAATCGATTTTTATTTTAGAGTTTCCTTGTTTGATAACTAAAAAACAAAGACCCCTTTTATATTGAAACTTATATTCAATATCCCTCTCACTTTCATTATCAATTATATTTATTGAATTTAAAAAATCTCGACGATTAAGCATATCATGAATATACTCCTTATAACACATGAGATGTAACCACTCTTCCCGATCCAGTATATATATATGTATATTAAAAAAAAAATAGAAAAACTAAATAAAACCCATACACATACATATATATTCTATATTTGTTCATTATTTATTTTTGACAAATTTTTATAAGTTTCAATAATCTTAAAAATAATTTTTTTCCTTATGTGGAACATGGTGCATCGACATGTGTCCGGCCCTTCCTCGCATCCTTCGCTATACCAGGGGCAGCTGGCAAAATGCCCACTATCAGAGTCCTCTTGTTCTATAATTCCATACTCCTCATTTTCAGTGAGCATGGAGACGAAAAAATTGATGGTTTCTTTATGCTCATAGAACAATAAGTCCTCAAAGGAATTAAGAACCTCAAATAACCGTTCACGTATTTGGCTCATTTTTTAATTGTTATTTTAATTTTCTTTTTTTAAAGAATACTTTTTTCATGAATGCTATTTTTATACTAGTACTCTTGAAAGTTTTACATTCTTATTTATAGTAAAATATTCTTGTAAAATGAAAATTTTACAAATACTTTTGAGTGCTTTTTGAAATATTTTGTTCCAGTTACACTTTAGAACATCAATATAACTATCTCTCCGATCTTTGTTTTGCCATTTTTTGTTTCAGTTACGCTTTAGAACGTCAATATAACTACTATCTCTTTCACTACAACTCTATAAGTAACAAAAAATATTTTACATCAAAAATAATTACGATATGAGAAAAAGGAATAGCTACGATACTGATCTTTCTTTTAAAATTTTTTTTTTACCTATTTAAGGATTGGTAGAAATATTTAATACGTCAGTTTACAAAAGCAGATTGAACTAACTGTCAAAGAAGAAAAAATATATATTTAAAAATTAACTGCCTGTTCCAGGATATCACTCATTTTAGTTCGCACGCATTTTAAACGACAAACAGCTGTTTTGCGTTCCACTAAAAGCCTTTAGCACGACAAGTCGAAAGAAAATGAATGCGAACGATAACGTGAGCATTTCAATACAAATTTGTGCCCCAATAAAAATTTTTTCAGTCATTTGTACGAACTTTAATGCCAAAAACAGGCACTTATATTTTAATTGTCGACTGACACGAAATGAGCCAAAATATTATAAATTGTATAAATAAAATACAGATTTTTCTTTGCGAAAGCTTAAATACAATGCCGGATATGCTGGCAATGGATTTGTTGCATAACCGGTCGTTGGAGATTTTCTCACGTCTGGACTTGTAAACAAGCGGTTTTGCGGCCTTCGACTGGTGTTTCAGATATTTTTCTCTAGGTATGTATGTATGTTTGACAACGGCTTCGATGATTAAGGAATTTATGCCTACCACCCCTTCTGCTAGTTATAATGCCAGTTGGTTAAAAGCTGTTTATACATCTAAGAACGAATTTACATACGCAGAGGGGAAAATCCTTAAGCCATCCGGATATACAAAAAATTATTACTTATCGGAGCCGGTATTTAATACATGTACGTACATACATACATATGCATATATGCACATACATACATACTTACAGGAGTGAGTCCTTAAACCCGGAAGAAGGCCAACTTAAAAAAAAGTATACATAACTTATGCAGACAAACATACAATGCGTGTGGTAGAAAACATTTTGTTTGGGTTTCTTGGCATTTTTGCAAGACGTGTTCATATAATTTTGCATGATTTGCCCTTTTATGGTCTTTGTTTATTATGAATAAAAACTCTTTTTCCTCTAACAAAAATTGTTTTGTCAAGTTCCTTTATTTTTAACCGACTTCATTTTAATTTATTTTTGGGTGCCACTTGTTGCAAGCTCAATTAGAACAGAGTTTCATTTTTGAAAGCACAATTTACACATATGAACGATTTTTTATACTCATTTGACGATGAATGTGCGAAATTGTTGATGTGGCAATATGGATATTTGACAACGGGTATGTAGCTTACGTTAGGAACGTAAAGCCAATCGAACGATAAGTTGAAAGATAGTGGGACACTTTTATAAAAGAAAATGAGTGACTTACTTTCGTTCTCTTAAGTTTTCTTTTGACATCGTGCGGCAGGTAAATTTAATTAATTTTTATTCTGATAATGAGTCCTTCCGATTTAATCACAAAATTCAACATATTAAATAAAAAAAAATTAATACATATAAAAGAGCTCCAGGACTCAACTAAGTATGCAGTTAAAAACGCTAAGCGTGTGACTAGTAAATATGGAACTACAATTCAAATTGAACTGGAAAACAACATAATGTTTCTACCAAATCGGTACAACACGCTATCGGATGATGATATAATAGAACTGGCATCCGGGGTATATTGTATATGTAAGCAAGGAGACAGTGGCTTAAAGTTGGATACTGCTGCTGAAATAAATATCTTTTTAACAAATGCTCAATACCCACAGTGGGAATAATATGTAGAAAGTATATTTTATAAACTTTTTTTATTAATAAAACAAAACAAAATTTAAAAATTGTTTGTGTGTGTTATTTATTTATTCTTTTCACTTATTTTGTAAAGAAATTGAAGACATAAATGTCCACATTTAAATGAATCGTAATCTTGATATTGATTGTAATTATATTTTATATTTTTACCTAGATATTTAACTAATTCTAATGGAGGTTGTAAATTTCCAAAACTGTCGAAATATTCCTTATGTTCATTGTTTTTATAATATGCTACCCAATGGGTTCCAGGTCCTCTTGATAAATCCAAATTAATGATTCCGCATTCTCGTTTTCTTGATCGTTTTGGTAGTGTATCCAACATGAAAACTCCTCTAAAGTATGGAATGTTTGTTGAAAAGTTTTTCAAATCAACATCAGATAGGGGTTTATTGGGCAGCTTTATGAAAAATTTGGTTTTTGTTTTTCTTGACAAACCAATCCATGTCCTTTCTTATATGGTTTAAGGTAAAAACCTTTCCCCATTGCTACTGCTTCCATTGTTTTATTATGTCTAGTTGCTTCATCAAGTTGTTGTTTGGCATTCTTTGCAGCATTTATTGCTTTTGCTATAGCTGCTCCGCCAGTAGAAAGACTACCAATTGCACTCAGAGCAGTAAGAATAGGTACCAAAGGTAAGAAGCCACCAATCTTTGGAACATTAATTACGCGTGGTATTATAACTTGCAATTTCTTCCCCCTTAACGACTTGTTGATAATCTTACGTGCAATCCTAATAGCAGAGTTAATGTCTTGAGGTTTTTCCTTCTTCAATATTTTTGTTGCAGTTTTAATTGATGTACTGAACAGCTTTTTTCCATTTTGTTCACTTTTTTTTGCAACCTTCTTCTTCAATCCCATACCGAATTTTCTTTTGACTTTCATTGCGTTAGTAACCATGTGTGCAAACGATTTTTCTGCAAGACTGCTATCTTTTGAAATAACTCGTTCCCAAGCTTTATTTTCAAGAATTTTATCAGCTTGATGTCTACTATCTAAATCATTTGTTTTGGAATAAGCAATATCGTGATTTTTACATGTAGCGTCTAATTAATTAATTCCGCTGTCACCGCGATCTAAACGTTTTTGTAATTTTGTTCCGGGTCAACAAATCTGATATCCAGGAAGGTGTAATTCAACAGGCAGAGAGTTAATTACTCTATTCACTAAACCTTTTCCAACGGCTGGTTTTTTATAACTAAACGTTTTGTTATAATATATAAGCATCTTATTTTACTTTTCTTCTGCATTTATGAAATGCAATTAGTAAAACAACATAAAAATATTGTGATTCACAATATTGATGCTTCAACGAAAATCAGATCTAAAATAAAACATAGCTCTCTCTTACCAAATTCTTTTCGTGCTCTAATAGTTGGACCATCAAATTGTGGAAAGACTAATGTTATGATTAGCTTGCTAGAAAGTCCTAATGGACTCAAGTTTGAAAACATCTATTTATACTCAAAATCCCTTTATCAACCAAAATATGAATACTTAAAGCTATTAATTTCACCAATTAAAGGGATGGGATACTACACATTTACAGATAATGAAAAAGTTATTCCTCCTGAGGAAGCGAAAACTAATTCTATTATGATCTTTGATGATGTTGCATGCGAGAAGCAAAATAATATACGTGCATATTTTTGCATGGAACGACATAAGGATGTTGATTCATTCTACTTGTGCCAAACTTATACGAGAATTCCCAAGCACTTAATAAGAGACAATGCAAATGTGATTATAATGTTTAAACAAAATGAGACAAACATGAAGCACGTTTATAGTGATCATGTTGCCAGTGATATGAGTTATGAAAAGTTTCATGAAATTTGTCGAGAGTGTTGGAAGGATAAATATGGATTTTTGATGATAAGCAAAGATAATGACTTAAACAGTGGTCGCTATAGAAAGCAATTCGACTATTTTATAACGATAACTCTACATAAAAGTAAAACATTAGTACTTAATTTGGCATTGCGCATAGTACATCTACTTATTTCCTAAAGTATTTACCATACCTGATCTGAAAGCTGATCTCTTACCTGATCTAATAGCTGATACCTGATCTGATACCCCAATACCTGATCTGATAGCTGATCTTATACCTGATCTGATACCTAATCTGATAGCTGATCTAATACCCGATCTGATAAGTGATACCTGATCTGATAGCTGACACCTGATCTGGTGCCTAATAGTTGATAATGGATGAAAAAGTTTTAAAAAGCTAATAAAGACAAGAAATGTTTTAAAGAAAAAATTTCGGAGTATAAAAGTTGATGAAGCAGATACACATGAGCAATTCAAAGATACATTTAAACCAATAATAGAACCATTAACAGAATTTGTGAACAATTCTAAAAATAATAAAAGAAGTATTAAGGCAGAAAGAGATGAACTTAAAACGAAAGTTTATAAAAATTCAAATTTTCCATTCAACGAACAATCAGTTAAGTTAGAGACAAGTAATCCAAAGAAACTTGTTGAAGAAACGTTATGCAATAAAAATATCTCACTTAGTAATCGAAACGCAAACAAGGTTGATAATGTTGATACTGATGATGATGATGATGATGACAACGATGATTTTTACTCTCAATCGGAAACTATAGACAATTCAGATAATAATAAGAGTTATACTGACCTAGCACTCTTGGAAAGCAGAAATGAATTAGACACTCTATACGGTCCACATAAAGGTTTTAATAATGAATGGAAGTTTGGCAATAGTAGTCTTAAACTTACTGAAGATAAAATAGTGATTGGAAATCAAATATGGGCTTTTACACCAGGTTTATTTTCTTTACTGTTTCACAAAACACCAAAATATTATGATAAACATGAATTAGATATCTATAAGAAAATTTTAGTGAGCACAAATGCATACAAAAGATATTATAGACCTGATGGACAAATCAAAGGAACGAGAGCATATAAATATAAGCATATTATCAGTAAATTGTTTAAGAAAGAAAGTGCAAAAAAACTCATCAACTTCGTCATCACTACATGCAATAAAAAGTCCTTACAAGGGTAAGGGTTTGATGAAACTAAACCCATACAAAGCTAACTATATATACTGGGATGATCCTAATGAGTTAATAGATCGCCTTAGGCTGTTGCTAGCATCACAAGCTGCAGGTCATACTAATCACAATAACGAAATTGTCTCAATTATCGAAGAATTATATGAAGCAAAAATTATAGAATAATATTAATCTACATAAATCATGTCCATCGATAAGTTTGGGCACTATCTTAATGATACAAGTGGCACAGTTTTTGTGAAAAATGCTCCTAAGCTGCTGGGCTTCGTTATGGATACAACTAATAACATTGACGTTCAAAACAAAAGAATCAAAAATGTGGCAAAAGCTTTGGAGAAAAACGACGTTGTTAATAAATTGTTTCTGCAAAGTCAAATTGAAGAGGTACGAGATGAAATCAATATAATTTTAAGTCAGAAACTAAATTAAATTAGGGAAACAATTTCAAGTAAGAAATTATTCTTTGAAAAAGAAATTAGAAAGATAAATGAGTTAATCTATGGGTATATAAGAAATATGATGGTCAACAGTACTTAAATGAACTCGCACTGAACTCAACTTATCCCGTCAAATTCTAAATACGTTAAATAATGACTTCAAAAAGAAATTTAATAAATGAACTACATAAGCAAGCACGAAAACATTTTTCAGGTCGAAGAGTTGTTATGAAAGAAATAGATGATCTTTGGCAAGCTGATTTAGTTGAAATGGGGAACTATTCTACAGACAATAGAGATTACCGATTTTTGCTGACTGTAATTGATACATTTTCAAAATTTGCTTGGGCAGTACCCTTGAAAAGAAAGACTGCATTGGAAACAAGCCAGGCTATGCAGAATATTTTTCAACTGGGACGAATACCAAAAAACTTGCAAACAGACGATGGTAAAGAGTTTTTCAATAAACACTTTGGAAAATTGATGAATAAATACAACATTAATCACTACTCAACATATAGCAGAATGAAAACATCAATAGTAGAACGATTTAACAGAACATTAAAAGGAATGATATGGAAAGAGTTTAGCTTTAATGGGTCTTATAACTGGCTCGACATTTACAAAGACTTGATTAATACATATAATAAAAAAATTCATCGCACCATCAAAATGCCACCGATTCAAGTTAACTATAAAAATGAGAAAAAATTATTAAACACTGTATATAACCGCTTAAAACTATTCAAGTTATCAAAATTCAATGTGGGAGATCATGTGCGCATAAGTAAATATAAACATGTTTTTGAAAAAGGATATACACCAAATTGGACCACAGAAATTTTTACGATTAAAAGAGTTCAAAATACACATCCAGCTACATACATATTAGAAGACTATAGTTGTAACCCTATTAAAGGTGGATTCTATTGTGAAGAACTTTGAAAAACCAGATATTCAAATACATATCTACTTGAAAAAGTTCTTAAAACTAAAGGCAAGAAGGTATATGTTAAATGGTTAGGATTTACCAATCAACATAATTCTTGGATCAATAAAAATGAAATATTGTAGTTAAGTGTATATATAAGTCTATATTTTGTATCTAATATATTTAAATAAAATATAAACTTCCTTTTTATACAAAGTGCTGTGTTTAATTTCACTTACTTGTAATCAGACAATTATAATGTCAATAACACTTACTCTTAGCTCAAACTCATCTGAGTTATCTGCTAATTACTTTCCTCCTATTCGTTTGGATGGTGAATATGAATGTGCTCTAACTGATTTTCATTCATATAATAGCATTCCCAATGTAGATGATTATAACAATATATTTCATATTGGTGAACATGTAATTAAAATACCAATAGGATCTTATGAATTGAATGATATAGTTGATTATATTAAACATAACTATAAGCAGTATTGTCCGGAAAATAAAACTGATATAGAAGCTAATAACAATACAATGCAAGTTAGAGTTAAAAGCTCTAAGGATCCCATATACTTTAACAAAGATAACACAATTGGAAAACTTTTTGGATTCAATAAGAAAATTCTAGCTCCTAACCAAGACCAGTCAATATTTTCATCGTGAATATCTTGCGTGTTGAATGCAGTATAGTGGTTAACACATATACGAATAACTCACAAGCACACACATTACATGAATTTGCGATCAATGTCCCCCCAGGGTATAAAATTGTTGAGATTCCTCGAAATCTTATCTATTTGCCAGTTAACTGCCGAGAGATAAGTTCTCTTACTCTACGCATAGTTAATCAGAACGGTGATTTAATTAATTTTCGAGGAGAGGAAATTACAACACGAATACATTTGAGATCTAGCAAATAATGATAATATACAACGTCAAGCAATCTAAGGATAAAATTGGATACACTCATAAAACACTATTGCAAACCAAACCACAATTAAAGAGATCATTACACAAAAAATATTTGACGCAAGAAAATAAAAAATTTTTAAAGCCTCTCAATTTAAAGTTGACAAAGAAATGAGTTACAAACTAGATGTTTTAGAAAAACCTCAATCAGACGAGAGTATAATTAAAAAGGACTGTCACACATATACACCATACCTACAATCCTTCAACAATAATGATGAGATTCGAATTTCAATACAAAATCAAGACTTATATGTGCTACCCAGCGAAAGCTACATATATTTTGAGGGAAGTATTGTAGATGATAATAATCGCAAAATATCTTCGTTCTTAAATCTAAAATTAAAAAATAACATTGTGGCACATCTCTTTGACGAAATTCGATATGAACTTAATGGCATAGAAATTGATCATACAAGACATTACAAGCAGCCTAAAAAATTTTGTTTCTTTATCACCAACAGAAAGTGTTGGCTTGTACAATGCAGGATGGAACAAACTCGATGACTTGGATATTTCAAATGGACACTTTAATTTCTATGTACCACTGAAACTGTTTTTAGGGTTTGCTGAAGACTATAATAAAATTATACCCAGCGGTAAACATGAATTGGTTCTCTTACGTAGTAAGAACGATGAAAAACTCGTATACTCAACTGTTGCTACTGACAAACCAAAAATTAGTATCTCAAACATTTCATGGAGAATTCCGCATGTACAATTATCCGATCTGAGCAAATTGAATATGATTAAAATTATTAACAGTGGTGCTTCTATACCAATGGCATTTCGCAGTTGGGATTGTCACATTAATCCTCAACTAAATACAGGAACTAGCTATATATGTAATGTTAAATTGGCTGCAAATAGAGAACGACCCCGTTTTGTGTTGATTGCTTTTCAACAAGAAAATAAGTTTGTTCATTGTAATATAAACAATTTAAAAGTACATTTAAATTCCGAATCTTACCCATATGATGATCTAAATATAAAATTTAAAAATGATCGGTATGCCATTCTATATGATATGTATCTACGGTTTCAACAAAGCTACTACATGAGAGAATCACAACCGATTCTAACTGCTCAAGAATTTAAAAATAGTGTGCCGATAGTGGTAGTAGATGTCAGTCACCAAAACGAAGCCCTCTCTAACGGTCCTGTTGATATAAAAATTGAAATTGAAACAGACTCCAATATACCTACGGATACATCAGCTTTCTTCATACTCATCCACGACCGCATAATAGAATATATACCCTTAAAAGGTCAAGTTCGTAAGATAATGTGAATAAAAAATAATAAAATAAGATGTTTGGGGATAAAGTTTTCATTGACATGAAAGGATTTAAATCTAATTCAAACATCTTCATTGCAAAAGAAATAGCAATTATTTTTAACAATAAGGAGCACATAAATTTTATTATTAAACCACCGTTTAACTTCAAAAGATTATCAATGGCAAAACAAAGAGAAGCGAATTGGCTAACATGAAACTTTCATCATCTGAATTGGAATGACGGATCAATATCATTTAAGAGTGTTGTAAAATTTTTAAAATCCAATTTAAAACATTATTCTATCTATGTTAAGGGTGTGGAAAAGAAGAAATGGTTTGAAAAACTACTTCGAATTAGAGTTTTCAACATCGAGGATTTTGGCTGCATCAACTTTAAGCAAATACAACTTAAATATCCGGAATATTTTTACTGCAGCTATCACAATTATGGAGTTTGCGCCTTAAGAAATGCATATTTACTTTATCAAGAAAATAACTAAAAAATATATTTAACTTTTCTATTCTTACATTGTCACAACATATATTTACGATATGTTTTTAAATAAATATGTAGATTAAAATTATAAAAAAAATTTTGTTCAATCATTTATTTATATGGATATGATATGTACAAAAACACAGAGAGAAACTTAAACGAGCGACAAAATCATGCTATTAATATTCAACGGATAATGCCAGTTACATATCATACGCTTATCTCTGAGAAAACAATTTCTATCCTCTACTTCTGTTGACAACTGCAAGACTAGAATTTTTTAAACATTATTGATTTTCCCATGACAAGTTCATTATTACAATTCCTAAAACGTTTCTTATTTTTCTTATCAAACTGATACACACTCAATTAAATTTTTAACGAAAAACACGCACATTTTCACTTTAGTAGTCATATTCTTCTAAAATACTTAACCATAAAATATGCATATTATGACTTTGTTGACATTCTAACTATACATTCATATGTATGTACATACTTTACTTTAAAAACTATACTCCAAAATAATTTATAATCAATAAGGCACACGCATTCCAAAATATTTTTTAATCAGTATTGCAACGCATGTAATGAAATATTCACGGCTGGGGTGTGTACGTGTGTATGCTTCCTAGTTAAACAGATATACATAGTCTCTCACACACACAATGTACGAGTATGTAACTTACTTGTTGCTTTTGAAAATGATCACATTAGGAAAAAATTTTCAATAAAGGACGCTAACATAAACACTTGCAACTAGAGGACCATTAGAAGTTTTAAAATACTTATTTAATTTGATGATTCAAAAATTTATTTACACATTTTTTACATTTTAAAATATTCATTTAAATTTATGTTTAAAACATTTAATTATACATATCATTTGTTTTCAAAATATTCAATTTAAGTCCGCCAACAACGCATCCCCCTCTTCGTCTTGCATGAAAATTTTGGTTATGTCATCTTTATCCTCATCTTTTGGCATATAATCAAACGCTGCCAAGAAAGCATCGTCCTCTTCATCCAGCATAAACTCTTCCTTTTGAAAATCTCCATTCTTGAAGTATGCCATTTGGTTGTTTGGAATTTCATGATATTCATCTACCTCGTTCTCAAAAATGTCTCTAATGGATATATTAGGAGGCAAATCGTCGTCCGAAAACTCTATTGACAGAGGGCTTACGGATACCTCTTCCCGGCAGACAACGCTCATCTCTTCCCGATTGCCGGAGAACAATCGCACAAACTCATCTAGCGACATTTGTGAGCCGTTCAATGATATTAAAATTGGGCTGCTGCTTAATGTGTTCATTTTATACTTATTTTTATTTATTTATTTACTTCTAGCGTTTAAAAAAATTTTAATTTTGAAATTATGTAAGGTACACTTGTTACAATAATGAGAAGAATGTCTCGCAGTAACGTTTAATATACAGAAAATACGCTTATCTCTGACAAAAAATTATCTATCCTCTGCTTCTGTTGACAACTGATATTGTTTAATATTTCATACAAAATCAAACAAGAAACAGCGGCCTTTACGCTCAAAATGCAAAAGGTTATGCCTGAATATTCTTATTAGCACTTGCGTCTGAGGTAAAAAACAACCACAGCGAAATTAATTCACCCCTAACATTTATGACAATATCAAACGCTATCTGTGGTTTTATTTGGCAACATGTCGATTTTTCTGGCGATAAATGCGATTTTTATGGCTATGTTTTTAACAAAATTGAACTTTAAAATTTTTGTAATTTAGGAAAATTAGTTTGTTGAAGGACTATTTTCATAAATGAATTCTACCAAAACTCGTCTACAAGAAATTTAAGCAATTAGTTTATTGTTATTCTAATAGCTTCCGAAATTGGAAGATTTTGTCGACTAGTCGTTAAGAATTCTTTACGAATTATGAGCATTTGGTTTGGTGGATATTTAATTTTGTTTTCACTACTTTAAATCATGTGAAAAGCTTGACCGATACAAGTAAGTATCGATGCTTTTTATTCGATACTGAGTATGTATCGATACTTCTGAACCGATGCCGTATCAAGTAAAAGTATCGATACCTTAGTGGTATCGTTTCATCCCTATACGCAAGTGGTAACTATTGTACCTAAACATTTTTCCAGTGTTAGTTTTTACAATTACTGACCGTGGATTTTCGGTATCTTTTGTTACTTTTGCTGATCGCCACTCTCGATGTCCAACCTTCATGAGCACGTTATCTCCGACTTTTAATGGTGACCTTGTTCACGTGTTTCTGTCTGCATAGGATTTTTGTCGTTCTCGTAGTACCGTTAGTCTCTCTGTTACACCCTTTATCACATTTGGTTTCAACTCTTCTGGGTTTATTGGCAGAGTGGTTCTGGTGTTTCGGCTGAATAATCTTTGCGCTGGTGATTTCAATATACTGTCTCTGTCGGTATTTCTCCACATAAGCAATGCCTTATAAATGTCAGTTCCATCTAAGTAGCATTTTTTTAATAAACTTTTCGCAATTTGCACATTGCGTTCGGCAAATCCATTTGATTTTGGATAATATGGGGACGAAATTTGATGTTTGAAACCCCACTTGTAGCAAATACATATTCATGAAATTTCGTACATCCCAATATAACTACAAGCGCCTCTTTGACAATTTGTGGTTGATTTTGAGTTTATCTGGTAAGCGATTGAGTAGCATATGCAACTGGTTTGTTATTTTGCATCAGACATGCGCCCATTGATTTGCTGCTCGCGTCAACGGATAAAGTTACGGGTGCTTTGACATCATAGGAAGTCAAAACAGGTGTAGTTGAAATCGTTTTCTTTATATTGTTAAATGCGTTTTGTTGTTCACTATTCCAGTGCCATACTAAGTCTTTTTGTAGAAGAACTCGAAGTGGTTCAGTCAACTCAGACAAATTATCAATGAATTTTCCTAAATAGTTCACCATACCGATTAAGCGCTGTAATTCTTTAATATTAGTAGTTGGTTTCAAATTTTTAACTGCATTAACTTTCTCATCATCAGCTCTATATCCACTTTCGGTGAAAATAAGTTCCAAAAATTTAATAGATTTTTATAGTACTCACATTTTGAATTATTAAGCGTAAACCCAGTGCTCTGTAGGCGTTCTTTTACTTTCTTAGTTATTACTTGAAGCTGCTTTGCATCTTTGGCATTAATAAAAATATGTTCTTTCCGACACTTTAATTTGCCAAAAACCTTTTTGACAATCGAGCTTAGTGAAAATTGTATTATCGTGTACTTTGGCAGTGATCTCTTCTACTGTTTTATTGGAAAATGTCTACGCTTAATAATAAGAATATTTATTTAGTTCAGTTGGATCCATGCAAATTCTAATTTTCGAATTCTTTTCAACAATAAAGATTGGCCTGACGGCTGAAGTTGGCTCCGTAACTGGTTCTATGAGTTGTAATCGAACCATTTTATCGAATTGACTTTTTACCCGATCTTTCCACGCGTGTGGAATCTTTCTTGGAGGCATTATTCGAAATTCAGGGTTATCAATAAAATCAATATCATATTCATAGTTTTTGCAACAGCCAAGAGTTTCACTTTGTTCTTCTATTTTATGTATGCGCTCAACTTTTCTTTTTTTTTTTAATACATGTATTTATTTATTGTATCTTCAAATATGAACTAACAATAAGTATTCAAATCTTAAATCTAAAATATAATTATTAGGACCGACCACTGTCGGACATAAACTTGTTAATAGTTATAAATAATACATAAGTAGTGATAATAAAAAAAGAAAAAAAAAATTATAAAAAAGAATAAAAAAAGTATTTTCAAGAAATCCCATTTGGCGTGTTGAGTAATAGAGGCCTTGTGTCCCTCTTTTTTAAGCGGATATGTCCAGTAAAGTTCAAAATATTACGAGCAAGCGAATTAGGATGTGACTCGAGTTTTGTTAAATATTTGCCTGCGTATTTTGCAATTTCTTCAATCACTAGTGGCATATTTAAATCATGATGTATATTAGAATTTTTGATGTACCATGGAGCCGATGTTATTAACCGTAAAATTTTGTTTTGCCTTCGTTGGATTCTCTCTACATTGGAAGCTGAAGCAGTGCCCCATAACTGGATACCGTAACACCATATTGGCTTTAAAAGCGACTTGTATAATAAAAGTTTACAGTCCATGCTAAGTGTTGAATTTCTGCCAATCAACCAGTGTATTTGAGATAACTTAATTTTCATATGAGTTAGCTTAAAGTCAATATGATGTTTCCATGTAAGCCTTCGATCAAGGTGTATACCAAGGTATTTCACTTGGGAGTGTTGAGGAATATTTTGATTATTGATTCGAATTGGGGAACAAGTATCTCTCTTTAGGGTAAACGTTATATGGACACACTTTTGTTCATTTACCTTAATTCTCCATAAGTTCAACCACATTTCCAATTGTGTAATATGTTCTTGTAAATATCGGGAAGCCTCGTGAGGGTTTTCATGCATACTAAGGTAGGCTGTATCATCGGCAAACGTAGATGTACGGATATTGCTGCTCAAAGGAATATCACAAGTATAGATCACATACAAAACTGGCCCCAGTATGCTCCCCTGTGGCACACCGGATGATATAAATTCGGGCACATTCATGAATTCTCCTTCCACAACCGTGAACTTCCGGGTAGTGATGTAACTTTCTAATAAATTCACTAAATTTATTGGTAGATATGATTTTAATTTTAGAATTAGACCTTCATGCCTGAGAAACGTCAATAAACAGGGCAGAACAATACTTCTTTTCTTCAAATGTTTTTCTTATAAATTGAACCAATCTATGAGTTTGTTCAATGGTGCTATGCTGACTTCTAAAACCAAATTGATGGTCTGGGATGCACCCACTATCAGTTAAGGTTGGGGACAATTTTGTGATGAGCAGCTTTTCGAAGAGTTTTGACATAGTTGACAGCAAACTTATTGGCCTATATGACTCAGCCTTAGTAAGATCTTTGCCCGGCTTTGGAATCATTTTGATTTTTGCAAGCTTCCAGAGTTGTGGATTATACTCCAGTCATAATATGGCATTAGAAATAAACAGCAAGATTCTTATTGCAATATGCGGCAAGTTCATCAGCATTTGTTACTAATTCCATCAATACCTGGAGCTTTCTTTGGCTTGAGTTCAGCAATTACTTTATGTACACCACGCATCTTAAACTTTAAGGCTCGAGGGGGTAGAGCAACTACACTCAGCAAATCAGCAACACCAGTACATGTATTTGAGGTAAATACGGATTTTAAATGCTCAGCAAATATTTTACATTTTTCCGTATCGCTTCTGGCCCAATCTCCGGTAGATGTGCGCAGAGGTGGCTTAAACTCAACGGGGGTTTTAAGCTTTCTAGCAGCGCGCCACAAAGAGTAATTAGATGTCTGTGTGACATCAAGACCTTCCAAATAATTTTTAAGAAATGCAGTTTTTTCAGATGCAGGCAACTCTTGAAGTCGTTTAGAACATTCTTTAAGTCTGAGTTTATGTTGGGGTGATCTGTGCTGTTGCCATTCCCTTCTAGCTCTTCTTTTTTCACACACGAGATGTTCAATATCCCTGGTATAAATTTTATTAAACCCAGACTGCGGATGGGAGGTAGTGGCATGTTCAGCAGCCTGTTTAATAATTTCGTTAAGATTGTCAATGTTAGTTTCTATGTCATTGGGTGTTCTTAACGCAATATTTTCCGTGCAATGACTACTAAGATATTCTTTGAATCCCAGCCAATTAACACGATTGGTCATCTTCGTATATGGGTGAGGTAAGTCACTTCTTAGTGGGTTACAAATTGTAACGAAAGTGTGGGAGTGATCGGAGGAGAGATCTAGAGAAGTTTCAACATTAATTAAATCCCTAGAAATATTTTTCATTACGCCAAAATCAATAACATCTGGAATTTTTCGTACGTCAGTAGGCCAGTAATTGGGCTCCCCACTCGAAATAACATCTAAGCCCATTTTTGAAATTGTATTAAATAAAGCTCGACCTCTAGGTGTTAAAAGGCGCGATCCCCAGTACGTATGCTTTGCATTGTAGTCTCCAGCTGCCACGAAACAAGATCCAAGCGATTTGTAGAACTTCTCATACTGATTTCAGATCCACCGCATGCTCTCCCTCTAGGGTCCTTTGTATCATACATAGTGTAGCCATTTATTTTGAAAAAGCTTCTCGAAGTCAAATGTGTCTCAGAGACCAACATTATATCAATACTTTTTTCCGTAAGGAAGTGCTCAAGTTCATTTTTATGTTGGCGAATGCCGTTTGCGTTCCAGAAACATATTTTTAACGTGTTCATGGCTTGTTAATTAATGCTTGAAGCAGAGTATTCTGCATTCTCAGCATTTCTTGCATCATGTTAGACATATTTGTTGTAAAGTTGTTTATAGTTTGCACCAAATTGTCAATAGTAGCTTCAAGGCGACTAAAGTTAAAGCTTGAGTTTGCATTCGTTGAATTATTTGGAGGTGGAACATTTTGTGGGGGAATAGAATTTGTTTTAGCAGCATCGGCGGGAAGTAACTGGTTGGCTCATTTGTACAAAAGTGGCGAAGTAAGCGTTTGCTGATTAAGATGGAGCTAATTTGGGTTTTTGCACCATAGTCTGTTTGACAAAAGAGTACACAGGACAACCTCTGTAGTTAGCGGTGTGATTACCTCCACAATTACTGCATTTTTTATCACTTTGATCTTTTGGCTTATTGCAACTAGCAGTGCTGTGTAATTCGCCGCACACAACACAAATAGTGGGTAATTTACAGTATGTTTTTGTGTGGCCATATTCTTGGCAATTATGGCACTGTACGGGACCTGATCGCTTATGTGGCTCTTCAGCTGTGATTTTTCGGTATAAGAGGTATTTTAGGCTATAAATTGGGTGTGCCTCGTTGTTTTTCAGCTGTATATCATTCGGCTCCAATTCAGCACGAAATAGAGGCTGGGGGATCTTCTCCCTATTTATTATGTTGGTAACATTTGTTACCTTAAATCCTTGTATCATGAGTGCATCTCTTACTTCTTCGGGATTAACATAAGAGTCAATACCCTTCAATACGATCTGCATACCTTTGGCACTCTTAAGCTGGTACGTATAAAAACTTGTTTTATTTTTTTCAAATTCAGTCACTATTTTACGGAAATTTTTTCCTTCGTATATTTGAATTTTAGTTTCGTCAATATTACCACTCTTTATTGGAATAACATCTTAGTGGGTTCACCAATTGCCGAGACTAATTTTTTAATTAGGGCGTTAGAATTTTTCTCTCTCAATTATATAGGTGGTGGCTTAAAAGAATTTTGCGATGATGCAGCGGGCTTGTCGTCGGTGACTTGCAATAATGAAAAATGATTTTGACGATTGGTAGATGATGCGCTATTATCCCTAGCCATCTTTGGAGCAGATGAAATTTTTGAAGAATTCGGGCTTCGCCCACGCTTTACCACTGTTATGTGTCTGTCCATTCCGACTTGTACCTTGGATTTTGAGCTACTTTTATCTGTAGTGATAACTTTATTAAGTGATGAACACTAGCCTGAAGGAGATGATATTACTGACTTATATGAAAAAGTACTAGGCAACTGTAATGTTAATGAATCACTATTTGGCATTGGACAAAGCGAAGTTGATCGCTGACGAAAAATTGGATTTGTCGTTAAAAAAATACTTTCATTAGATTTATTATATGTATTATTTTCATTGAGAGCTTCAGAACTCACAGTAAATTAGGCATTTCTGCCTTCATAATTTTTTGTATTTGAGGTACTCATATAGAGTATTCCTCAAGGGCACTTTTTGTGTTTTTTTTGCTTACGGTTTTTTTTTGTTTTTGTAATTTTTGATTGTTTATTTGTTTTTGAGTTACTCGTATAGAGTATTCCTCAATGTCACAGTTTATGTTTTTTTGTTTCTGTTTTTTTGTATTTGTTATTTCCACTATGTAAAAAATATTAACAAAGCAATAAAGCTTATTTATTAAAGTCAGTATGTACCTATTACGAATAATATGTACTACGAATATTTTTTTGTATAATTTTTTGTTTGTTTGTTATGTAAGAAAAAATTCCGCTAATCGACTGTTCGCTATGAAGGTACCACGAAAACTTAACCCAATTTTTCACAGCTATCTTGTCCCAATATTGGCTCAAGGTTTTCTTGAACGATTTTAAAAGACAGTTTAATTTTTTGTTTTTATTTTCACAAACAAACGGTATGGACAGATATTATCCGTGGTAAAGCGTGGGCGAAGCCCGAATTTTTCAAAAATTTCATCCGCTCCAAAGATTTCTAGGGATAACAGCGCATTCTCAACTAATCACCAAAACCGTTTTAAAATTTTGCAAGATGAGAACGACAAACCCGATGTATCGTCGAATAAAACATCCAAGCTGTCACCAATCTACTTGGGAGAGAAAAATTCAAATGCCTTTATTAAAAAATTAGTTTCGGTCATTGGTGAAAATAAATTCCACATTGTCCCAATAAAATCCCCCCAGGGGAGTCGATTTCGACTACGGGTGTGGCAAGCCCCGGGCCCCAGCTGGGATAATGTGGCTTTTTCCATTGACGTACCTTTGGTACATTACCCATAGAACTTATGTTGTTACTACCCGATCTCTGAAATAACAGAGCAAAGGATGTGCACATATTTATAACAAAAGGAAGACAGGTCCTGTTGATGTCAGTTAGGTGCAGCGTCACCTAGAGCTGCCCCTGAGTTCAAAAGACGATAGAGGTGAAGCCCTTGTGGTGGAACTTCGAGGTCTGACCAGAGGCTACTTCTGGTTCCACGGGTGCCGGTGGCCCGACAGCCGAGCTGCTTTGAAGTTATTGAGTGCATGTAGTGGTCGTCAGTGTTCTTTGCTAAAATGCCGAGTTCGTCCTACCCGACGGGGTTTAAGGGATGATTTTGGTATGTGTGGAGTAGGCACTGGATATTTGGCGACACAGGCATGCGTTCATTTCGGATGAGTGGTTGAGCTGTGCCGGCAATGGTTGTTGAATTCTCTTGGGGACCTCGCTATGGTGTATACACAACACTATAGCGTGGAAGCCGGAGAATTAACGTGGTGGCTGTGGTTGCTACCAAAATCGCTGGGAGAATAGTCTTGGCTTCCCAGTGTTAAATCAATGATAGTGATTGGCGTGACGCGGTCAGCCAGACACTATTCTAGGTGCTGTTGCCATTCAACAGAAGCTGCTATGGGCACGGACATAGCAGCAGCTATGACTTCGACATAGCAGCAGAGTTTAGATAGCTCAAACTACCTAAGCAAGGTACTTGAATATAGTACAGGGATAACTATATTCAAAGATTGCAACCTATGTGCCTTTGAGGAGTGGGCATAGGTTCATTCTAAAAAGGGTGCATGGGGCGATGGTCTGGCGTCTTACCTAGCACTAGCAAAATTGAATCAAAGAAAACAAGCTTCTGCACATACCAGCTTAAGAGCGCTAACGGCCTGCAGATCGTATTGAAGGGCATAGATTCTTTTGTTGTTCCTGAAGAAATAAAAGATGCACTCGTCCTCCAAGGATTTAAGGTAAAGAATGTATCTAACATAATGAACAGAAAAAAGGTACCCCAACCCCAATTTCGTGTTGAACGGGAGCCGAATGATATACAATTGAAAAAAAAACGAGACTCATCCTATTTATAGCCTTAAATACCTTTTATACAGAAAAATCACCGTTGAAGAGCCACATAAGCGCTCAGGTCCAGTGCAGTGTCATAATTGCCAAGAATATGGCAATACAAAAGCTTACTGCAATTTAACTACAGTGTGTATTATCTGCGGTGAATTGCACGGTACTGCTAGTTGTACTAAACCAAACGATCCAGCGGAAAAAAATGCAGTAACTGTAGAGGTAATCACACCGGATGTCCTGTGTACTCTTTCGTCAAGCAGGCTATGGTGCAAAAACCTAAATTAGCTCCAGCTCAACCATTAAACGCGTACTCCGAAACTTTTACTCAAGTGCGCCAACCAGTTACTTCACGTGTATCGTGTGCCGATGCTGCTAAGGCTAGTTCTATTCCCACACAAAATGTTTCACCTCCAAATAATTCACCGAATGCCAACTCAAGCTTTAACTTTAGTCGCCTTGAAGCTACTATTGACAATTTGGTGCAAACTATAAATAATTTTACAACAAATATGACTACCATGATGCAAGAAATGCTGAGAATGCAGAATACTCTGCTTCAAGCATTAATTAACAAGCCATGAACACGTTAAAAATATGTGTCTGGAACGCAAACGGCATTCGCCAACATAAAAATGAAATTGAGCACTTCCTTACGGAAAAAAATATTGATATAATGTTGGTCTCTGAGACACATTTGACTTCGAGAAGCTTTTTCAAAATTAATGGCTACACTATATTTTGATTTTGAAATTGAAGACATACTTACCAATAAACATTCTAAATCTTTTGCAAAGTTACATTCTTGCACGAAAATTTACAGTTGTGGATGGACAATTCATGAGTATGCCTGAAACTATCTCAGCCGGTGTGCCACAGGGGAGTATACTGGGGCCATTTATATATTTGATTTATACTTGTGATATGCCTGTGAGCAGTAGTATCCACACTTCTACATTTGCCGAGGATACAGCGTGCCTCAGTATGCACGAAAACCCTAATGAGGCATCCCGAAAACTCCAGGAACACATTAACCAGATGGAACTATGGTTAAACTTATGGAGAATTAAGGTAAATGAACAAAAGTGTGTTCAAGTAACATTTACCTTACGAAGAGATGCTTATTCCCCCATTCGGATTAATAATCAAGTTGTTGCTCAACATTCACATGTGAAATATCTAGGTATACACTTTGATCGACGGCTTACATGGAAACATCACATTGACTATAAGTTAACTCAAATGAAACTAAAATTAACTCAGGTACATTGGCTGATTGGCAGTAATTCAACATTCAGCCTAGACTGCAAACTTTTAATATACAAGTCGCTTTTAAAGCCAATATGGTGTTACGGTATTAAAATATGGGGCACTACTTCTGCTTCCAATGTAGAGAGAATTCAACGAAGACAAAACAAAATTTTAAGGTTAATAACATCTGCTCCATGGTACATTAAGAATTCAAATATACATCGTGATTTAAATATGCCACTAGTGACTGAAGAAATTGCAAAATACGCAGGCAAATATTTAACAAAACTCGATTCACATCCTAATCCGCTTGCTCGTAATATTTTGAACTTTACTGGACACATCCGCTTAAAAAAGAGAGATACAAGGGCTCTAATACTAAACACTCCGAATGAAGTTGCTTGAAAATACTTTTTTTTGCTTATCACTGCTTATGTATTATTTACAACTATCACTTGGCTATGCCTGACATTGGTCGGGCCTATTAATTATATGTTACATTTAAGATTTGAATACTTATTGCTAGTTCATATATGAAGATACAATAAATAAAAAAAAAAACAAAAAAAAATTTTTCTCATATTCTCTCTTCTTTTTTTTACATACTAAAGCGAAGTGCCCTTTTCCCCCGCAATTATGTCACTCTTTACCATACGCAAAACAACTTTTTGGCCCGTGTTCTTTATTGCACAGGCTGCATTTAAATTTTTGTTGTCTTTTAATCACATTTACATTTTCGGGACATTCGTCTTCATTGTTTAGGTCATGCATTTGTTTGCCTGCCCTTTCTGCTACTCTGCAAATATTAAAAGTTTTTTCGCCATAGGCACAGTGCTCAACTTGCTGTGGTAGTTTTTCAAACGGTTGGTTTTCTTGTTGCTTTATGCGGTGAAATTGATAGCGCTCATAAGTTCTATTGCGTGGTGGGGAAAAGTAATCTGTAAATTGTTTATTATTACTTCTCTTTTCTTCAATTCTTCTTCGGTCAGATTAAAATTTTAAAGCACTTTGTTTGCTTCTCTTCCAATTATTGTTCTTAAATTCGCTACTTGCACATCTTCACTTTCTTGTTTGATTTTTGCTGCTATATAATAATTATTACATTCATCTAACCAATCTGCCCATTCAACTGCCATATCAATTTCGTTGTTAATAAGCAGTGGTTTTGGTGAGTTAATGTTTGACATTACTGCGCTGTAGTGATGAAACTTATTATTTTGTTGAGTACGTTTGCTAGGTAATTACTTAAAATTTTTCTATTTATCCTCTTTGTGTTCGTTTTTTTTATAAATTTCAGACACCGCTACATTGATGTCAAACGATCATTAAGAATAATGAATAAAGTTTCAATAAATAGTTTTTTAATTTCTTTATCTTAACACTTATATTATTTTATACCCTTTACCAAAAAATGGTAAAAGGGTATATATAGGTTTGTCATTCCGTTTGTAATTTCTACAATATTAATAAGCGACACATAAAGTATATATATTCTGGATCCTTATGCATAGGGAAGACGAACACTTCACGTCACGTCTGTCTGTACGTGAAATCGGTTTTCCCAAGCTCCCAGAAGAGCTAGCGACTTCGTTCTTGGACTGGTGTGTCAGAAATTTTCCGAAAAATCAGCAAAATCGAGCAGACGGTTTCAGAGCTGGAAAACTCAAACTCAATTTACCCATAGAAAATAACTACCGAAAACAAGTTTTTATTACTTTTTTATTAAATTAACTTATTTTATACTACGGTATGATTAAAATTGGTATTTATAATCAAAAAAAAATTTTAAAAACTTAACAAATTAAAAAACGTTTCCAGGGTTGCAAAACTTTAACTTTTTTCCTAATAATTAAACATATTTTATGTTTTAGGAAGAATGCTATTTTCTCAGGAACGGTAAAAGCTACGGGTCTGAAATTTGGACAGTGTATGTAGAACTTTGGTCGCTACAACAACAAATATATAAAAGCTAAAAATTAAAGGGTGTTCCAAAATGACTAACGAAAACTTTTAAAATATACATACAATTGTATGTATGTATGTACATATGTATATTGACACTTGAAATTTGTAAAATTAGTGTATTTTTATATAGGCTACAACAATTAAAACTAAAATTAAAAAAATTTAAATTAAAGGGTGGTCCATCAGTTAATGCAATTTTGACTATGTAATTTTGACAACTTGCTATATCTTGGAAACCGTAAGAGGTAAACTCTTGAAATTTTCAAAAACGGTCAAACTAAAAAATCCGAAAATTATAAAATCGCCAAAAATTTAAAAAAATCGCCAAAACAAAAAAAATTGCCAAAATGAAAAAATATCGCCTTAATGAAAAAAAAATCGCCAAAAACAAAAAAAAATCGCCAAAACGAAAATAAATCGCCAAAATTAAAAAAAACGTCATAAACCGAAATAAAATCGCCAAATAAAAAAAAAAATTGCCTATATGAAAAAAATCGCCAAAAATTAAAAAAAATCGCTTATATGAAAAAAAATCGCCAAAACGAAAATAAATCGCCAAAATTAAAAAAACGCCAAAAACCAAAAAAAATTGCCAAAACGAGAAAAAAGTGCCAAAACAAAAAAAAGAGTCCACAATGACAAAAATCCGCATTAATCGCCAAAACAAAAAAATGCTTATATGAACAAAAATCGTCAAAAATTAAAAAAAACGCCTAAATGAAAAAAAAATCGCCGAAATCAAAAAAAAATCGCCAAAAGGAAAATAAATCGCCAAAATTAAAAAATAAAACTCCAAAAACTGGAAAAAATCGCCAAAACAAAAAAAAATTGCCTATATGAAGAAAAAACTCGAGAAAACTTAAAATAATCGCTTAAATGAAAAAAAATCGGCAAAATCAAAAAAATCTGCCAAAACGAAAAAAAAAATCGCCAAAATTAAAAAACGCCAAAAACCGAAAAAATTGCCAAAAAGAAATAAAAACGCCAAAAACGAAAAAATCACCATAACAAAAAACAAATTGCCTATATGAAAAAAAGTCGCCAAAAAATAAAAAATCGCCTAAATGAAAAAAATTGTCAAAATCAAAAAAATTGCCAGAACGAAATAAATCGCCAAAATAAAAAAAAAACGCCAAAAGCCGAAAAAATCGCCAAAACGAGAAACAAGTGTCAAAACTAAAAAAATTGCCACAAAAAAAATTAAATATATAAAAAATAAAAACATCGCCTAAATGAAAAAAATCGTCAAAATCAAAAAAATCGCCAGAACGAAAAAAAATCGCAAAAATTAAAAAAACCCCCGAAAATCCGAAAAAAATCGCCAAAACCAAAAAAAACATGTCAAAAACCTAAAAATTGCACTAGAAAAAAAGTATGAATTTTTTCACAAAATGAATATGTACCTACATATCTCTGTGCTTATGTATGTATCTCTATACTACATAAACGCACTTTGGTAAAGGGTATATAAGATTCGGCACAGCCGAATATAGCACTCTTACTTGGTTTTTTTTGCTTCGTTCAAATGTGAAATTTTCTGTTCCTCTTTTCTTCGTTGTTGTACAACCCCACAACTGACAACATGTAATGTCTAAGAGCGTATAATATAAAACGTGTTTGTATGTCCGATAGTCTAAACAATACTCTTTTTTTATTAATCATATGACACATTTTTTTTGTTGGAAAAATTAAAAAATTTAATTTTTTTACAACAAACACAGGAAAAAATTTTAATTTAAAAATTCAACTTTTGATGGAATTTTTTTCCTGTGTTTGTTGTAAAAAAATTCAATTTTTCCAACAAGAAAAAAGTGAAATGAATCTCTTTATTAATTTACTTCATTCACTGTCAATTGGAATATGGAATCTTTCCTTTTATGTAATTCGAAACATTCCTGTTGTTTCTCAACCAAAACTCAAATCTTTCAGAATTTTTGAACCTGAGTGTTTCTGCAAAAATATTAAAAATTCCTTCATTAGCTGTCAAATGCAAACTGTCAAATACAAAACTGAAGGTGCTGGGTTCAATCTCCGTATTCAATGGTCATTAAATAATAACACCACACATTTTTCTGATGTGCATTAGTGTTCTTTTGTGCCAGTTGTTGTAGGAAAGTTCAAGTGATGAAGGCATAGTCACTGGTAACTGAACTATACAGCATTCATTGCCTATTTAAGAAATTTGTTTTTGGTATATACAATTTTTAGTATTTTGCTGGTTGTTTTTGTATTTTTTATTTGTTTTATTATCCTTGTAATTTTTTTAAAGACGTCGTGTGGTGGACGCAGCCCCTAAAACATATATTACCGCTATGAAATTTTTTGGTATTTTTTTACATAAAACTGAACCGGAAAAACGGCCACGATAATGTACATACATACTTGTAACTACTATACATATGTACATATATACACATCGTCGGTTGGTAAGTGGTTTCATATATGGAACAAAAATGAGTTTTTGAAAAAATCGATCAAGAATGTTTAGTTCATTAGTTTTATAAAAATGCACAATAGAATTTTTTGTTTATTAACAAAAGTAGTAGATACATATGTTTTTTATTCAAACTTAAAGTTGATAAACTTTTAACATCCAACATGAAAAGTTATTAGGGTTTAAAGAAAAAATTACAAAAATCTTCGTCAACGCGCGTCGCAATCATAACAACAATATTGTTCACTGACTTTCAAGTAGGACAACCTACTGTAATTAGGTAAATATTAAAGGTAAAAATATCAAATTTATTTTAGAGGAAAAACAACGGAAGAAATTAAAGGCAGTTTGAATATATTTAATAAAAAAAGTTTTATTAATAGAAATATAAAAATAATTTAATTTTATTAAAATCAGTTCTCGTTTTACCTTCATAGTGAATACTCGATTAGCGGAATTTTTCTTACATTCTTATGAAACAAACAAAAAATTAGACAAAAAAATATTCGTAGTACATATTTATCGTAATAGGTACATACTGACTTTAATAAATAAGCTTTAGGTGCTTTCCTAATATTTTTACATAGTGGAAATAACAAAAACGAAAAAACCGCAAACAAAAAAACATAAACAGTGACATTGAGAAATACCCTATACGAGTACCTCAAAAAAAAAAAGAAATAATAATAAAGTACAAAAACCAAAAAAAGGACCGCAAACAAAAAAAAAAAAAACAAAAAAGTGCCCTTGACGTATACTCTATATGAGTACCTCAAATACAAAAAATTTTGAAGTGAGTTCTAACGGCAGAAATGCCTATTTTACTGTGAGTTCTGAAGCTCTTAATGAAATCAATAGAAATAATAAATCTAATGAAAGTCTTTTTTAACGGCAAAGCCAATTTTTCGTGAGCGATCAATTTCGCTTTGCCCAATGTCAAATAGTAGTAGTGATTCATTATATACTTAATAAAGTTATCACTACAAACAGTAGCTCAAAACCCAAGGTACAAGTCGAAATGGACAGATAAATAATCGTGGTAAAGCGTGGGCGAAGCCCGAATTCTTCAAAAATTTCATCTGCTCCAAAGACGTCTAGGGATAATAGCGCATCATCTACCAATCGACAAAACCGTTTTTCATTATTGCAAGTCACCGACGACAAGCCCGGTGCATCATCGCAAAATTCTTTTAAGCCACCACCCATATATTTGAGAGAGAAAAATTCTAACGCCCTAATTAAAAAATTTGTCTCGGCTATTGGTGAAAACGCATTTCATGTTATTCCAATAAAGCGTGGTAACATTGACGAAACAAAAATTCAAATATACGAAGAAAAAGATTTCCGCAAAATAGTGACTGAATTCGAAAAAAATTAAACAAGTTTTTATACGTACCAGCTTAAGAGTGCCAAATGTATGCAGATCGTATTGAAGGGCATTGACTCTTATATTAATCCCGAAGAAGTAAAAGATGCACTCATGATACAAGGATTTAAGGTAAAAAATGTTACCAACATAATCAATAGGAAGAAGATTCCCCAGCCTCTATTTCATGTTCAATTGGAGCCGAATGATATACAGCTGAAAAAAACGAGACACACCCAATTTATAGCCTAAAATACCTTTTATACCGAAAAATCACAGCTGAAGAGCCACCTATGCGACCAGGTCTCGTACTGTGCTATAAATGCCAAGAATATGGCCATACAAAAACATACTGTAAATTACCCACTGTTTGTGTTGTGTGCGGCGAATTACACGGTACTACTAGTTGCAATAAGCCAAAAGATGAAAGTGATAAAAACTGCAGTAAATGTGGAGGTAATCACACCGCTAACTACAGAGGTTGTCTTGTGTTTTCTTTTGTCAAACAGACTATGGTGCAAAAACCTAAACTAGCTCCATCTCAATCAGCAAACGCTTACTCCACCACTTTTGCGCTATGAGCCAACGGTTACTTCCCGTGTATCTTATGACGATGCTGCTAAAACAAATTCTATTCCCGCACAAAATGTTCCACCTCTAAATAATTCAACGAATGCAAACTCAAGCTTTAACTTTAGTCGCCTTGAAGCTAATATTGACAATTTAGTGCAAACTATAAATAATTTTACAACCAATATGACTACCATGATGCAAGAAATTCAACGAATGCAGATTACACCCTTCAAGCATTAATTAGCAAGCCATGAACATGATAAAAATATGTTTCTGGAACGCACTTCCTTAGGGCAAAAATATTGATATAATGTTGGTCTCTGATGATTAATGACTACACTATATATGATACAAAGGACCCTAGAGGGAGAGCATGTGCTGGATCTGCAATTCTAATTAAGTGAAGACTCAAGCACTATATCCTTGACAACGTTAGTGCAGAATATATGCAAGCTACGAATATTTTTGTAGAACATTTTTGTTCTAATTTCGTGATATCATCAATTTACTCACCTCCCAGATTGTCAGTTACCGAAGATCAGTATGAGAAGTTCTACAAATCGCTTGGATCTTGTTTCGTGGCGGCTGGAGACTTTAATGCAAAGCATACGTATTGGGGTCGCGCATTGCAACACCTCGAGGTCGAGCTTTGTTGAAAACAATTTCAAAATTGGGCTTAGATGTTATTTTGAGTGGGGAGCCCACTTACTGGCCTACTGACTTAAGAAAAATTCCGGATGTTATTGATTTTGGCGTCATGAAAAATATTTCTAGGGATTTAAATAATGTTAAAACTTCTCTAGATCTCTCCTCCGATCACTCCCCCACTAACGTTACAATTCGTAACCCACTAAGAAGTGACTTATATCACCCATATATGAAGATGATCAATCGTGTTAATTGACTGGGATTCAAAAAATATCTTAGAGGTCATTGCGCGGAAAATATTGCTCTAAAACACCCAATGACATTGAAACTAACATTGCCAATCTTAACGAAATTATTAAACAGGCTGCTGAACATGCCGCTACCTCCCAACCGCAGTCTGGGCTTAATAAAATTTATTGCGGGGATATTGAAAATATCGTGTGTGAAAAAAGAAGAGCTAGAAGGGAATGGCAACAGCACAGATCACGCCAAAATAAAATGAGATTTAAAGAGTGCACTGAAAAACTTCAAGAGCTGCTTGAATATGAAAAAACTGCATCTCTTAAAAATTATCTGGAAAATCTCGATGTCACTCCAACATCTAATTACTCGTTGTGGTGCGTTGCGAAAAAAATTTAAACACCCGTTGAGTTTAAGCCACCTCTACGCACTTCTACCAGAGGTTGAGCAATCAATGATACTGAAAGAGGTTACTTGTTTGCAAAGCATTTAAAATTCGTATTTATCCCAAACACATGTACTGCTGTTATTGATTTGCCAAGTGTAGTTACGCTACACCCTCAACTCATAACATTTAAGACGTATGATGTACAAAAACTAGTTGCTGAAATCAACCGGAAGAAACCTCTGCGTATTGATGGAATTAGCAAACAGATGCTAATAAAGCTGCCTCGTATTGGAATTAGAATCATGTTATTAATTTTCAATGCCATCTTACGACTATAGTATTATCCACAAAGTTAGAGGCTTGCCAAAGTTAAAATAACTCCAAGGCTGAATCATACAGGCCAATAAGTCTGCTACCAACAATGTCATAACTTTTCGAAAAACTCCTCATGTCAAAATTTTGCCCAATTCTACTCGGTAGTGGGTGCATCAGAGACCATCAGTTTGGTTTTAGAAGTCAGCATAGCACCATTGAACAAAGCATAGATTGGTTCAATTTATAAGAAGAACATTTGAAAAAAACAGGTACTGTTCTACACTGCTTATTGACGTTTCGCAGGCATTTGATAAAGTGTGGCATGAGGGCCTAATTTTAATGTTGAAATCATATCTACCAAAAAATGTTCTGAATTTATTAGAAAGTTACATTAATACCTGAAAATTTACGGTTGTGGAAGGAGAATTCATGAGTGTGCCCGAATCTATACCATCCGGTGTGCCACATGGGAGCATACTGGGGCCAGTTTTATATTTAATTTATACTTGTGATATACCTTTCAGCAGTAATATCCATGCATTTACGTTTTTCGATGATACAGCCTGCCTAAGTATGCACGAAACCCCTCAAGAGGCTTCCTGATATCCACAAGAACATATTACAAAACTGGAACTATGGTTAAGCTTATGGAAAATTAATCTCCCTGCGAAGAGATACTTGTTCCCCAATTAAAATCTACAATCAAGTTGTTCCTCAACATTCATACGTAAAATACCTTGGTATACACCTTGATCGATGATATACATGGAAACACCATATTGAATCAAAGTTAACTCAAATGAAATTTAAATTAAATCCGATATATTGGCTAATTGGTAGAAATTCAACAGTCAGCCTAGACTGCAAACTTTTACTATACAAGTCGTCAATATGGTGGTACGGAATTCAGTTCTGGTGCAATGCTTCAGCTTCTAATGTCGAGAGAATCCATCGAAGACAAAACAAAATTTTACGTTTGATAACATCGGCTCCATTGTACATCAAAAATTCGAATATACATCGTGATTTAAATATGCCACTAGTGATTGAAGAAATTGCAAAATACGAAGGCAAATATTTAACAAAACTCGAGTCACATCCTAATCCGCTTGCTCGTAATATTTTGAACTTTACTGGACACATCCGCTTAAAAAATGGGGACACAAGGGCTCTATTACTCAACACTCCAGATGGGATTTCTTGAAAATACTTTTTTTATACTTTTTTATAAATTTTTTTCTTTTTTGATAATCACTACTTATGTATTATTTATAACTATTAACAAGTTTATGTCTGACAGTGGTCGGTCCTAATAATTATATTTTAGATTTAAGATTTGAATACTTATTGTTAGTTCTTATTTGAAGATACAATAAATAAATACATGTATTAAAAAAAAATTATTAAAACATAACACAATAATTCCAAAAAAATTAACAGTCTTTTACACATAAAAAACAATTAAATAAGCAGTATTAAATATTCTTAATACAGTTATATATTTTCTTTTGATCAATGCTTAATGTGTTGATCAAAAAACTCTGGCACAAGGGATGTAGGGATTGTTGCAGGATGCTTTTAGAGTCGTACCATGTACCATTTTATTTGTTGCAGATTTATACGTTTGTCCATATTATCTCTGTTGCTTTCTTATATTGTTCTTCCAATATGGTTGATTTTTTCGTTGGTTGAGATGCATCAGCTAAAGGAAAAATATGTATGAATCTGTGCACAAATTTCATTTAATATACATTTTGTTATTACCTGAAGGAACATATACTTCATGTTCTTCATGTGGAATAATAATTCCTTCATTATTTTTGGCTTCGTATTTTAACATATGTATCTCGACACGGTACATTTTTCTCGACAATGTATTCTGCTCCTATGTCTACATGTTTATCAATACGGTACTTTATGTTCTTCATGTGGAATAATAACTTCTTCATTATTGGTGTCATGACATTTAAATATATCTGGACATACACATTTTCTTCCACAATGTATTCAATATCTACATATTCATCTGCATACTTCACTTTATTCTTCATATTGAATAATAACTTCTTTATAATCGGTGTCATCACTTTTACATATATCTGGACATGGTACACTTTCTTCCACAATGTATTCTACATTTATGTATGCATCAGAATTTAGCTCTTCTTGTGGCGAAAAATCATTCTTCAATATACTGACACAAAAATAAACAATCTTAATATATCTTAAAGAATAAGGCTATTACCTTTCAAATGAAAACTTAAATAAAACACAGAAGCCCTCGTATATTGCGTTTACTGCAGCAAACAAATTCATAAAATAAATCAAAATCATAACAATTGCGAATAACAATATTAATACATTTACGTTGGAAATGTGTAACATATCCCAAAAATTGTCTATTGCGGAAAAAAATAGTGTAGCTGTATATCTCTTGATATATTTGATATATTCCAGATATTGCAAAACTGATGAAGAATTTGGAAAAACGACACATAATTTAAATATGATAAATCAATAACTCAATTTTTTAAAATTTTCCATAGATAGATAGATAGATCAAATCAACCAACCGTCGATATACATATGGAAACACACAATATTTGAAGTATACATTAGGGAAGTAAGTAAAGTTCGCATTCACAAATTATTCGTTTACTTTTGGTATTTCCATTCATTAAAATGAATGCGAATATTTCAATCGAGTACTAAACCAGTGTTGCCATAAGATGTAATATATAATCCTCACAAAATCATAAATGTGAAAAAAAGCAAAGTTCCTTTTCAAAATTTCGGCCATCAAAAGTAGTGAGATAAAATTTTTTACCAAGTTCTTTTTTGGCATAATACCTACCACTGTAATATGGTATGCATTATATAATTTTTTAATCGTAAGGGTACCATATAAATTCTAGATCTAGGCGCATGGTAGTGAGCCAGGCTAAGTTCCGGCCAATGCACGCAGTGTGTATATTTACAGGAAGCCATTCGAGCTGTTTTTACCCCCCTCATAACTTTGTACCCCGCAATCGTAAAATTATAAAATTTAAACCATAATTAAAATAAATTTATGTTACTTTATATGCAAAGTTCAAAGGTTTTACAATGAAAGGTTCCGGAGATATGGAGTGCAAAAAGTGCATATTTTAAGACCTACTGACTCACTCATCAATATTATAAAGTACTTCCGCTATATCTAGAGATCTGAAATTTGGTACAAAAGTATATCTAGGTGAGCGATTAACTAGACAAATCTGAAAACCCGAAAATGTTAACCAGGGGGGCGGGGCCAAGCTCATAAAAATTAAAATTTGCGCTAGTGAGCTGAAATTTGGTACACAAGTATAACTAAGTGAGTACTCACCTAAAAAATCTGAAAACCCAAAAATTGTTACCAAGGGTGCAGGGCTTCGCCCACAAAGCTCAGAATTAAAAAAATATTTCTAAGGCGTTTAACTCAAGCGATTTTATTGAAATTTGGCACACATGTTGCAATAATACAAGGCTCTAAATTTTTATTGAAAAGAGTGGGCGTTAACACACCCATACAATTTAAGCCTCATATTTCATGTGTTTCGGGTCAGCACTTTTAAATGCCTTATTTTTGTATATACTATTATCCTTTTCCAACGAAACTAAACAGGAAAGATAACTACAAGCCACGGGAACACGTCCATAAGAATAAAAATTAAAATTTCCACTAGTGAGCTGAAATTTGATAAACGAGTAGTTATAGATCAGCAAAATACTAGAAAAATCTAAAAACCCAAAAATTTTACCTAGGAGGGCGGGGATGCGCCCATAAGGCTCAGAATTTAAAAAACAAATCTAAGGCACTAAACTCAACTGAATTTATTGAAATTTGGCATAAATGTTGCTATAATACAAGGCTATAAATTTTCGTTGAAAAAGTGGGCATTAACACGCCCATACAATTTAAGCATTTTATTTCATGTACTTCGGGTCAGCACATTTGAATATGCTACATATTTGTATATTAATTACTATCCGTTTTCAACGAAACTTGACAGGAAAGATAACTAATGTCACCAGCAGTTATCGAGATTGAAAAAGTGGGCTCATAAGAAGAAAATAAATAAAATGTACGCTAGTAAGCTGACATTTTATAAACAAGTTGGTCTACTTTAGCAACTAAGTAGAAAAATATGAAAACCCGGAGATTTTTTTACCAGGGGGCGGTTATATTCCAATAAAGTATACAATTAAAAGAGCAAATTTAAAATATTTTTCTCAAGCGATTTTATTGAAATTTGGCACAAATGTTGGAATAATGCAAAGTTATATGGTTTCGTTGGAAAAAATTGGTGTTAACACGCCCATACAATTTAAACCTCCTATTTCATGTGCTTCGTATCAGCAGATTAAATATACTATTTATTTAAGTATTAATATTTGTTTCCAACGAAACTTGACACATATGATTGGCACTGGCAAAAAAAATTATTTAAAAAAAAGTAATAATTAAATTTGCGGTAGAGAGCTGAAATTTGGTACGTAAGTAGGTAAAGTTGAGAAACCAAATAGAAAAAATCTAAAAACCCAAATATTTTAACCAGGAGTGGCAGGGGCTGCGATAATTTTCTACTGAAGCTTTTAACTGAAGCTTTAACTTAAAGCTATCATCTTAAAAAAGGTAAGATGATAATTGAGCGCTGCTCATAACAAAATCTTGAGTTTAAAGAAGTGACGGAGAGTGGGGATATCGGCCATAATATTTCAGGCTAGAATTTGCACTAGAGTGCTTAAATTCAACACACAAATAAATCTAAATTAGAGACAACCAAGAAAGATTTTAAATCCTGGAAGTTTCAATTGGGGGCATCGGCACGCACTATAGCTTAAAATTAATAATTAAAGTTAAGGGATTTACGAACAGGAAAAATTTGAAAGCACCGATTGTTAAACTAGGAAAGTAGGGCCACGTTTATAATATGTTTATCGAAATATTATACGGTAGAGAACTGAAATTTTGCAAAAAAAAATAGGCTTAGTTAAGTTACCAACTAGATAAATTTAAAACTCAAGCTACTGTATTGAAACTTTACATGCACATTTCACTCATCTTAGCATTTAATTTTGCGTTTTTAAAAGTACTTTGTCTCAGCAGACTTTACTATACTAAAATTTACACGATATTTTACATATTTCTACTCAGATGACTCTTAAAAAATTAATCAAATTAATCGGTCCTCATTATGACACAATGGTGTACTTATCACCCTATAGCCCATTATTTTATGTAACTCTGCCCTTTTGAACTTGCGCAGACATTATGAATAGAACTATAATAGACTAAAAGTTTAAAGTTAAAAAGGCTTTATTAAGAAAATCTTCCAAAAAGTAGTCAGATCCTCACAAAAACATAAATTGAAAAAAGGCCAAGTTTCTTTCCAAAATTTTGGTCATCAAAAGTAGTGAGATAAAAATTTTCACCAAGTTCGTGTTTGGTACCAAACCTATCATTGCAACATGGCATGAATTATATAAATTTGACATCGTAAGGGTGTCAGATACTTTCTAGGCAATGTGCTAACTTGGCAATATTTTTGCTCTTATAAAAAAGGAGAAAATAATGTATATTTGTTCATTTCTTTATATCGGGAAAAATGTTGTCAAGTAAACAGATTATCTAGAAATTATATGACACCCTTACGATTACAAATTTATATAATTCATGTTGCAGTGATAGGTATTGTACCAAATACGAAATTGGTCAAAATTTTTATCTCACTACTTTTGATGACCAAAATTTTGGAAAGAAACTTTTAATTTTTTCACATTTATGTTTTTGTGCGGATAATCTGCTAACAAGAACTGGAAAAAACCGAGCGAAATTTTCAGTTGAAAATTCTCAATTTAGAAATAAAAGAGACTAATTATAACATTTAAGATAAACGCAGGGAAATAAGTAACGAAGAACACATACTTAAACGATCACTAAATAACGAAGAATATTGCAATTTTATGACTAAACAGAAACAAAGATATAAAATAATCACATTAAAAGAGAGAAGTACACATGACCCCAAAATCAAGCGACTAAGAAAAACACAACTAGAGAAATATAATTTGAGATTTAACCCAGAATGGTTCATCAATATGACAAGTATAAAATTTCCAGAAGACGCCAAATAGCTATTATCTATGGGACCGAAATTTTCACTACCGGTCAACAATAAAAATATTTCCACAATGAATATTATAGAAGATTTAGAACAATGGTACAGACCTTAAATAATGACATGCGAAAAAAAACAGTGAGATCAAGGATTGCAAATAGAATATTAAGACATAGAAGAACATACAAAAAATAATCAAAAAGAAAAGTTAATATTAAGTATTTATGAAGACACGCAAAAATTTTTGAAGCAATACATTAATGAAATAGTGATTACAAAATCAGATAAAGAAAAGAAACCCGTAGTTATATATAAAAGGGAATATGAAAATAAAATGAGCAGACTATTGGATGATAAAAGTACATATAAAACAACTAGAATAGACCCAACACAAAAGCTTCAGAGAGCAAACAACAGAATTGTAATGGACTTATACAAAAAGGAATATTTTAATATCCAAGAAAAGATAAGATTAACATAAAAATCCAATGCAGCAACAACTCCCCGATTATACGGCCTCCCTAAAACACATAAGCCTGATGTACCACTGAGACCAATTGCATCATCAGTAGGTGTACCATGCTACAATCTATCAAAATATATCGGAAGTATTCTAAAAAATATTGTCATGAAGGAGTTCAATATAAAAAACTCATTAGAGCTTAAGGACAATATAGAAAAAATTTCTTTAGACGAAGACGAGATCCTAGTATCCCTTAACTTGGTAGCGTTATTCACCAACATACCTATACACCTAGCAATAAATAATATTATGACAAAATGGAATAGCATAGAACAGTATACAAAACTACCGAGGACAAGATTCCTGGAGTTGTTAAAGATCTGCCTTAATGAAAATAATTATTTCGTGTTTGGAGAAAAAATATTTAATCAAATCTATGGCATACATATGGACAATCCCTTGTCACCAACTATCGCGGACATTGTATTAGATAATCTTCTTGACACTAGTATTAAGGATCTTAAAAAAGAATATATGGAAACAAAACTTATAACTAAGTATGTAGACGATTTATTCGCCATTATAAAGTAAAAAGATGAAGAAACAGTACTCAAAACATTTAATATCTACCCTAAAAAACTAAAATTCTCCACAGAAAAAGAAGAAAATAAATCTATTCCATATCTTGATATGAAAATATACCGGGAGAGAGACAAATTAATTACGGATTGGTACTGGAAATCAATTGCTTCTGGTCGCGTTATTAACTATACATCAACACAACTAATGAACCAAAAAATTTATACAGCATGCAGTTTAATTAATAGAGTTTTGAAATTGAGCGAAGAAAAGTTTGAGGCAAAGAATATACTAATTAAAAAAGACATCCTTAAGAAGAATAACTTTCCGACCAACATTATAAATAATTTAATTACGAAGGTAATAAACAGAACGAACACGCGGGATAACATTGAAGAAATAACATCTGGTAACACCAAATATTTCGGAGTAGCTTTTATACCTAAACTTACAGAAAATAACAAACTTAAGGAGATAATAAAAGAAGAGAATGTAACAATTGCACATAAACTCAACAAAACAATTCAACATTTATTTACACAAACAAAAATAAAAATAGAAACGAGGGACCAAAGTAATGTGGTGTATGAAATTATATGCAGCGGTAATGACGATGAATAGTGCGGCAAAGTATACATCGGTACAAATAAGAGAAGTTTAGGAGTTAGAATCGATGAACATAAAGCAGATATTAGGAAAAGTAAAAAATCAATTGCACTATCGCAGAATTGTATAGAAAGTGGACATACAGCAAAATTTGATAAAGTAAGAGTTTTAGATAAAGAGAAAAACGTAAATAAAAGATATACAGTGGAGAGTTTAAGAATCTAACAAAAAAGGGGAAAAAGCAATAAACACCAAAGATGAAATCGACAACATTAATGCTAGCTACACCATAGTTCTAGTATAGTGACGACAATAGTGAGAAAAATTCGGCTGTGATATATATTAATTAGTTTTTTAATTTCTTTAAACAATTTTTAATTTATGCATATTAAATATATTAAGTTTGTGCTTTGTAATTGTCCAGTTTACACAAAACACTGTGATATTTTAAAGATTAATGCTCTTATGCAAAAACGATTGTTAAATTTAAAGCATGCATTAAAACCGGTTTTGCCATACAAAATTCTTTTGTTAAACCTACTTTAAGTTTACCATTGTTTGTTGCATAAGGGGGTATATGTAAGTGCAATTAATAAGACGTATTGTTATTGTTGTTTAATATAAACTTATTTTTTGCTTTTATTAATACTTATATTGTTGCCAGATTTTAATAAAGAATCATCCCTGAAGAAGTTGGAAAAATACCAACGAAACGTAGGATAGAAAAATAAATATTTAATGAATAATCTTTTATTTATTTAAATATATAATTTGAAATGACCTTGAAAGCCTGACTTTTGAGGAAAAAGCCATCAGAAATAAACATTAAAATCATAGACAATAATTTATTTATTTTATTTATTTAATTCACTTTCAGTCTATGGATAATTTCCTTACAGACTATTTAAATATTACAAACTTTTTGAATTTTAATTTTTATAGGATTATTTCAAGATCATATAATACAATATATAGAATAAAACTAAAATTTTTGATTTAAAAATAAAATGACATTTCGTTTAATAATATCAGTGTGCAAAGAAAAGTCTATTAAATTATACATTTCATTAAAACAAGTGCATAGTTTCCTAAGCGGGTCAGACATAGCAAAATTAGTACGACATGTTCTTACATATAGTAGGTTAAAATAACGAAGTGAGCGTTGAGGAATATTAAAAGAAACGTTACTCAACAAAAATTCTGAATAGATATTACCATTAACGAGATTGACTATGAAAGATATGTTTTGCATTGTTCTTCGGCTTTTTAAAGTTGGTAAATTAATTTTAGCTAATCTCCTAGAGTATGATGGTAGTTCTAAATGATCTCTATAAATGTTTCTTAGGCGTAAAATAGGAAATTGTTTTTGAACAGACTCGATGCGATCACTATGAACATTATAATGCGGGTCCTAAATAATGCAGCCATATTCCTAAATTGGTATTGCCAGCGAAGTAAAAAGCCTTTAGTGATAAAGGGATCATCGAACTCCTTCGCCCATCTTTTAATAAATGCAAGGATGCTGCGAGATTTTTTTACGTGCATTGTGATGTGTTGAATAAAGTTAAGTTTAGAGTCTAACAATATTCTCAAATCCATAATTACGTCAAATGATGGTAAATTATATCCATCAAGAATGTAGGAATGAGCAGAGTTTTGTGATCTTGAAAATTGCATATGTTTACATTTACTTAAGTTTAGTTCCGTTAAGTTTATTTTACACCATTTGAAAAAACTATCCAGATCATTCTGTAGATACTGCTGATCAGAGAGAAGTTTTATACTCGAAAAGATTTTTACGTCATCTGCATACATTAATATATTACAAAGTTTAATTAATTCTGATCAGTCATTAATAAAAAGAAGGAATAGAATCGGACCAAGATGACTACCCTATGGAACACTAGAGCTTATAAGAACTTTCCTCAAAGCTGCAGCATTAAATTTCACGGATTGTGCTCTATATAGCAAATATGATTTAATCCAATTCAGGAAGATACTATTGAAGCTCATAACGTCTAATTTCTTTAATAAGAGTGAATGGTTCACTTTCTCGAATGCCTTGCTTAAATCCGTGTAAATAACGTCAGTATGATGGCCATAGCCATGTTGAAGTGCTGATAATAAAACAGACGTTTGATGAATAAGACTATCCATTATATATTTTTCGAAAAGTTTTGGAATGTCATTTAATTTAGCTATACCTTTGTAATTACTTATATCAGACTTGTTTCCGGATTTAAATAATGTAATAATATATGAATCTCTCCACATTTTTGGAAAGTGACCACTTTTTAAAGATGTATTAAAGATTAACGATAACGGTGTTAGCAAACAAGATGCACAATTTTTTATAACACAACTCGGAATGCAATCAGGTCCACCAAAAGGTGTTTAAACAGTTAAAAATATGAGAAGTGGTGATGGTAGTTGATGACATACTTTGATGAGTAATGATTTTGTAAGGGTATTTAGTATAGGGATCAAACAAAGGTTCAGAATATGTTTAAGCAAAAAAGTCAGCAAACATGTTACTAATCACCAATTCATCATCAGATTCAGAAATAATAATAATGATGAAATTAGAATTTCAATATAAAATTAAGATTTGTACGTGCTACCCAGTGAGAGCTACATTTATGTAGATGGGTTTGTTGTCAAGGATAATAACCCCAAATCTGCTTCTTCAGAGAACTTTATATTAAAAAACAACTTTGTACCATATCTCTTTGATTAAATTCGCTATGAGCCATTGAGCTGATTGAAATTGAAATTGATAAAACAAGATATGGATGAGCCACAACCACCATAAAAAATTTGGTTTCTCTGTCACTAACAGAAAGCAATGTGATGCAAAATGCTGGATGAAACAAAATTGACGATGTCACGCTTGTAAATGGATTTTTCAATTCCTATGTACCTCTTAAAATGCTTCTAGGATTCGCTACAAAAAATGGAAAACATGAATTTATACTACTTTATAAGAACGATGAAGATCTTGTACGCTCAAGTGTTTCTACTAAAAAGGCTAAGCTTACAATTTCACTCATCTGAAACTGAATATGATTAAAATTATTAATAATGGTGCTTCTATACCTATGGCATTTCGCAGTTGGGATTGCCATATTAATCCGCAAATAAACATAGAAACTAGTCATATTTGGAATGTTGAATTGGCTGCAAATAGAAAACGCCCACGTTTTGAATTGATTGTTTTTCAACAAGAAAATAAGTTTGTTCATTGTGATTTGACCAATTTAAAAGTACATTTAAATTCAATCTCATATCCATATGATTTAAGATCATCATATAAAGTTAAAAAATTAACGATATGAAATTCTATATGATATATATATATAAGATTTTAACAAAGCTATTATATGAAAGAATATCAACCGCTTCTAACTGCATCAGAATTTAGGACAAAAGCTCCTATTATTGTGGTAGATGTGAGTCATCAGAATGAATCACTCAATAATAGTCCGATTGATATAAAATAAGCATTTGAAACAGCAACTACTATTGCAGCTAAGACATCAGATTACTGCATTCTTATTCATGATCGTATAATAGAATATATACTCATCAAAGGACAAGTTCGCAAAGTCTTATAAATTGAGTAATATGGAAGAAAATATGGTTTTAATAGACGCTCAAGTTAAAAAAGTATTTTTAAGCAGTCCCATCTGGAGTGCTGAATATAAGACCACATATGTCCCACTTTTTTAGAAGGATGTGTCCAGAAAAGTTCAAAATGTTACTAGAAAGCGGATTAGGATGTTACTCGAGTTTTGTTAAGTGTTTGCGAGTGTAGTTTGCAATTTCTTCAATCACTAGTGGCATATTTAAATCACGATGGATAGTTGAATTTTTGATGTACCATGGAGCCAATTTTATTAACTGTAAAATTTTATTTTGTCTTCGTTGGATTCTCTCTGAAGCTGAAGCAGTGCCCCATAGTTGAATTCCATAGTACCATATAGGTGTCAAAGGCGAATTGAATAACAAAAGTTTGAAATCTAGACTGAGGGTGGTATTTCTACTAATCAGCCAATGTACCTGAGTCAATTTTACTAACATTTGTGTTAGCTTAGAGTCAGTGTGGTGTTCCTATGTTAGCCGTCGATCAAGGTGTATACCAAGATATTTTACATGTGAATGTTGAGGAACCATTTAATTATTGATTCTAATGGGGAAAAATATTTTTCGTAAGGTATATGTTACTTGAAGATACTTTTGTTCGTTTACATTAATTCTCCATAAGTTAAACCATAGTTTTAGATGAGTAATATGTTCCTGCAGATGAAGGATGCCTAGTAAGGGTTTTCATGCATACTCATATAGGCTGTATCATCAGCAAATGTAGAGGCTTGGGTATTATTGCTCACAGGCGTGTCAAAAGTATATATTAAATACAAGACTGGCCCTAGAATACTACCCTGTGGCACACCGGAAGATATGGATTTGGGCACACTCATAAAGCCTTATTTCACAACAATAAACTTCCTATCAATAATATAACTTTCCAAAAGTTATTTTGTGTTTATTGGCAGATATGTCTTTAATATTAAAAATAGGCCTTCATGTCATACTTTATTAAATGCCTGAGAAACATCAATAAAGAGACTAGAGCAATACTTTTTGTCTTTAAATATTTTTTAACAATCATAGCGGAGTTTTTTCTTACATACATACATACTAAACAAAAAAATATCATAAAAAAGAAAATATTCGTGATATATATTATTAACTTTGATAAATAAGCTTTAATTGCTTTGTTAATATTTTTTTACATAGTCATAAATAACAAAAACAAAAAAAACCGTAATAAAAAAAACAAACAAACCAACAAAAGTGCCTTTGAGGAATACTCTATATGAGTACCTCAAAAACAAATAAATGTGAAGTGAGTTATAACGGCAGAAATGCCTATTTTACTGTGAGTTCTGAAGCTCTTAATTAAAATAATAAAAATAAAAAATCTGATGAAAGACTTACTGTGAGTTCGGAAGCTCTTAATAAAAATAAAAAATCTGATGATAGACTTTTTCTAACAACAAATCCACTTTTTCGACAGCGATCAACTTCGCTATGTCCAATGCCTACTAGTGATTCTTTAACATTACAGTTGCCTAGTACTTCGTCACTTAAGCCATTGAAATCATTCGCTTCGGGCTGTTCATCACCTAACCAAGTTATCACTACAGATAACAGTAGCTCAAAACCAAAGATACAAGTCGGAATAAACAGATATATAACCGTGGTAAAGCGTGGACGAAGCCCGAATTCTTCTAAAATTTCATCTGTTCCAAAGATGTCTAGGGATAACAGCGCATCATCCACGAATCGCCAAAATCGTTTTTCATTATTGCAAGACGATAACGACAAGACCGCTTCATCATCGCAGAAGTTTTTTAAGCCACCACCTATATATGCTTCTAACAAAACTACTGTCGACCATTGGTGAAAATACTTTTCACGTAATTCCAATTAAACGAGGTAATATTGATGAAACTAAAATCCACATATATGATGAAAACAATTTCCGAAAAATTGTAAATGATTTTGAACAAGTAAGAGTGCTATATTCGGCTGTGCCGAATCTTATATGCCCTTTACCAAAGTGCGTTTATGTAGTATAGAGATACATACATAAGCACAGAGATATGTAGGTACATATTAATTTTGTGAAAAAATTCATACTTTTTTTCTAGTGCAATTTTTAGGTTTTTGACATTATGTTTAATTTGGTGCTTTTTAAATGTTGGCGATTTTTTTTGGTTTTGGCGATTTTTTTCGGTTTTTGACGTTTTTTTTTAATTTTGGCGATTTTTTTTCGTGCTGGCGTTTTTTTTTGATTTTGACGATTTTTTCATTTAGGCGATTTTTTATTTTTTATATATATAATTTTTTTTTTATTTTTTTTCGTTTTGGCAATTTTTTCAGTTTTTGGCGTTTTTTAATTTTGGCGATTTTTTTTTCGTTTTGGCAAATTTTTTTGATTTTGCCGATTTTTTTTCATTTAAGCGATTTTTAATTTTTGGCGATTTTTTTTCATATAGGCAATTTTTTTTTGTTTTGGCGATTTTTTCCGGTTTTTTTGGCGTTTTATTTTTTAATTTTGGCGATTTATTTTCGTTTTGGCGATTTTTTTTTTATTTTGGCGATTTTTTTTCATATAAGCATTTTTTTTGTTTTGGCGATTTTTGCTGATTTTTGTCATTGTGGAATTTTTTTTTGTTTTGGCACTTTTTTCTCGTTTTGGCAATTTTTTTTATTTTTTGGCGTTTTTTAATTTTGGCAATTTTTTTTCGTTTTGGCGATTTTTTTGATTTTGCCGATTTTTTTTCATATAAGCGATTTTTTTTAATTTTTGGCGATTTTTTTTCATAAAGGCAATTTTTTTTTGATTTGAAGATTTTATTTCGGTTTATGACGTTTTTTTTTAATTTTGGCGATTTATTTTCGTTTTGGCGATTTTTTTTGTTTTTGGCGATTTTTTTTTCATTTTGGCGATTTTTTTTTGTTTTGGCGATTTATTTAAACTTTTGGCGATTTTATAATTTTCGGATTTTTTAGTTTGACCGTTATTGAAAATTTCAAGAGTTTACCTCTTACGGTTTCCAAGATATAGCAAGTTGTCAAAATTACATAGTCAAAATTGCATTAACTGATGGACCACCCTTTAATTTAAATTTTTTTAATTTTAGTGTTAATTGTTGTAGCCTATATAAAAATACACTAATTTTACAAATTTCAAGTGTCAATATACATATGTACATACATACATACAATTGTATGTATATTACATGGGATTTTAAAAGTTTTCGTTACTCATTTTGGAACACCCTTTAATTTTTAGCTTTTATATATTTGTTGTTGTAGCGACCAAAGTTCTACATACACTGTCCAAATTTCAGACCCGTAGCTTTTACCGTTCCTGAGAAAATAGCATATGTTTAATTATTAGGAAAAAAGTTAAAGTTTTCCAACCCTGGAAACGTTTTTTAATTTGTTAAGTTTTTAAATTTTTTTTTTGATTATAAATACCAATTTTTATCATACCGAAGTATAAAAAAAGTTAATTTAATAAAAAAGTAATAAAAACTTGTTTTCGGTAGTTATTTTCTATGGGTAAATTGAGTTTGAGTTTTCCAGCTCTGAAACCGTCTGCTGGATTTTGCTGATTTTTAATAGCAAAATTTTTGGGAAAATTTCTGACACACCAGTCCAAGAACGAAGTCGCTAGCTCTTTTGGGAGCTTGGGAAAACCGATTTCACGTATGGACAGACGTACATCGCTTGTTCGTCTTCCCTATGCATAAGGATCCAGAATATATATACCTTATGTGTCGCTTATTAATATTGTAGAAATTACAAACGGAATGACAAACCTATATATACCCTTTTACCATTTTTTGGTAAAGGGCATAGATTCATATGTTGAGCCCGAAGAAGTAAAATATGCACTTCTAGACCAAGGATTTAAAGTAAACAAGTAAGAGTGCTGTGCTGTGCCGAATCTTATATACCCTTTACCAAAGCGCGTTTATGTAGTATAGAGATACATACATAAGCACAGAGATATGTAGGTACATATTAATTTTGTGAAAAAATTCATACTTTTTTCTCTAGTGCAATTTTTAGGTTTTTGGCATTATGTTTAATATGATGGTTTTTAAATTTTGGCGATTTATTTTGTTTTGCTGATTTTTTTAGTTTTGGCGATTTTTTTTCATATAGGCAATTTTTTTTTTGGCCTTGGACATTTTTTTCGGTTTTTGGCGTTTTTTAATTTTGGTGACTTTTTTCCCTCTGGCAATTTTTTTGATTTTGAAAATTTTTTTCATTTAGGCGATTTTTTTATTTTTTGGAGATTTTGTTTCATATAGGCGATTTTTTCGGTTTTTGGCGTTTTTATTTCTTTTTGGCAATTTTTTTAGTTTTAACACTTCTTTCTCGTTTTGGCGTTTTTTTCGTTTTTTGGCGTTTTTTTAATTTTGGCGATTTTTATTCGTTTTGGCGGATTTTTTTGATTTTGATGATTTTTTTTTTCATTTAAGCGATTTTTTTAATTTTTGGCGATTTTTTTCATATAGGCAATTTTTTTTTGTTTTGGCGATTTTTTTCGGTTTTTGGGCGTTTTTTTTTAATTTTGGCGATTTATTTTCGTTTTGCCGATTTTTTGATTTTGGGAATTTTTTTATGTTTGGGTGGATTTTTTTGATTTTGACGATTTATTTTTCATTTAAGCGATTATTTTAATTATGGCGATTTTTTTTTCGTTTCGGTGGATTTTTTTGATTTTGACGTTTTTTTTTCATTTAAGCGATTTTTTTAAGTTTTAGCGATTTTTTTCATATAGGCAATTTTTTTTTTGTTTTGGCAAATTTTTTTTGGTTTTTTGGCGTTTTTTTAATTTTGGAGATTTATTTTCGTTTTGGCGGTTTTTTTTTGATTTTGGCGATTTTTTAAAATTTTGGGATTTTTTTTTATATTAGCAATTTTTTTTTTGTTTTGGCGATTTTTGTCGGTTTTTGGCGTTTTTTTTTAATTTCGGCGATTTATTTTCGTTTTGACATTTTTTTATATTGGCGATTTTGTTTTCATTTAGGCGATTTTTTTTTAATTTTTGTTCATATAAGCATTTTTGTTTGTTTTGGCGATTTTTGCGGGTTTTAGCGTTTTTTGTCATTGTGGAAATTTATTTTTAGTTTTGACACGTTTTTCTCGTTTTGGCGATTTTTTTCGGTTATTGGAGTTTTTTTTAATTTGAGAGTTTTTTTTCATTTTGGCGATTTTTTTCGTTTTGGCGATTTTTTAAAATTTTTAGCGATTTTATAATTTTCGGATTTTTTAGTTTGACCGTTTTTGAAAATTTCAAGAGTTTAACTCTTACGGTTTCCAAAATTACATAGTCAAAATTGCATTAACTGATGGACCACCCTTTAATTTAAAAGTTTTTAATTTTAGTGTTATTTGTTGTAGTCTATATAAAAATACACTAATTTTACAAATTTCAAGTGTCAATATACATATGTACATTTGTACATACAATTGTATGTATATTACATGGGATTTTAACATTTTTCGTTGCTCGTTTTGAAACACCCTTTAAGTTTTAATTCTCATGTATTTGTTGTTGTAGCGATCAAAGTTCTACATACTCTGTCCAAATTTCAGACCCGTAGCTCTTACCGTTCCTGAGAAAATAGCCTTCTTCCTAAAACATGAAATATGTTTAATTATTATAAAAAAAGTTAAAGGTTTCCAACCCTGGAAACGTTTTTTTAATTTTGTAGATTATTAAATTTTTTTTTAATTATAAATACCAATTTTATTCATACCGAAGTATAAAATAAGTTAATTTAATAAAAAAGTAATAAAAACTTGTTTTCGGTAGTTATTTTCTATGGGAAAATAGAGTTTGAGTTTTCCAGCTCTGAAACCGTCTACCCGATTTTGCTGATTTTCAATAGCATTTTAGCGTTTTTTTGTCATTGTGGAAATTTATTTTTAGTTTTGACACGTTTTTCTCGTTTTGACGATTTTTTTCGGTTTTTGGCATTTTTTTTTTAATTTTAGCCTTTTTTTATTTTTTGGCGATTTTTTTTCATATAGGCATTTTTTTTTTGTTTTGGCGACTTTTTCCGGTTTTTGGCGTTTTATTTTTTAATTTTGGCGATTTATTTTCTTTTTGGCGATTTTTTTTCGTTTTTGGTGATTTTTTGGATTTTGCTGATTTTTTTTCATATAAGCGATTTTTTTTTAACATTTGGCGATTTTTGTTCACATAAGCATTTTTTTTTGTTTTGACGATTTTTTTCGGTTTTTGGCATTTTTTTTTAATTTTAGCCTTTTTTTATTTTTTGGCGATTTTTTTTCATATAGGCAATTTTTTTTTGTTTTGGCGACTTTTTCCGGTTTATGGCGTTTTTTTTTTAATTTTGGCGATTTATTTTCGTTTTGGCGATTTTGTTTTTGATTTTGGCGATTTTTTTTCATTTAGGCGATTTTTGTTTAATATTTGGCGATTTTTGTTCACATAAGCATTTTTTTTTGTTTTGGCGACTTTTTTCGGTTTTGTGCGTTTTTTTAATTTTAGCGTTTTTTTTCATTTTGGCGATTGTTTTCATTTAGGCGATTTTTTTATTTTTTGGCGATTTTATTTCATATAGGCAATTTTTTTTTTGATTTGGCGATTTAGTTTCGGTTTATGGCGTTTTTTTAATTTTGGCGATTTATTTTCGTTTTGGCGATTTTTTTTGATTTTGGCGATTTTTTTTCATTTAGGCGATTTTTTTTAATATTTGGCGATTTTTGTTCACATAAGCATTTTTTTGGATTTAAAATTTGTAAACGCACTAATAATCCCAAAATTATATTTTACTTATTCAGTAAAATATTTTTTTAATAAAATACATTGAAATTGATTATTGAGGGGTTTAGCTGGATCCTATGCGCATTTCACTGCTGCTAATGCAGATCATCAGGGAACCTTTACCCAAAGTTTCTTAGAACAACTAGAGTCATTATGTTATAAACTTTCATTTAAATAAATGAGAAGCTCAACAACAAATAACAAAGTTGAAACAAGAACTCAATAATCAACATGTTTTTTATTTTCTTACTTTACCATTACTACAATGGCTGACTTTTTTTCAGCATCAAATTGTAGATATAAAGAGTATGTAAAAAGAAAATAAATGTAAATAACAACAACAGCTATTCAAGATAGAGTGTTGCCACACAAGTATTTTTTTTTTTTGACCGGGTGCCGTCAAATTAATAATTAGTGTTTTTATGGGAATTTTTACAATTTAACTTTAAAATTTGTAAACGCACTAATAATCCCAAAATTATATTTTACTTATTCAGTAAAATATTTTTTTAATAAAATACATTGAAATTGATTATTGAGGGGTTTAGCTGGATCCTATGCGCATTTCACTGTTGCTAATGCAGATCATCAGGGAACATTTACCCAAAGTTTCTTAGAACAACTAGAGTCATTATGTTATAAACTTTCATTTAAATAAATGAGAAGCTCAACAACAAATAACAAAGTTGAAACAAGAACTCAATAATCAACATGTTTTTTATTTTCTTACTTTACCATTACTACAATGGCTGACTTTTTTTCAGCATCAAATTGTAGATATAAAGAGTATGTAAAAAGAAAATAAATGGAAATAACAACAACAGCTATTCAAGATAGAGTGTTGCCACACAAGTATTTTTTTTTTTGACCGGGTGCCGTCAAATTAATAATTAGTGTTTTTATGGGAACTTTTTACAATTTAAGTTTAAAATTTGTAAACGCACTAATAATCCCAAAATTATATTTTACTTATTCAGTAAAATATTTTTTTAATAAAATACATTGAAATTGATTATTGAGGGGTTTAGCTGGATCCTATGCGCATTTCACTGTTGCTAATGCAGATCATCAGAGAACCTTTACCCAAAGTTTCTTAGAACAACTAGAGTCATTATGTTATAAACTTTCATTTAAATAAATGAGAAGCTCAACAACAAATACAAAGTTGAAACAAGAACTCAATAATCAACATGTTTTTATTTTCTTACTTTACCATTACTACAATGGCTGACTTTTTTTCAGCATCAAATTGTAGATATAAAGAGTATGTAAAAAGAAAATAAATGTAAATAACAACAACAGCTATTCAAGATAGAGTGTTGCCACACAAGTATTTTTTTTTGACCGGGTGCCGTCAAAGTAATAATTAGTGTTTTTTTGTAAATGCACTAATAATCCCAAAATTATATTTTACTTATTCAGTAGGATCCAGCTAAACCCCTCAATAATCAATTTCAATGTATTTTATTAAAAAAATATTTTACTGAATAAGTAAAATATAATTTTGGGATTATTAGTGCGTTTACAAATTTTAAACTTAAATTGTAAAAATTCCCATAAAAACACTAATTATTAATTTGACGGCACCCGGTCAAAAAAAAAAAATACTTGTGTGGCAACACTCTATCTTGAATAGCTGTTGTTGTTATTTCCATTTATTTTCTTTTTACATACTCTTTATATCTACAATTTGATGCTGAAAAAAAGTCAGCCATTGTAGTAATGGTAAAGTAAGAAAATAAAAAACATGTTGATTATTGAGTTCTTGTTTCAACTTTGTTATTTGTTGTTGAGCTTCTCATTTATTTAAATGAAAGTTTATAACATAATGACTCTAGTTGTTCTAAGAAACTTTGGGTAAATGTTCCCTGATGATCTGCATTAGCAACAGTGAAATGCGCATAGGATCCAGCTAAACCCCTCAATAATCAATTTCAATGTATTTTATTAAAAAAATATTTTACTGAATAAGTAAAATATAATTTTGGGATTATTAGTGCGTTTACAAATTTTAAAGTTAAATTGTAAAAATTCCCATAAAAACACTAATCATTTTTTTTGTTTTGGCGACTTTTTTCGGTTTTTGGCGTTTTTTTTTTAATTTTAGCGTTTTTTTTTCATTTTGGCGATTTTTGTCGTTTTGGCGATTTTTTAAAATTTTTGGCGATTTTATAATTTTCGGATTTTTTAGTTTGACCGTGTTTGAAAATTTCAAGAGTTTAACTCTTACGGTTTCCAAAATTACATAGTCAAAATTGCATTAACTGATGAACCACCCTTTAATTTAAAAGTTTTTAATTTTAGTGTTATTTGTTGTAGTCTATATAAAAATACACTAATTTTACAAATTTCAAGTGTCAATATACATATGTACATTTGTACATACAATTGTATGTATATTAGATGGGATTTTAACATTTTTCGTTGCTGGTTTTGGAACACCCTTTAAGTTTTAATTCTCATGTACTTGTTGTTGTAGCGATCAAAGTTCTACATACTCTGTCCAAATTTCAGACCCGTAGCTCTTACCGTTCCTGAGAAAATAGCCTTCTTCCTAAAACATGAAATATGTTTAATTATTATGAAAAAAGTTAAAGTTTTCCAACCCTGGAAACGTTTTTGTAATTTTTTAAATTATTAAATTTTTTTTTAATTATAAATACCAATTTTATTCATACCGAAGTATAATAAAAAATTGTTTTCGGTAGTTATTTTCTATGGGAAAATGGAGTTTGAGTTTTCCAGCTCTGAAACCGTCTGCTCGATTTTGCTGATTTTCAATAGCAAAATTTTTCGGAAAATTTCTGACACACCAGTCCAAGAACGAAGTGTCTAGCTCTTCTGTGAGCTTGGGAAAACCGATTTCACGTACAGACAGACGGACAGACGGACATCGCTTGTTCGTCTTCCCTATGCATAAGGATCCATAATATATATACTTTATGTGTCGCTTATTAATATTCTAGAAATTACAAACGGAATGACAAACCTATATATACCCTTTTACCATTTTTTGGTAAAGGGTATAAAAAATGTTACTAATATAATTAACAGAGAAAAGGTTGCCTAACCCCTATTTCGCATTGAACTGGAGCCGAATGACATACAATTGAAAAAAAATGAAACTCATCCAATTTATAGCGTAAAGTTTCTGTTACACCGAAAAATCACAGTTGAAGAGCCACGTAATCGTTCAGGTCCTGTACAGTGCCATAATTGAGTAGAATATGGCCATACAAAAACTTACTGCAATTTACCTACAGTTTGTGTTATCTGTGGTGAATTGCATGTTACTGCTAGCTGCACTAAGCCAAAAGAACAAGCAGAAAAAAATGTAGTAATTGTGGAGGTAATCACACCGCTAACTATAGAGGATGCCCTGTATATTCTTTTGTTAAACAGACTATGAGTCAAAAACCTAAATTAGCTCCAACCCAACCATTAAACGCCTACTCCGCTTCTTTTGCTCAAGTGAGTCAACCAGTTACTTCACGTGTATCGTATGCCGATGCTGCTAAGGCTAGTTCTAGTCCCTCACAAAATCTTTCACCGCAAAATAATTCAGCGAATGCAAACTCAGGCTTTAACTTTAGTCGCCTTGAAGCTACTATTGAGAATCTGGTGCTAACTATAAACAACTTTACAACAAATATGACTAGCATGATTCAAGAAATGCTGCAAATGCAGAATACACTGCTTCAAGCATTAGTTAACAAACCATGAACATGTTAAAAATATGTTTCTGGAACGCAAACGGCATTCGCCAGCATAAAAATGAATTTGAGCACTTCCTCATGGAAAAAAGTATTGATATAATGTTGGTCTCTGAGACTCATTTGACTTCAAAGAGCTTATTTAAAATATATGGTTCCACTCTATATGATTCAAAGGACCCGAGGGGGAGAGCATGCGGTGGGTCAGCAATTCTAATTAAGTCAAGACTCAATCACTATGTCCTTGATAACATTTGTGAAGAACATCTACAAGCAACAAATATTTGTGTCGAAAATTTTGTTACAAATTTCGTGACATCATCAATTTACTCCCCTCCCAGATTGGCAATTACTTAGGATCAATTCGAGGAATTCTACAAATCTCTTGGCGCTTGTTTTGTAGCAGCTGGGGACTACAATGCAAAACATACGTTCTGGGGTTCGCGTCTTATTACACCTAGAGGTCGGGCATTGTTTAACACAATTTCAAAAATGGGCTTGGTCGTAATTCAAGTGGGGAGCCCACTTACTGGCCTACGGACACACAAAAAATTCCGGATGTTATAGATTTTGGAGTCATGAAAAATATCACTAGGGAATTAATTCATGTTGAAGCTTCTGTAGATCTCTCCTCCGATCAATCTCCCACGATTGTTACAATTTGTAGCCCACTAAGAAGTGACTTCCCTGTCCCATATGTAAAGATGATCAACCGTGTTAATTGGCTGGAGTTCAAAATATATCTCAGTAGCCATTGTACGGAAAATATTAATCTAAGAACACCAAGTGATATTGAATATAACATTGAAAATCTTAACGAAAATATTAAACAGGCTGCTGAACATGCCACTACTTCCCATCCGCAGACTGGGTTTAATAGAATTTATTCTACAAACATTGAACGTCTTTTATTTGAAAAAAGGACACACAGAAAAAATTATTGTTGAATTTTTTTCAATTAAGCTATTGCCTAGAAAAAATAATATTTTTTATTAATATTTTAATTGAATATATGTTTAGTTTTATTGAATTTACTGCTCTATCAAAAAATTGTTATCAACAGAGTTTAACTCAGAATAGTATGAAATGGTTAACAATTATTGTATGTAAATATTATAACTTTTCTTTTTATGTGTAAAAATCGTGCTGTTTTTTATAGTATGCCACATTGTTTTGAAAAAATATTTTCAATTAAATTACCCAATTAATCTTTTAATTGGTTTTGATATTTTATATGAGAGAAAAAAAACTACTCAGCTTATATTTTTTTTTGATTCATAGTAATTTTTACATGCGTGGAATAAAAATAAAAAAATAAACAGAAATTCATTTAGTTCCCTTATTTCTTAACAATCAGATCATAATAAGAAACACAAGCTTATAGAGTCTATAATATAGACCAAATGTGAATGGTAGTCTTAGTATATTGGCGATATTTGGGGTTCGATGCAAATGGTCTTGCGTAAGTATGTATGTATGTATATGTAGTATATGGAAAATATTGCAGCCTTTCTTTAAAATCCAATCACAAAATACACACAAATCAATGTAAGGCTACGATATTCTGCATTTACCTTTACGCAAGACTCTCAAACAAAGAATATGGCCATCGTACTTTTGGGCACCATTCGAAATTCAAAAGCCAGTTAGGTTTTTGGTACAATACAAAAATACTTAAATTTTTTATACATACAAACATACATACACATTGACATAACATAATTTTTTATAAATTTTTTTATACTATTTGATTTTTTCTACATGTCAATTACTATTTTAATAGAATCTTTAAAAAAATTTAAGTAGGTTTTTAATTCAATTTTAAAAATATTTCAATTAATTTTTTAATTAAATATTTAAAAATATCTCAATTAAATTTTAATTGAATCTTTCTAAAACTATCAATTAAAGTTTTAGTTAATATAATATTTTTTTAATTGAAAAAATCAAAAAAATTTTAAATTAAAATGGATGAGTTAATACTACAATTTACGTGATTGGTTGAAAACTAATTAATTTTTTAACTGAATCTTTGTTTTTTTTAATTGAATCTTGTTTTTACTTTTTTCTGTGCAGCTAGAAGGGATTGGCAACAGCACAGATCACCCCAAAATAAAATTAGATTGAAAGAGTGCACTAGACGACTCCAAGAGCTGCTGGCATATGAAAACATCTGAAACATCTTGATGCCACACCTGCATCTAATTACTCCTTGTGGCGAGCTGCTAGAAAGCTTAAAACACCCGTTGAATATAGACCACCTCTGCGCACTTCTACCGGAGGTTGGGCCAGAAACGATACTGAAAAAGGTAACATATTTGTTAAGCATTTAAAACCCGTATTTACCCCAAACACATGTTCTGGTGTTGTTGATTTACCGAGTGTAGTTGCGCTACCCCATCGACTTATAAAATTTAAAACGCGTGATGTTCAGAAACTAATTGCTAAACTCAACCCGAAGAAAGCTCCAGGCATTGATGGAATAAGTAACAATATGCTGATAAATTTGCCCCATATTGCAATTAGAATCCTGTTATTTATTTTTAACGCCATTTTACGACTGGAGTATTATCCACAAAGCTGGAAGCTTGCGGGGGCAAAATGATTCCAAAGCCGGGCAAAGACCTTACCAAGGCTGAGTCATACAGGACAATAAGTCTGCTATCAACAATGTCAAAACTCTTCGAAAAGCTGCTCATGACAAAATTGTCCTCAATTTTAACTGATAGTGGCTGCATCCCAGACCATCAATTTGGTTTAAGAAGTCAGCATAGCACCATTGAACAAACTCATAGATTGGTGCAATTTATAAGAAGAACTTTTGAAGAAAAAATGTATTGTTCTGCCCTGTTTATTGATGTTTCTCAGGCATTTGATAAAGTGCGGCATGAAGGCCTTATTTTAAAATTAAAATCATATTTACCAATAAATTTTCTGAATCTATTAGAAAGCTACATAACTACCCAAAAGTTTACGATTGTGGAAGGAGAATTCATGAGTCTGCCCCAATGTATATCATCCGGTGTGCCACAGGGGAGCATACTGGGGCCAGTTTTGTATTTGATTTATACTTGTGATATGCCTTTGAGCAGCAATATCCATACATCTACGTTTGCCGATGTTACAGCCTGCCTAAGTATGCTCAAAAACCCGCACGACGCTTCCCGATATCTTCAAGAACATATTACACAGTTGGAAATCTGGTTGAACTTATGGAGAATTAAAGTCAATAAACAAAAGTGTGTCCATACAACGTTTACCCTAAGAAGAAATACTTGTTCCCCCATTCGAATCAACAATCAAAATATTCCTCTACATTCCCAAGTGAAATACCTTGGTATAAACCTTGATTGAAGGCTTACATGGAAACATCATATTGACTTTAAGCTAACTCAGATGAAACTTAAGTTATCTCAAATTCATTGGTTGATTGGCAGAAATTCAACACGTAGTCTGAACTGCAAACTTTTAATATACAAATCGCTTTTAAGGCCAATATGGTGCTACGGTATCCAGTTATGGGGCACTGCTTCTGCTTCCAATGTAGAGAGACTTTAACGAAGACAAAACAAAATTTTAAGGTTAATAACATCTGCTCCATGGTACATTAAGAATTCAAATTTGCATCGTGATTTAAAAATGCCACTAGTGACTGAAGAAATTGCAAGATACGCAGGCAAATACTTAACAAAACTCGAGTCACATTCTAATCCGCTTGCTCGTAATATTTTGAACTTTACTGGGCACATCCGCCTAAAAAAGAGGGACACAAGGGCTATTTTACTCAACACTCTAGATGGGAATGCTTGAAAATACATTAAATTTTCCTTTTTGATTATCACTACTTTGTATTATTTAAACTATCACTAAGTTTTGGCCGACACTGGTCTGGCTAAATAATTTTATTTTAGCTTTAAGATTTGATCACTTATTGTTAGTTCATATTTGAAGATACAATAAATAAATATATGTATTAAAAACAAAAAAAAAGCAATCTATGCGTTTGTTAAATGGTGCTATGATGACTTATAAAACTAAATTGATGGTCCAGGATGCATTCATCATATCAGCTAAAATTTTGGAAAATCTATTCATCAGCAACTTTTCGAAAAGCTTTGACATTGTTGACAGTAAAATTATTGATATATGACTCAGCCTAGGTAAGATCTTTGAACAGCTTTAAAATCATTTTGACATTGCCACGCTTTCAGCTGTGTGGATAATACTCCTATTTACGATAGCATTAAAAGCGAATAATAATGTTCTAATTGCAATACGAGGCAACTTCATCAGCACCTGATCAGCAATTATATTTTGCACATCACCCTTTATGAGTCGAGGGTGCAGAGCAACCACACTTGGCAAATCATCAACACCAGTACATACGTTTTGGGGGTAAATACGTATTTTAAATGCCCAGCATATAAGTTATTTTTAATGACGCTAACATCCTGAATTTTTTGTATGTCCGTGGGCCAGTAAGTGAAACGAACCACAGAACGTATGTTTAGGATTAAGTTCAACAGCTGAAAGACGGTCCCGGTGATTTGTGGCAATCCTCGTATTGATCCTTAGCAATTCCGGATCTGGGAGGGGAGTAAATTAATGATATCACAAAATTTGTGCAAAAACTTTCGACACAAATACTCGTTGCTTGTAGATTTTCTTCACAATTGTTGGCAAGAATATAATGCTTGAGTCTTGACTGTATTAGAATTTCTGATTAATCACATGCTCTTCCTCTGGGGGCCTTTGAATCATATAAGGTGCAGCCATTAGTTTTGAATCGACTTCCTGAATTCAAATGAGTCTCAGAGGTCAACATTAGATCAATACTTTTTTCAGTGCTCAATTTCGTTTTTATGTTGGCGAATGCCGTTTACGTTCCAAAAACATATCTTTAACGTCAGTCGTTAAGCAGCTCTGGGTCGGGGAACATCTCTCGCGTCATCATAATTATTTCTTAAGTGCGGTCAGGCTTGTGTGTGTTGTTTGGCCTTCGAGAGTTTTTCGTCTCCCTCGCACTGGTTGACTGATCTGCCACGGATAACCGTATAATCTTGCGGTTTTTTGTGGAATTTCTTTAACAACCACGTTGCCTACTTCCTATGTGAAGGCATAGGTCGTGTACAGTTAGTCACAAAACCTTATAAAATACTGTTAATACCATCTTGGGCATATGATCTACGTTACTCCGCCCATATTTGTGCAACACCATATTATGCAAGTTTACTTTGCATTAATATGTTTAATGAATAAATAAATAAATATGTTTAACGTGCTTTTGGCTTTTGAAGTAATACTTGAAGCTGTGTATTCTGCATTGGAAGCATTTTTTAAATCATGGTAGTCATATTTATTGTAAAATTATTTATATTTTGCACCAGATTATCAATACTAGTTTTAAGACCATTAAAATTAAGGCTTGAGTTTGTATTTGTTGAACTAGTTGACGGTGAAACATTTTGTGCAGGAATAGCATCGGCATACGATACACGTCAAGATAGTAGCGAATGGTTTTAGGAGTGCCCCTGTGGTTGAGTGGTTGCCTCTCAGTTTAGAGATCGTGCTTTTTGTGCTTTCACACCGATGTGAGTACAACATCTGCAACAACAACGACAACACAACAGACAGCAATGCTTGCTCTTACTTTGCAAAGAAACAAGAAAAAATTTAAGAGCTTTCAAAGCTGTTTATCAGCGTTGTCAACTTTTAAATTTCAAAAAGCACTGAAACCAGGAAAGAAGCGCGTAATTTAAGTAAAAAAGCACTAAATAAAAAAAAATTATTATATTAATAAAATTGTTATTCATAAATATGTATGTATATAAAAAATATACGAAACTGTTGATCTTGCATTCCATTCCTAAAATTTTAAATTTGAGGCATGCGATACAAGTTTTAATTATGTATACATATAAGAATCAGTTTTGGTTTCAAATAACCAATCACGGCAGCTATATTCACAACACAATTTTCTGGAAAAATTTTTATGTAAAGCAAAACGCGATCAACTTCTGCGTTTAAATGTTAAAATTTGAGGGTTATATGTTACGTATTTTTTCAACCAAGCCTTGTACAATCTTAGTAGAATTTTTTGAAATGCTCAATTTAACTTCAGCGCTTATGCTTTTTAAATGATAGGTTAGGAAATTTCTCTTTGAATTTTTGGTTTAGTGCCACCGCCTCGAAACAAGAAGCACCGAAAATGAATTTAAAAAAGCACTGAGCACTAACTACAAAACTTTCCGCGTCGAAAATTTCAAAAAGCACTAAAAACGGTGCGAAAAGCACCGAGTTGACAACGCTGCTGTTTATCTTAAATGCAAATATCAGTGTAGATGTGTTTGAACGTACCCTACAAGAACACTACCAGTTAAATGACGGGTCATTTAACCGGTTGTGCTAACTGGTATCTCTGTTAAAGTTTCTATTAGTTTATTAGGAGCAATATGAAAAAACTAACGGAAACTCTTATGTACATGTGATTTTGCATCTCTCTCTATCTCATTAATTCCACCCGACTACGTAACATATATTTGTGCTGCTTACTCTGATGCCTTTTATAAGGTTATGACTACCAAAATATCGGTTAGCACTAACCAGTTAGGCAAACGGAAATATCGGTTAGCACTAACCAGTTAGGCCAACGGAAATATCGGTTAGCACTAACCAGTTAGGCAAACGTAAATATCGGTTAGCACTAACCAGTTAGGCAAACGGAAATATCGGTTAGCACTAACCAGTTAGGCAAACGTAGATATTGGTTAGCTCTAACTACTAAGTCATAACGTAAGTATTGGTATATTTAAAATTTTTTTTCATTTAAATTTCAAATTAAAACTTTTATTAAAGATAAAAAACACAATTCTTAAATCTAATTTAAGCAACATTCCCTTCATCTTGCTAACCAAAGATGGATGCGTGCTTTCGGTCATTGGGTACAAACATCCGCCCAGAGTTTGCTCTTATGGCATTACATTTTCCAACAAAGCTTTATGATATTCCGTCATGCACAAGAGTTTGGAATTTTTTGTTTGAAAGTGCTTGTGATCTTAGATGGATCCATACGTCCTATCATTTGGTATAAGCGTTCGTTGAGTATTTGTTTCTGATCTTGTGATATTGCGTTTACCAACAAAGGCAAAGTATTTTCAGGTCCTTAAAGAAATGGTGAGAACAATTAAATCATCTAAAACAAAAATATTATTTTAAAATATATTACCATTTTGATGCATTTGCGGAACAGCCAGAGTTGCTTGAATCTGTTAAGTGTTGTGGGCACTTAGGACAAATGTTGGCCGGGTCCCATATTAGGTAAAAAAACCATAAGCGACATAAAGTGGGAATATTTGGCCAAGTTATTGCAAGCACCATGCCGCAATGACGGATATTGTTGAGAAAATATAGTACGAACATGTTTAACGCCGATTGCATCAAAATTTATTGTATTTAAAGCTCATTAAGCGTAAAAAAATAATTAAAATAAATTTATTTAGTCAATGCAAATTCTTGAACACGTTTTCACATATATTTTATTAATTTCCCATTATTTAGGCTTAATTTAACACTCAGAACTTTAAGAACACCACTGGCTTTTGATTAAAGAATTTAAAACACAAATATTACAGCCATATTGCACAATTATTTAAATTTTATTCCAAAAACGTGTAAAAATTAACTTTTGGAAAAGTTTATCTGTGATTTTTCACAATCATGTGTTCACAAATGCTACGTATACCTATTGCTTTTTATAAATCCACAAAGCATATATGTTAGAGTGAAACAACTAATGCAATATTTGCCCGAACTGCCACTAGCAAAATTTTTTGTTCAATACTCTTTTTTTCCTAAGAACCCCAAAATTTCCAAAACCCATTTGTATACTAATTAAAATTTTTTTGACAATAAATAATCAAATAATTGTAATTTATGGAAACATTATCAACATATTTTGATAAAACTTTAATTTAAATAAAACTTAAGCAAATATGTGCAAAATTCACTATAAAAAATATGCAATAAGTATTAGAAAAAGAATCCTCCAAATTTTATAGAAGAAATGAAAGTGTGGCAGCTCCGATAACAATTAAATTGTTGCATGTGTGTTAGTAAAATTGTTTTGTTTGTGTTAGTTTCGGTCATTCATTTCTTGTAGGGTAGCTGATTAATATACATATATGTGTATGTATTTAAGTGCATACACAGAAGGCGTAAGGTAATTGCGTATACAAAATTTGCTGCAAAACTATCGTCAGTTACTATTTACCGACTTCAACTTTTACTCTTTTATTTAATATATTCATTCGTACATATTCTAAAACGTAAATTTGCAAATGTGGTTGCATAAAAATGGACGGGGTGACTAAGACCATATCTCCATGATGTTATTAATAGTATTTTTAAAAATTTTTTTCAGACTGACTTTATCCGACCTATGCCTTCAGATAGGAAGCATCAACGTGTTTATCCGGGGGAAATAAGTCAACCAGTGCGAGCGAGATGAAAAACTTTCGAAGGCCAAACAACGCACACAATTTTGGCCGCACTTAAGAAATAGTTTCAACAACGTGATAGCTGTTTACCGACTGTTTACTAGAGCTGTATCGTTAATGAACGAACGAGTAAGACTGAACGAGTCAGCAATACTGATAAAAAGTGAAATTTAATGAAACAAACGAACGAGAGAACTTGGGTTTTTTTTTGCTTTTCATGTGAGATTTTTTGTCACATTCTGTATGACCAACATGAAATTAATAAAATTGCTATTAATATTTCCTAAGTTTTTAGAACATGTAAAGAGTTTTTCTAAATCCTAAGAATATAGAATACATTAATATTTAAAATAAATTTACTTGCTTATTTGTTTTGCTAAACAGTTCATAACAAGCTCATGTTGTGTTTTAATTTAAATACGGATTTTTCTTTTAATATATTAATGGTTTATTTAAAAAAAGCTTTGTTAATAACAACTAGTATCTTGTTCTTTTAAATTACAATTTTAAACCTGAAGGGTCCCGTGGGAATCGTAGGTATGACTCTAACTTTTAACTGTTAAATACAAGTCAATAATTACAATTATCTGCAACTAACTAATTACACAGCCCTCAAATAACTACTTACAACTTATTAATTATAACTGTCTTCAACTAACAAACTACAATTCCTGACTTGGTTTCTTAAAATGAACTATGTATACAAACTTAATCATAACTTAATATATTTCAAAATTAATATTATGCTTAATAGTTAATATTATTATGTTTACTTGCTGACGTACTTAATATTATTAAGCTTTTGACCCAATTACGAATTATCGTTTTTGCACAATTTGTCAACGCAAAGAATTTAACAAACAACCAAGTGAATGAAGTGGTTGCTGCGTTAACAAATTAGTGCAATGTACGAGTACGAGGGTTCTTCATTTCTGATTCACAACATCCCTCCCCCCTTGGAAGAAAATATCTAGTCATAGATATTTTCCAAGAATACTAATTGGATCATATGCTTTCACATATGCTATAATGTTAAACGTAGTTGATCTTATGCTATTCAATAATATTTTTTGGGTGCTTTGTTTCAAATACAAACATTTTTCGTTTGCTATACAAACATATATTTGGCTTAAAAAGCGATACGAACTTTAGCCCGTTCAAATTATAAATAGAGAAACAAATTAAGTTCGAAAAATAATAATTAAAATTAACTAAAATTAATAGCCATGGGCCTGTGGCAAAAATTAAATAAATATTCTTAATAGTAACAAACCAAAAAAGTTTGTCTTAAGTAGAACAAAAATAAGCAAATTAACTAACATGTGCATAATTAGTAAAGAATAAACGACAATGGTAAGTCTGTTGTAAATTAGAGATGGTAAATTTGGGCTTTCATTACAAAAACACGTTTCAGCAAAATTGAAATACGATGAATCAAAACAATTCACGTATTCCATTTGCACGAACGTTTCGTATATAAGGCAGAAATTTACATCAACTGACACCACACACAGTGGACCAAAACAGAAGAACGCTGATGATGAAGGTTTAGTGGCCTTCGAAAACGGCTGGCTGTTCCGTTCAACTATGTGTTGTCAGATTATTTATCAATAACTTTGATGTTATTTGTTCATTAATAATTATCACATGTAATTTGGCTTAAAAAGCGATACGAACTTTAGCCCGTTCAAATTATAAATATATCATTATACACTTTACCAAAAAATGGTAAAAGGGTATATATAGGTTTGTCATTCCGTTTGTAATTTCTACAATATTAATAAGCGACACATAAAATATATATATTCTGGATCCTTATGCATAGGGAAGACAAACAAGCGATGTCCGTCTGTCCGTCTGTCTGTACGTGAAATCGGTTTTCCCAAGCTCCCAGAAGAGCTAGCGACTTCGTTCTTGGACTGGTGTGTCAGAAATTTTCCGAAAAATTTTGCTATTGAAATTCAGCAAAATCGAGCAGACGGTTTCAGAGCTGGAAAACTCAAACTCAATTTACCCATAGAAAATAACTACCGAAAACAAGTTTTTATTACTTTTTTATTAAATTAACTTATTTTATACTTCGGTATGAATAAAATTGGTATTTATAATTAAAAAAAAGTTTTAAAAACTTAACAGATTAAAAAACGTTTCCAGGGTTGGAAAACTTTAACTTTTTTCCTAATAATTAAACATATTTCATGTTTTAGGAAGAAGGCTATTTTCTCAGGAACGGTAAAAGCTACGGGTCTGAAATTTGGACTGTGTGTGTAGAAATTTGGTCGCTACAACAACAAATATATAAAAGCTAAAAATTAAAGGGTGTTCCAAAATGAGTAACGAAAACTTTTAAAATCCCATGTAATATACATACAATTGTATGTATGTGTGTACATATGTATATTGACACTTGAAATTTGTAAAATTAGTGTATTTTTATATAGGCTACAACAATTAACACTAAAATTAAAAAAATTTAAATTAAAGGGTGGCCCATCAGTTAATGAAATTTTGACTATGTAATTTTGACAAATTGCTATATCTTGGAAACTGTAAGAGTTAAACTCTTGAAATTTTCAAAAACGGTCAAACTAAAAAATCCGAAAATTAAAAAATCGCCAAAAATTTAAAAAAATCGCATAAACAAAAAAAAATCGCCAAAATGAAAAAAAAACGCTAAAATTAAATTAAAAAAAAGCCAAAAACCGAAAAAAATCGCCGAAACAAAAATAAATCGCTAAAATTAAAAAAACGCCATAAACCGAAATAAAATCGCCAAATCAAAAAAAAAAAATTCCTATATGAAAAAAATCTCCAAAAATTAAAAAAAATCGCTTAAATGAAAAAAAATCGCCAAAATTAAAAAAACGCCAAAAACCGAAAAAAATCGCCAAAACGAGAAAAAAGTGTCAAAACAAAAAAATTGCCTATATGCCAAAAATTAAAAAAATCGCTTAAATGAAAAAAAATCGGCAAAATCAAAAAAATCGCCAAAACGAAAAAAAATCGCCAAAATTAAAAAACGCCAAAAACTGAAAAAAATCGCCAAAACGAGAAAAAAGTGTCAAAACAAAAAAAAATCCCACAATGACAAAAATCCGCAAAAATCGCCAAAACAAAAAAAAACATTTTTATATGAACAAAAATCGCCAAAAATTAAAAAAAAAATCGCCTAAATGAAAAAGAATCGCAAAAATCAAAAAAAAAATCGCCAAAACGAAAATAAATCGCTAAAATTAAAAAAACGCCATAAACCGAAATAAAATCGCCAAATCAAAAAAAAAAATTCCTATATGAAAAAAATCTCCAAAAATTAAAAAAAATCGCTTAAATGAAAAAAAATCGCCAAAACGAAAAAAAATCGCCAAAATTAAAAAAACGCCAAAAACCGAAAAAAATCGCCAAAACGAGAAAAAAGTGTCAAAACAAAAAAAAATCCCACAATGACAAAAATCCGCAAAAATCGCCAAAACAAAAAAAAACATTTTTATATGAACAAAAATCGTCAAAAATTAAAAAAAATCGCCTAAATGAAAAAAAATCGCCAAAATCAAAAAAAATCGCCAAAACGAAAATAAATCGCCAAAATTAAAAAATAAAACGCCAAAACCAGAAAAAATCGCCAAAACAAAAAAATTGCCTATATGCCAAAAATTAAAAAAATCGCTTAAATGAAAAAAAATCGGCAAAATCAAAAAAATCGCTAAAACGAAAAAAAATCGCCAAAATTAAAAAACGCCAAAAACCGAAAAAAATCGCCAAAACGAGAAAAAAGTGTCAAAACAAAAAAAAATCCCACAATGACAAAAATCCGCAAAAATCGCCAAAACAAAAAAAAACATTTTTATATGAACAAAAATCGTCAAAAATTAAAAAAAATCGCCTAAATGAAAAAAAATCGCCAAAATCAAAAAAAATCGCCAAAACGAAAATAAATCGCCAAAATTAAAAAATAAAACGCCAAAACCAGAAAAAATCGCCAAAACAAAAAAATTGCCTATATGCCAAAAATTAAAAAAATCGCTTAAATGAAAAAAAATCGGCAAAATCAAAAAAATCGCCAAAACGAAAAAAAATCGCCAAAATTAAAAAACGCCAAAAACTGAAAAAAATCGCCAAAACGAGAAAAAAGTGTCAAAACAAAAAAAAATCCCACAATGACAAAAATCCGCAAAAATCGCCAAAACAAAAAAAAACATTTTTATATGAACAAAAATCGCCAAAAATTAAAAAAAAAATCGCCTAAATGAAAAAGAATCGCAAAAATCAAAAAAAAAATCGCCAAAACGAAAATAAATCGCTAAAATTAAAAAAACGCCATAAACCGAAATAAAATCGCCAAATCAAAAAAAAAAATTCCTATATGAAAAAAATCTCCAAAAATTAAAAAAAATCGCTTAAATGAAAAAAAATCGCCAAAACGAAAAAAAATCGCCAAAATTAAAAAAACGCCAAAAACCGAAAAAAATCGCCAAAACGAGAAAAAAGTGTCAAAACAAAAAAAATCCCACAATGACAAAAATCCGCAAAAATCGCCAAAACAAAAAAAAACATTTTTATATGAACAAAAATCGTCAAAAATTAAAAAAAATCGCCTAAATGAAAAAAAATCGCCAAAATCAAAAAAAATCGCCAAAACGAAAATAAATCGCCAAAATTAAAAAATAAAACGCCAAAACCAGAAAAAATCGCCAAAACAAAAAAATTGCCTATATGCCAAAAATTAAAAAAATCGCTTAAATGAAAAAAAATCGGCAAAATCAAAAAAATCGCCAAAACGAAAAAAAATCGCCAAAATTAAAAAACGCCAAAAACCGAAAAAAATCTCCAAAACGAGAAAAAAACTGTCAAAACTAAAAAAATTAAATATATAAAAAATAAAAAAATCGCCTAAATGAAAAAATCGTCAAAATCAAAAAAATCGCCAGCACGAAAAAAATCGCCAAAATTAAAAAAAAGCCAAAGACCAAAAAAAATCGCCAAAACCAAAAAAAATTGCCTATATGAAACAAATCGCCAAAATTTAAAAAGCACCAAATTAAACATAATGCCAAAAAATTAAAAATTGCACTAGAAAAAAAGTATGAATTTTTTCACGAAATGAATATGCACCTACATATCTCTGTGCTTATGTTTGTATCTCTATACTACATAAACGCACTTTGGTAAAGGGTATATAAGATTCGGCACAGCCGAATATAGCACTCTGACTTGTTATTGTTTATTTTTTTATTAACTTGATTGTAAACTAAATACTTGACCGTACTCTGATGCACCTATAGATTTTCAAAATATTAATTTTTGTTAAAGATGCATAATTTAATTAACTAATTTGCCTTTGCAATTTCATTAGTTGCAAACTTTTTTTCCGGAATAATTACTGTTTATTATTAATTGTTTTTTCATATATAAAATTATTGAATGTAAATGGTCATCAAATTTAAAGTATCACAACATAAAGTTGTTGAACTCAAAAATAATAATAAAAAACAAAAATATGACAACAGGTGTGCATATATACGGCATGTAGGACAAATAAATACGTCAGCACTGATACTTCGTACAATGCATAACTTTCCCAAAACTCATATTGCAGTTAAAACTTTTTTGCATTATTCTCCTTTTGTCAACAATTTTGTTTAATTGCAATTACGTATTGTACCGAAGGTTTATTCGACTAACATTTTTCTATGTTTAATTTGTTTGTCTTTATTTAAAGAAACATTTTAGTAAGCATTTTTGTGTTTTTTGTTTGTTTAGTATGCCGAAATAAATTCGTTGCTGTTGTTAAACAAGTTGAAAAAGTAAAATAATTAAAGTTAAATGCTCCCCTTATAAATTTATAACTAAATAGCCTGGATTGTAACAGGATGATCAACCATATATCATTATATTAAATCCAAAAAAACTTATTTTTTCTAGTTTGATTCTTTAACCAAACCTTTTGACATATTTTATACTCTCTGTCCTTTGAACCCTTATCACAATACTGTGTGGCTCTCAGTTTTACCCTCTCTTGATTCTCTCTAACGATTTCATGTGAAAGTTGGATTTGATATTTCAGAATTTTGCTATAATCATCCGCGTTGTATAGTGGTGTCAGGGATATTTTCAAAGATATGGGTATTTCAAATTCAAATCCGAATAACACTCTCGTCGGTGTTTGTTTTGTTGGTAAATGTTTGCTATTATTATTCACATGCATGGCGTGAGGAGTCCATTCATCCCAGTTGGTACCATTCAGATTAACGAAATCTCTCATAAATTCGCCAAATGGTTGATGAGCTCGTTCTAAAGCACACTTGTGGATAATAAGGAGTGGTTAGTAGTTTCTTTATTCTTAGCATCTTACACGTTTCCTTGAATAATCTGGATGTGAAGTTTGAATCATTATCCGTCACCAACACTTGGGAATAAAGTATCTTGAAATTATTTCCTTAAAAAGGACTTTAGCTACAGTTGGTGCGTCTGCGTCAGGCACGGCCGCACATTCGAAAAATTTTTAAAAATCGTCTTAAAAGGTGACGATGTATTTGTTTAATCTAGCTGATTCTGGCAACGGACCTACCAGGTCCATGAAAACCTTTTGAAAAGGCTTACTTGAAGTGCTTGTTATAACCAATGGCATTTTTTCAACTTTCGAACATTTGTTTTTCTGGAATGAGCTACACGCTGTTACTTAATTTTTTATTCGATGATGCATAGCGGCCCATTTATACTGATTCCTGATGCGGGAATAAGATTTGAATGTCCCTTGGTGTCCACCCAAAGGTGTATCGTGGACTGCTTTCATTACTTTGTTTATATCTACTGCATTCGTTAAATAAGAAGCCAAATCTTCCTTTCCCACATCCTCGTTTAGCTCTGTTTGATGCATAATTTCTTCATTCTCCTCATTTTGGTTGTTTTGTAATTCTCGAGTTTTTGATCTGGTTATTGCCCCTACTTTTATTTTCTCTTTTGGAAGGCGACTGAGGGCATCAGCGTTTTGATTCGTTTTTCCTGATTTATACCGTATCTCGAAATCATATTCTAAAAGTTTTAGTCTAAGGCGCCCCAATCTCTCTTCTGGATCTTTCAGATTAGCTTTACCCTTAAGGGGTTTGTGGTTTGTAAAAATGGTGGAGTAAATATGGCCTAAAACTTTTTGTTGCCCATACAGTGGCAAGCAACTCCTTTTCTATTGTAGACTATCGTTTTTCTGTGACACATAGTACCCTGCTTGCAAAATATTGGTAAATTGCAAGGCTCTCCTTCAGAAAGGATAGCTCCTAGCTAGAATCCATCGTCAAAACAAATGGTTTCGCAAAGTCAGGGTATTGTAATAGAGGTGGATTCGAAACTGCTGCTTTTAATTTGTCCATAGCTTGCTGACACTCTTGCATCCATTCAAGTTTTTCGTTCATTCTTAGTAGTTTGTTTAGGGATAAGGCAATTTCAGACGAGTTCAGTATCAACTTCTTGTAGTAGTTGATCAATCCTAGAAATGCTTGCAGGGCTTTGATATTTCTAGGAGGTGGAATGTCTTTTACTGCTTTAGTTTTATGGGGATCCGGTAAGACTTCATTTTCCGAACATTGGTGGCCCAACTAAACTACCTCCTTTGGAAGGAAATGACATTTTTCGGGGTGTAACTTAAGGTTGTACCTTCTTAATATTTCTAACACTCTCTTAAGTCTTAATTGGTGATCCGATAGGTTTCCCCGTAGATAACTATATCATCCAGATAGACAAAACGGTCGATTCCTTGTAGCCCCGTTAATATCAAGTTCATGATTCTTTAAAAAGTGGCTGGTGCCCCTGTTAATTTGAAAGGCATACGATTAAACTCTAAATGTCCCAAGTGTGTTCTAAAAGCTGTTTTTTGTCGGTCCCGTGGGTCTATTAAAACTTGGTGGTACCCACTCGCTAGATCGAGGTTAGAAAAATACCGGCTGTATCCCAGTTGGTCTAGGATTTTGTCAATTCTTGGTATGGGGAAGACTTGCTTTATTGTGGCCTCGTTCAATTTTCTGAAATCTACTACTGAGCGCGATATTTTCTGTCCGTCTTTTCCTGCCTTTTTTGATACTAGTGTTATTAAAAAGTCTTTTAATATTAATTTAAATGTTTTATTAATTTAAATGTTTATTAATTTAAATGTTTATTAATTTAAATGTTTTATTAATCTCGACCGTTCTGGTCAACCACACTTTTTATGTTAATCTTTTACTTTAAGTGTTAAAGTAACACAGCTTAAAACTAACTTAAGGCTTGTCGTGACAAAATGCTTGGTCGGCATATTTACACGCCGACCAGCCGCATTGTATGTGTGGGCATGAAATATTCAAATACACAAGATGATCAAGTTACTTGCTGATAGCGAAATAACTGATGCAGTCAAACACATAAGTATGTGGACAAATATGAATCATTGGCACAGTCAAACACATAAGTATGCGGACAGATATATTCCGTAGCCAAACACACTATACTTCCCTTTTTCAGAAAGAATGATCAATACGAGGTAGTTGATCATTCTTCAGTTACAATGGATTTATAATGAAGGGGGTTTCTCACATAACATATTTGCGAATTTAAAATAACAATAGAGTGGCTTTATTTATCTAATTTTTTTGTTAAACAAACTAAGAAAATCATTTAAAGGAATTTGTTATATATTACATATTTTCTTTTCATTTTGTTTATCTTAACTTAATTGCATTAACTGTGTGTGGCCGTTTAAAATATTTTATTTCAACTATTTTTATACAGTACAAAAAAACATCTACATAGTAATAAATTTATTTTTTTGAAGGGTTTCTTAAAGTTATTTTAGTTTTATTAAAAAAAAGAGAAAAGAAATAAAAATTATTGTTTATTTTATTCTTAGCTAATTTTTTTTAATATATATTATTATTAATATTATGCACATTTACAATATAAATTATTGGTTTTGGTTTTTTAAGAATTTATGTAAGTAGTTTTTGTTTTGTTTATTCTATTATAGGCAGGGGCCGTAACGGTTATAATTTTTATTTTAAATACTACTTTTTAATCGTTATTTGATTTTTATTTATTCCTCACAAAATATCAGATATTTCTTGCTTTTTATTTATTCCTTACAAAATAAGAGTTATTTTGTGACTTGTATTTATTCCTCAAAAAACAGTTACCTTTTGATTTTTATTTTTTGCTTAATTTTTAAAATTTAGAATGTGTAATTTTTGCGTTAAAATTAATATTACCCGTTTTAAAATTAAATTTATCGCCAAATTCTGTAAAAAGGATTATTATATGTTAAATTAAATTTAATTTCTTATAATTTCTTCATTTTAAAAATTAAAATTTTTTTGAGCAAAAAAATAAAAATCAGAAAGTAACTGTTATTTTATGAATAATAAATACAAGTCACAAAATAAGAGTTATTTTGTGAGGAATAAATAAAAATCTAGAAATAACTGTTATTTTATGAGGAATAAATAAAAGTCACAAAATAACTCTTATATTGTGAGGAATAAATATAAACCAAAAAATAAAAATCATTGCATCAATAGGTAGTCCATGTAACATGGAGTACCTTTGTATATTCCTTTTGCACGTAGGACTTCTCTATTAGTGTGATTTTTTCAGTTTAAATTTGGAAAATAATCATTATTTTAGGCCCCTGATTATAGTTACATGCTAGTTAAGTTATTATTATGTACTATAATATTGTTTTGTTTTTATATATAATTTGCGAAAAATATAAATAAGTAAGTGCCCAGTGAAAAAATTAAAGTCATTCTAATGGAACTTCATTTTCATTGCTTCCAAAAAATCGTTATTTTTTAATTTGCCGAGAGTGAGCAAAAAAACATGTAGAAGCTTATTTTAATCATACAATACCTTGTAACTCCCCCATAGTGTTAGAAAATACTCACCAGAATTAAAAAAAATAATTTTTTTAAAGAAATTTATGACTAATTTTAGTCTAAAGTTTAAAAGTTATTTGCTTAAATTTACATTAAAACACTGTTTCGGGTTTAAATTTGTATAAAAAGAAACGAATTGTTAATATATGGAACTATGTACCATTTTTCCTAGATAAAAATATTATCATAGAACACGAAAAATGGAATTTTTCTTAACATCGCTTCCAATTCAGCGACCAGGAATCTGAAAAGAGAACTTCTTGCAATGACAACCCTATGTAACAATCATTAGATCGGATCGAAATTTTCACTACTTCCAAATCGCAAACTGTACATTGTCATGACTTTTTTGGAGTCTTTTTTTACTGGGTGATAACTATTATTGTTCTTAATAATTCCTTTAAATATTTGTTTTTTTTAGTGTTTTTATGGGAATTTTTACAATTTAAGTTTAAAATTTGTAAACGCACTAATAATCCCAAAATTATATTTTACTTATTCAGTAAATAATGAATAAGTAAAATATAAACCTATTTGTTTTTTTGTTTGGTGGTTTGTTATTTAAGTACTATATATGTTTGTAAGTATGTATTTAAGTATATGTGTTATTGTTCCCCTTATTCTCACCAAGACCTGTTATCCCGTGAACTTCTTTACCCTATTTTTATGAAAGGTGAATGTTCATGTTGGAGTTCTACATTATTATTGTTGTCCATATTAGATATTTTATAGGGGCCCAGTTTATGACCTACTTTCTTGCGGATTAAAACGAGTTCCCCGAGGATTAATTCTATTGGATTTGCTCTCTCGGTGGAAAGTTGTTGTCTTTCCCACTTAGCATTTTCTATGATATTGGCAGCTCTTCGCTGCGCCACTTGAAGTCTGAATTTAACTTCGTTTTCATATCAATGTTGTACAATGGTTCTACAATGTTTTCTTTTATACAATCAAGAGTTGGTGGGATCTTTCCGTAAATCAACTGGAATGGGCAATAACCATGAGCTGTAGATGGGGTGGTATTGCATCAATATACGAAGTATTTTAACCACAAATTCCAATCTGTTTTATCGGATGAGATGTATGTTGGCAAAAATTCATTAAATGTTCTGTGAGATCTCTCACCAGCACCCAAAGTCTGATGATGATGCGGAGTAGAACTAAGTTTCTCTATCTTCATCATTGAGCATAACTCTGATAAAACCTGATTCATATATTCTGTTCTCATGTCTGTTAGTATTGTATTTATTGGACCGGAAGTCAGAGCAAATTCTTCAATAATTGCCTTGGCAACCATTCTGGCTGTCTTATTCATAATGGGTATTGCAACAAAATATTTAATTAGATCGCATGTCATAGTGACAGCGTATTCTTTTAATGACTCGGACCGTGGTAGTGGTCCTACGGTGTCAATTATTACTCTGTAAAATGCCTTTAAGGGTGGAGGCGTTAGGATGAATGGCTCTTTATCGTTGAAAACTGTTTTATTTCCTTGGCATGCTTTGCACCGTGTTACATATTGGGCTATGTCTCTAGTCATGCCTTTCCAATGGTATCGAATGGTCTTATCTTTTTTATCATGCGTTTTATCCCTGGATGTCCTCCCGAAATAGGATCATCATAATATTTTTGCATGATTTGTAATCTATCTTTATCGGTGAAAATTTTTGTTAATTTAAGGGTGAGCATAATTGTTAATATAGTAGTATTTTTTGGGCATTAATTTTCTCATAAACTTTTAGTTCAATCGATTTTGTATTAGCCGTTATACCATTGTCATTATAGTTCCTTTTTGTTTTTGCCTGAAGTCTCGTAGATACCTTCAGTATTGCATTAGCATCAATATTTTTTACATCATTAATATTTATATGTGACAGCGCATCCGCAGCGTAATTTTCTCTACTCCTAATATACTCAACCACAAAGTCATATTCTTCTAAGTCCAGCCTCATACGGGTTATTTTGATGACGAATTTTTCAATTAAAATAAATAAGTTAGCGCTCTATGATCGCTTTTAATTACAAACTTTCTGCCGTAAACATATGGTCGGAAATATTGTATTGCCCAATGAATTGCAGTTAATTCCTGCTCTATTGTTGATTTATTGCTTTCACCTTTTATGAAAGATCTGGATGCGTAAGCAATTGGTAGCTGAATATCCTGCTTTTCTTGGCTTAAAACAGCCCACAGGCATGTTTACCTGCGTCTGTGGTTATGCAGAATTCTTTGGAAAAGTCTGGATATTGTAGGATTTTTGGGATTAGCAGTGGATTTTTAAGATATTGAAATGATTTTTCACACTGCTCAGTCCATTCGAATTGCAAATGTTTTTAGATAATCTGGTAATATGTCGCGATTATTCAGCAAAATCGGGAACAAATCTTCTGTAATAATTACAGAATGCTACGAAGCATTTAGCTTCATCACCATTTGTAGGCGTTGGATACTTTTGTATATTTGAGTATTTGCCATCCTCAGGTAAGATGCCTTTATCGGTGCATTTATGGCCTAAAAATGTTACTTCACGACAAAAAAATTTACATTTATCCGGATGTAGCTTGAAATTATATTTTCTGCAAATGCCAAATACTTGTTTTAAGTTTTGTAGCATGTGTTCCGAAGAACATCCTATTACTACTAAGCCATCCATGTACACAAAGGCTTGGGTTGGAGCTAATCCAGAAAAAGCCTATGACATCATTCTTTAGAATGTATTCGGAGCAATTTTAATACCATATTGCAGTCTTTTAAAGCGAAAAGAGCCTTTTTCTGTGGAAAAAGACGTAATGTCTCTAGAGTCTTGTTTCAATCCTATTTGATGAAATCCCGACATTAAGTCCAGGTATGAAATTAACTTTGCTCTTCCTAACTGATCAATAATGTCATCTATACGAGGTAATGGGAATTTATCAGGTATCAGTTTTTTATTTATTCCTCTATAATTTACGACCAATGTGTCGAACCAGGTAATGACATTTTCGGTACTATTAGAAGAGGACTGTTATATTCAGAGATAGATGGTTCAATTACGTCATTGTTTATTAGCTTGTCTACTTGGGCATTAACTTCCTCTTTGTGAGCATGAAGGATTCTATTATTCTTGATGTACACTAGTTGTGTATCAGAAAGTCTTAGTTTCTGCTTGTAAAAATTTTTAGTACTTATTTTATTAGTCTCTAAAGCAAAAATATCTATGAAGTCTAAGCATAATTTTTTCAAATCTTTATGGGGGTATTTTGGAAAGTTTTTTGTTAATTTTTCAAGTTTTTCCTTATTTATCTTGGCTTGAGACTTTCGGATTTTAAATGAATGTTATTAATTACTAGGTGTGGTATTTATGATTTTTACCAATCTCTTTGATTTAGTAGTTATTGTGTTGGCGATATATACTCCATCCAGCATAATTTGTTGAGGTATCAATACTTCCTTCTCATTGGACACGAAATTTATCGATCTTATAACTTCAGATTTTGCTGGCAGTGGAATTGATATTTGGACCGTTTTTTAAACCAAATGCTATATCGTACGGAACGTCGTTAGTTTTCCAGGTGATCCAATGTTGCAATTTAGAGTGGTTCTGGAGACTAAATAACTGTATCAATTTGTATTTATTTTGTGGATTTTCCTGTGTATTGATTACTTAGGGGTGTAAGTTCGTTTCCTGAACTACTGTCATTCATGCAACGCATATTATTATTTCTATTCACGTTGCGGTTGTTACTGTTGTAACGGTTATTATTGTTATTGAATTGATCCCCTACTATTAAAGCTTCTAGGTGCATATCGGTCACTTGTATTCCTGTTATTGGGATTCCTGTTACCATTATTCTGATTATGGGAATCAGGGGCCCTATTAGAGTTATTGGGTCTGTTACCAATATTTTTAGAGTAACGATGTCTAATATTAAAAAATTAGGAAAATTATTATTGTAATTGTTTTAGAAAGTTAATATAGCATTAGGTTTTCCATATACGTCCGTTTAGGAACGTTCCTGATTCCATGATCAGTTTTACTCATTCGTTGGATGCATTTTTATTATTGCTGAAACTGCTGCACGTGTTATGTGCTTGTTTGCAGTTTCGTATGGGAGGCCGTCAGATATGTAAGCGGTCTTAAATTTTTTAGTAAGTTCATCGATTTCCTTAACATAGGCATTGACATTTTTGCCAGTTTGTTTTATATTCATTAACTGTGCATTGATGATGTCAACGGATTCACCTTTAACAGTAAATTTGGGTTTTAGTATTATCGCAGAAATGGTCAATTCCATTGTGACTATATTCCTGATAGTGCCTTTTAGTTTTGTTTAAATAAGGCTTACCACAATAGCTTCATTTTATGCTTTCCACAAGTGTCAAATCATCAATGTAGCTTTGTAGGTTTTCTGAACTTCCGTCGAAGTCAGGTCGCAGTTTTGCTACTGTGCTTAGGAATTCTATATTTGTTTGTGACATATTGGGAGAGGCTCTACTTGTGCTGGGTAGATTTGAAGTTGTCTTTCAAACCAATTCTGGTAGATATTTAAAATTTGTTTCCTCATGTAACGAGTTAGGTACATTTAGTACTATACCTTTTTTAATGATATCGTTATTAATTTATCTCTTATGTCAGCAAAGAAAGCTTCAGCTGCTCCTTTATGAGCGTGGGTTAATCTGTTATAATTAATCTGTTATAATTAAAGAGTGATCTAACCTGTTTGAATCTGCGCACGAGATTATTTATGTGCTTATTAATTGTTTTGGGGGTTTATCTCTCTATTGAGATTGATAAACTTATATGATTTGATGAATTCTTCCTTTATTTGCTCTTGCCTTATTCACTATTATGTCCCATTCCATGGGGGTTAAATTCTGAACAATAAGAGACAAAAAATTAGATTTTATGGAATTTTAAGAAATGTAGTCCTTGAGGCTATTTAGACTTGGTCTAAATTTCTGGCTAGTGATGCTGCGCGTGTGTAATTTTTTCGTAATGATCTCTTATAAAGCTGGTAGAGCATTATTAAGATCTGCAGCGCCAGTAAGGAAATAATAATTACTAGATATATGATTGGATATGCTACTTTGACCGTAATGTCGTTGATAACGTTAGCATTAGGGTTTTCTATTTTCGATTCACGGCCACCCATGGTGCCTAAGTTATTTTAAGGTATCTCAATTTGTTTTAAAGAAGTGGATTCTGTGAGAAGCTGTGGAAGTTCTACGCTCACTACACCCAGTATCAAGATTATAAACATTGACCCAATCATATAGATTACAACTGTCACGTACGTTTTTCGAGTAACTGTTTACATAATCAAACTGCAAGTTTAAAATATTTTTCTTAAAACTTTTTTTAATACATGTATTTATTTATTGTATCTTCAAATATGAACTAACAATAAGTATTCAAATCTTAAATCTAAAATATAATTATTAGGACCGAGCACTGTCGGACATAAGCTCAGTGATAGTTATAAATGATACATAAGTAGTGATAATCAAAAAAGGAAAAAAAGTATTTTCAAGAAATCCCATCTGAAGTGCTGAGTATTAGAGCCCTTGTGTCCCTCTTTTTCAGGCGAATGTGTCCAGTAAAGTTCGAAATATCACGAGCAAGCGGATTAGGATGGTACTCGAGTTTTGTTAAATATTTGCCAGCGTATTTAGCAATTTCTTCAATCGCTAGTGGCATATTTAAATCACGATGTATATTTCAATTTTTGATGTACCATGGAGCCGATGTTATCAAACGTAAAATTTTGTTTTGCCTTCATTGGATTCTCTCGACATAAGAAGCTGAAGCAGTGCCCCAAAGTTTAAATCCATAGCACCATATAGGTTTCAAAAGCGACTTGTATATGAAAAGTTTGCCATCTAGACTGAGAGTTGAATTTCTACCAATTAGCCAATGTACCTGATTTAATTTAAGTTTCATTTGTGTTAGCTTACAATCAATGTGCAGTTTCCATTTAAGCCGGCGACCAAGGTGTATACTAAGGTATTTTACATGTGAATGTTGGGTAACAATTTGATTATTAATTCTAATGGGGGAAAAAGTATCTTTTCGTAGAGTAAATTTTACCTGTGCACACTTCTGTTCATTTACTTTAATTCTTCATAACTTTAACCCTAGTTCCAGCTGAATAATATGTTCCTGAAGATATCAGGATGCCTCGTGAGGGTTTTTGCGCATGCTAAAGAAGTCAGTATCATCGGAAAATTTAGATGTATGGATTTTAGTGCTAACAGGCATATCACAAGTATATACCAAAAACAAAACTGGGCCCAGTATACTCCCCTGTGGTACACTGGCGGAGATAGATTCGGGGACACTCATGAGGTCTTCTTCCACAACAATAAACTTCCGGGATAGAATATAACTTTCCAATAGCTTTAGAAAGTTTACTGGCGGATATGTCTTCAATTTTAGAATTAGGCCTTCATGCCATACTTTATCAAATGCCTGAGAAACATCAATAAAGAGAGTAGAACAATACTGCCGCTTTTTGAAGAGTTTTGACATATTTGACAGTAAACTTATTGGCCTATATGACTCAGCTTTGGTAAGATCTCTGCTTGGCTTTGCAATCATTTTAACTTTGGTAAGCTTCCAGTGTTGTGGATAATACTCTATTCGTAATATGGCATTAAAAATAAAACGCAGGATTCTTATTACAATACGCGGTAAGTTGATCAACAATTTCTTTTTGTACATCACGCATATAGAACATAAAGGGTCAAAGGAGTAGAGCAACTACACTCGGCAAATCAAAAACACCAGTACATGTGTTTGCCGTAAATACGGATTTGTTCAGCAAATATTTTACATTCGCTTCTTGCCCAACCGCCTGTAGATGTGCGCAGAGGTGGCTTAAACTCAACGGATGTTTTAAGCTTTCTAACAGTAAGCCATAAAGAGTAATAAGATGTTGGTGTGACATCAAGTCCTTCCAAATAATTTTTAAGAGATGCAGTTTTTCAGATACAAGCAACTCTTGCAGTCGTTTAGTACATTCTTTAAGTCTGAGTTTATGTTGGGGTGATCTGTGCTGTTGTTACTATTGTCTAGCTCTTCTTTTTTCACACACGAGATGTTCAATATCCCTGAAATAAACTTTATTAAGCCCAGACTGTAGATGGGAAGTAGTGGCATGTTTACCAGCCTGTTTAATATTTTCGTTAAGATTGGCAATGTTACTTTCAATGTCATTGGGTGTTCTTAGCGTAATATTTTCCGTGCAATGACTACTAAGATATTTTTTGAATCCCAGCCAATTAACACGATTGATCATCTTAATATATGGGTGAGGCAAGTCACAGATTGTGACGATAGTGGATGAGTGACCGGAGGAGAGATAAAGAGAAGTTTCAACGCTAATTAAATCCCTAGAAATATTTTTCATGACCCCAAAATCAATAACATCCGGAATTTTTCGCACAACAGTAGGCCAGTAATTGGGCTCCCCACTCGAAATAACATCTAAGCCCATTTTTGAAATTGTATTAAACAAAGCTCGACCTCTAGGTGTTACAAGGCGTGACCCCCAGCACGTATGCTTTGCATTGTAGTCTCTACCTGCCACGAAACAACATCCAAGCGATTTGTAGAACTTCTCATACTGATCTTCGGTAACTGAAAATCTGGGAGAAGAGTAAATTGATGATATCACGAAATTAGAACAAAGATTTTCTACAAAAATATTCGTAGCTTGCATGTATCCTTCACTAACGTTGCTTGAGACTTGACTTAATTAGAATTGCAGATACACCGCATGCTCTCTTTCTAGGGTCCTTTGTATCATGTATAGTGTAGCCATTAATTTTGAAAAAGCTTCTCGAAGTTAAATGTATCTCAGAGACCAACATTATATCAATATTTTTGCCCTAAGGAAGTGCGTTCCAGAAGCATATTTTTAACATGTTCATGGCTTGTTAATTAATACTTGAAGGGTGTTATCTGCATTCGTTGAATTTCTTGCATCATGGTAGTCATAGTGCTTGTAGAATTATTTATAGTTTGCACTAAATTGTCAATGGTAGCTTCAAGGCTATTAAAACTAAAGTTTGAGTTTGTATTTGTTGAAATAATTGGCGGGAAAACATTTTGATCGGGAATAGAATTTGTTTTAGCAGCATCATCATGTGATATACGGGAAGTAACTGGTTGGCTTATTTGCGCAAAATTGGTGGAGTAACCTTTTGCTGATTGAGATGGAGCTAAATTAGGTTTTTGCACCATAGTCTGTTTGACAAAAGAGTACACAGAACAACCTCTGTAGTAAGCTATGTGATTACCTCCACAATTACTGAAGTTTTTATCACTTTGATCTTTTGGCTTATTGCAACTAGCAGTGCCGTGTAATTCGCCACAAACAACACAAACAGTGGGTAATTTACAGTATGTTTTTGTATGGCCTTATTCTTGGCAATTATGGCACTGTACGGGACCTGATCGCTTATGTGGCTCTTCAACTGTAATTTTTGGGTATAAGAGGTATTTTCTCGTGGTACCTTCATAGCGAACAGTCGATTAGCGGAATTTTTTCTTACATATCAAACAAACAAAAAATTATACAAAAAAATATTCGTAGTACATATTATTCGTAATAAGTACATACTGACTTTAATAAATAAGCTTTATTGCTTTGATAATATTTTTTACATAGTGGAAATAACAAATACAAAAAAAAACGCAAACAAAAAAAACATGAACAGTGACATTGAGGAATACTCTATACGAGTACCTCAAAAACAGACAATCATAAATTACAAAAACAAAAAAACCGTAAGCAAAAAAACACAAAAAGTGCCCTTGAGGAATACTCTATATGAGTGCCTCAAATACAAAAAATTATGAAGTCAGTTCTAATGGCAGAAATGCCTATTTTACTGTGAGTTCTGAAGCTCTTAATGAAAAAATAAAAATAACAGATCTAATGAAAGTGTTTTTTTTTAACGGCAAAGCCAATTTTTCGTCAGCGATCAACTTCGCTTTGTCCAATGCCAAATAGTGATTCATTAACATTACAATTGCCTAGTACTTCTTCATATAAGTCAGTAATATCACACCCTTTACTCTCGTGTTCGTCATTTAACAAAGTTATCACTACAGATAACAGTATTTCAAAACCCAAGGTGCAAGTCGGTAGGGACAGATATATAACCGTGGTAAAACATGAGCGAAGCCCAAATTCTTCAAAAATTTCATCCGCTCCAAAGATGTCTAGGGATAACAGCGCATCTTCAACTAGTCGCCAAAACCGTTTTAAAATTTTGCAAGATGAGAACGACAAACCCGATGTATCCTCGAATAAAACATCCAAGCCGCCACCAATCTACTTAAGAGAGAAAAATTGAAATACCCTTATTAAAAAATTAATTTCGGTCATTGGTGAAAATAAATTCCACATTGTCCCAAAAAAACGTGGCAACATCGATGAAACGAAAATACAATTTTATGACGAAAAGGATTTCCGCAAAATGGTTTCTGAATTTGAAACAAATAAAACAAGCTTCTACATATACCAGCTTAAGAGCGCTAACGGCCTGCAGATCGTATTGAAGGGCATAGATTCTTATGTTGTCCCTGAAGAAATAAAAGATGCACTCGTCCTCCAGGAATTTAAGGTAAAGAATGTATCTAACATAATAAACAGAGGAAAGGTACCCCAACCCCTATTTCGTGTTGAACTGGAGCCAAATGATATACAGTTGAAAAAAAACGAGACTCATCCTATTTATATCCTAAAATACCTTTTATACATAAAAATTACAGTTGAAGAGCCACATAAGCGTGCAGGTCCCGTGCAGTGTCATAATTGCCAAAAATATGGCCATACAAAAGCTTACTGCAATTTACCTACAGTGCGTGTTATCTGCGGTGAATTGCACGGTACTTCAAGTTGTACCAAACCAAAAGATCAAGCGGAAAAAAATGCAGTAATTGTGGAAGTAATCACACCGCTAACTACAGAGGATGTCCTGTGTACTCTTTCGTCAAGCAGGCTATGGTGCAAAAACATAAATTAGCTACAGCTCAACCATTAAATGCGTACTTCGCCAATTTTGCTCAAGTGAGCCAACCAGTTATTTCACGTGTATCATATGCCGATGCTGCTAAGGCTAGTAATATTCCTACACAAAATGTTTCACCGCCGTTTGCAACGAATGCAAATTCAAGCTTTAACTTTAGGCGCCTTGAAGCTACTATTGAGAATCTGGTGCTAACTATAAACAACTTTACAACAAATATGACTACCATGATGCAAGAAATGCTGGGAATGCAGAATACTCTGCTTCAAACATTAATTAACAAGCCATGAACACGTTAAAAATATGTTTCTGGAACGCAAACGGCATTCGCCAACATAAAAATGAAATTGAGCACTTCCTCATGGAAAAAAGTATTGATATAATATTGGTCTCTGAGACACATTTAACTTCGAGAATCTATTTCAAAATTAATGGCTACACTTTATATGATACAAAGGACCCTAGAGGGAGAGCATGCGGTGCATCAGCAATTCTAATAAAGTCAAGACTCAAGCACTATATTCTTGACAACATTTGTGAAGAACATATACAAGAAACAAATAGCTGCATTGAAATTTTTTTTACAAATTTCGTGATATCTTCAATTTACTCCCTTCCCAGATTTTCAATCACTATGGACCAATACGAGAAATTCTACAAATCTCTTGGACCTTGTTAATTCTACAAATCTCTTGGACCTTGTTTCGTAGCAGCTGGCGACTACAATGCTAAGCATACGTTCTGGGGTTCGCGTCTTATTACGCCTAGAGGTAGGGCGTTGTTCAACACAATTTCAAAAATGGGCTTGGATGTTATTTCGAGTGGGGAGCCTACTTACTGGCCTACTGACGTACGAAAAATTCCAGATGTTAAAGATTTCGGCGTCATAAAAAGTATTTCTAGGTAATTAATTCACGTTGAAGCTTCCCTAGATCTCTCGTCCGATCACTTTCCCACGATCGTTACAATCTGTAGCCCACTGAAAAGCGCTTTACCTCACCCATATGTCAAGATGATGAATCGTGTTAATTGGCTGGGATTCAAAAAATATCTTAATAGTCATTGCACGGAAAATATTCCGCTAAGAACACCCAATGACATTGAAACTAACATTGCCAATCTTAACGAAAATATTAAACAGGCTGCTAAACATGCCACTACCTCCCATCCGCAGACTGGGTTCAATAAAATTTATTCTACAGACGTTGAACATCTCGTACGTGAAAAAAGAAGAGCTAGAAGGGAATGGCAACAGCACAGATCACCTCAGCACAAAATCAGATTTAAAGAGTGCACTAAACGACTCCAAGAGTTGCTTGCATCTCAAAAAACTAAATCTTTTAAAAATTATCTTGAAGGTATTGATGTCAAACCAGCATCTACTTACTCTTTGTGGCGCGCTTCGAAAAGAATTAAAACACCCATTGAGTTTAAACTACCTCTGCGCACATCTACCGGAGGTTGGGCAAGGAGCGATACCGAAAAAGGTAACATATTTGCTGAGCATTTAAAATCCGCATTTACACCAAATACATGTACCGGTGTTGCTGATTTGCCAAGTGTAGTTGCTCTACCCCCTCGACCCTTAAAATTTACGATGTGTGATGTACAAAAACTAATTGCCGAACTCAACCCGAAAAAAGCTCCCGTTATGGATGGAATTAGTACCCAGATGCTTATTAAGTTACCTCGTGCTGCAATTAGAGTCCTGTTATTTATTTTTAATGCCATTTTACGACTGGAGTATTATCCAGACTGCTAGAAGCTTTCCAAGGTTAAAATCATTTCAAAGCCAGGTAAAGATATGATTAAGGCTGAGTCATATAGGCCAATAAGTATACTGTCAACAATGTCAAAGCTTTTTGAAAAGCTACTCATGACAAAATTTTCTTCAATTTTAGCTGATAATGGGTGCATCCTGGACAATTGGTTTTAGAAGCCAGCATATCACCATTGAACAAACGTATAGATTGGTTCAATTTATCAGAAAACATTTGAGGAAAAGAAGTATTGTTCTGCCCTGTTTATTGATGTTTCTCAGGCATTTGATAAAGTGTGGCATGAAGGCCTCATTTTGAAATTGGAGACATACTTACCAATAAACATTCTAAGTCTTTTGGAAAGTTACATTGTTGCACGAAAATTTACAGTTGTGGAAGGACACTTTATGAGTATGCCTGAAACTATGTTATCCGGTGTGCCACAGGGGAGTATACTAGGGCCATTTTTATATTTGATTTATACTTGTGATATGCCTGTGAGCAGTAGTATCCACACTTCTACATTTGCCGACGATACCGCCTGGCTTAGTATGCACGAAAACACTGATGAGCCATCCCGAAAACTCCAGCAACACATTAGCCAGATCGAACTATGGTTAAACTTATGGAGAATTAAGGTAAATGAACAAAAGTGTGTCCATATAACATTTACCTTACGAAGAGATACTTGTTCCCCCATTCGGATTAATAATCAAGTTGTTGCTCAACATTCACATTTGAAATATCTTGGTATACACCTCGATCGACGGCTTACATGGAAACATCACATTGACTATAAGTTAACTCAAATGAAACTAATATTAACTCAGGTACATTGGCTGATTGCCAGAAATTCAACACTCAGCCTAGACTGCAAACTTTTAATATACAAGTTGCTTTTAAAGCCAATATGGTGTTACGGTATCCAGTTATGGGGCACTGCTTCTGCTTCCAATGTAGAGAGAATTCAACGAAAACAAAACTAAATTTTAAGGCTAATAACATCTGCTCCATGGTACATTAAGAATTCAAATATACATCAGTAGTATGAATGTGAGGCTTTCGGACCACGGAGCCCATACATTTTTGGGATCATGTCTACGCTACAGTCGGTATTTTAGTTTCATCGATCGGTACGCTACACAAAGAGAGTGTCGTGTTGTTTCCATCCCTGGAAAAAGTGTATTTCTTGGCGCGTTAAGATTTTTGGTTTTTATATTTTAATAATATTTCTTGGCGCGTTAAGATTTGTGGTTTTATAATTTCTTTGTAGTCGCTTCGTACGTGGGTGGTCAAGTTAATTGTTTGAAATAGATTTCTTAATGTGTGAAAAAAAGTTTAATTGTTGGCGCGTCTAGATTTGTGGTGTAAAATGTAAGAAATATTTAGTTTAGTGCTTTTAGTTGGAAGAAAAAAAATTTAATAGAAAAAGGTATATTTATAATTGTTTGTGGTTCTGCAAATATTTGAAAAATATAGTTTTGATGACGAATTTTTTCAATGTATGAAATATTTAGAAAAGGTATATTTAAACTTGTTTGTGGTTCAGCAAATATTTGAAAAAATATAGTTTTGATGACGAATTTTTTCGCTTGTAATTCTACAATTATTGAAAAAATAGGTACACCACTACCATCTCAAAGGACCATGGTTAATGAAAGTGTGTAACTATATACTTATTTGTTTAGTGAAAAGAAACAGAAGTGTAAAAGAATTGATACTTACGATATATATACATTCTTACATCTGGAAATAAAATTCTAAAATGCGAGTTAGTGTTTATATTCTATAATGATTACATTTTATTAAAAGCACAATTTTTACATTTAGTAAGATTATAAAAATTAATTATATTTCTAGCTTCATCTTCGGCTTGATGGTATGTGTGTTTATGGTATAGACAGTGACAGGTGTCGGGACCGCAATTTGTTTACATTAAGAGTATGTCTCTCTGTTTGTCTGTCTCTCTGACTGTCCGCCTTACCGTGGGAATTTTTGTGTGGAATATTTTTTGTGAATGTATTAACGTGACTCATAGTTTTGAGGTTTTTATGTGTGTATATGCCGACGGCAAAACATGATTATTATTTTTTCCTAATACCGAAGGGAAAATCATGGAAATGATTTGTCCTTATGCCGACGGAAAAACGTGAAAGTTATTTTTCCTAATGCTAATATAGGTGTTGGTAGACTGTGATTTGGGTGGATGGGTGTTTGTAGGTGTTGTAATATGTAACCGTAGGAGTTTGTGGATGTATCTGTCTGCAGTAATTTAAGCAAGGCTGTGATAAGCAGGGGGCGGAGGTGTAGTTGAGGTAGATCGATTACATGCATGTATGTATGCCTGTGAGAATTTAATCCGGATCGTGATTTGAGGTGGGTGGGGGTGTTGTGGAGGTAGATGAATCGACTGTATGTGTATGTGTGTGTGTTTGTTTGTGTATGTGTGTGTGTGTGTTTGTGTATGTGTGTGTATTTCTGTAGGAGCTTAAGGCTGATCGCGATTTATGAGGGGCGAGGTATTCTAGTAATATGTAACCGGGGGAATCTGTATGTTTATACATATGTATGTAGGAGCTTAAGGCTGACTATGATTTGGATGGGTACGGTTGTTGACGTAATATGTAGCCATAGGGATTTGTAGGTGTGTTTGTCTGTAGGAGTTTAAGGCTGGTCGTGATTTGAGGTGGGTGAGGATTTTGTTGAGGTAGATTGATTGTGTGTATGTATGTATGGCTGTGAGAATTTAAGATGATTGTGATTTATTATAGGCGATATGTTCTTGTTATATGTAGCCGTGGGAATCTATATGTATATATGTCTGTGGGAGTTTAAGACTATCCATAATTCAGGTTGGTGAGAGTGTTCTGTTGTTGAGATTAATTTTATATATTGTATATGTATGTATGTATGACCATAGGAATTTGTGAATGTATATCTGTGAGGATTTCAGGATGGGCTTGATTTGTGAGGGCGGAGGGTTGTTAAAATTTTCTTGGATTTTTCTTAGATGAATTCTGCTATGTGTGTGTGTGTGCATGTGTATATGAGTTTCTCGCGCTGGTATTTATATGTAGGTAGCAATAAATTGTTTTCAATATCGACATTTGGTATTATCATATATCTGAACTTCCCTAATCCTAGTATGTTTTTATACTTACGATTGCTTTATATTTTCTCATGCTTAAATTTGTCTCGCGTTAAAGTCTGCTTTTGAGACATTTGTTTATATTAGAGATTTTGTTTATTTAACTACATACGCCTTCTTTGACTGGACGACTTTTCGAAATTTCTTATTTCAATATGGAAAAATATTAATTTAGAGTATTCATTTATTAAACTCATTAGTTTTTAGGTATCTCAACATAAATTTTTTATTATTGAATTAATGTGACGCATTCTTATTTTTACGCAGCATAATTTCCTTGAGTGTAGACCAAGCGAATTTATGCTTAATATATTTTCATGATGTAGATATGTAAGTGTGATTGTTAAGATCTAATAAATACTTGAGCATTGATAAGAAATACATATCTACAAATTGATTTTATGTTTACATGTATGTATGTATGTACATACAAATAAGTGTTTATCTCAATCTTTGAATACATATTTTTTTCGTCATGTCATGTCTTTTGTTGTTGTTGTTGTTGTTGCTGCTGATGTTGCTGTGTATAGATGTGAAATATCTTCAGCATTTTTATTTGAAATTAAAAAAAAACGTTGTTTTAATTTTCATTTGCATTTACTTAAAAGTTTGTGAGGATTTTCTATTTTAAGTAAAGCTGAATTCCTGAAGATACATACTCTAAAGTAATAGTAACTTTAACAGAAATATTTCCTATATTTAATTTAAGTTTGCTTAAAGTTGATGCAGCCTATATAGTCAACGTTAGAAATTTTTGGAGGGTGTACATTGCAAAACCTTTCAAAAATGTATAAACATTTTTAAATGAAACTGATTCAGCACCTCCAGCTTTGGTGATGACAGTTTTTTTGTTAGCCAGTTTGCTTGGTTTAACTTTTTTATGTTTTTTGATAAACATTTAAAATCAAAGGGGAGTTTTATAATGAAATTGTTATTTTCATAATTGATGAAAACAAACGCTACTTTTTTTCCAATGAAATCAATTGAATTACTTTTGAAACCTTAGTCCTCTATAAAATTTATGTTTATTTTACACATGGCTTAATTTATAAGACTTAAAAAATTTGTCCTTCGGTGGTTATATATTCTATTATATGATTATGAATAAGAATGCAGTAAGCTGGTGTCTTGGCTTACTGTTTCAAATTAAAATTTTATTCAATTGGTCTCTTATTGAATAAAATGAGCTTTTTTTTCTTAAACTCTGATGCAGCTGGAGATTCCTTCATACTTATATGTAAAAGCTTTTTTGGAATTTTAGATACATATAATATCGAATTGTATAATATTTGTTTTTGATTTTTACGTTAAGAAGTATAGATATGAATGTACTTTTAAATTAGTTAAACCATAATAAACAAACTAATTTTCTTCTTGAATAGCGATCAACAGAAAATAAAGTCGTTTTCTAAGAATTTAAATCTACTCTCTTGGCGGTTTCTGTAGTATAGAGTAACCGCGTATACTACACGAATTAATTAATTAGGGATAATACGATATATATTTATTTTATGAAGGGTGATCGTCTTTAGCTTTTATTTGATGTTCTAGAAGACACGATTTTTTCATTTTATTAAAGTTCAGCTTATTGTATTCATATTTTTGATATCTTTAATTTAATTGTGCTTTGTGTGTCTGTTAGCAGACTGTACGTATAAGCTAGTCAGTCACTCTTTATTTTTATTTATTTTTCATTCTGTGTCACTAATTTTTGATTTTACTACTTCAAATGTAGAACATTTACATATATAATTTTTAAAAGTATACATATACATACATAAATATATGTATGTATGTATGTAAAAATTAGTTCATATACAAGGAAATACATGTTTAGTAATCAACTATTCTAGAAAATCGATCATAAAGAACTCACTTACTTCTACCAGCAAGCAATTCACCATAAGTATTTGCATAAAGTGTCACAAAAATTGGAATATCTATGTTTGGGAGAATCTTACCTCAAGTGTTTCAACATGAGGTTTACTAGTTGACCCCTTGAAGTAATTCTTGTTAACGTAGGCTTGATTGTATCGCATGCAGATGTAATGATTTTTCACTTAAAAAAGGTGCTCTCAGCATCAATCATACCCTATACAACACATTCATGAGTTGTATTGATCCAGATACAATTGCTGTCGAATTCATTATTAAAAAAGAGTTTTTCATCATCATCTAACAGCTTTGTTCATATTTTTTTCTTAGCATGCATGCCTTAGCATGCTTCTATCGATAATGGCGCGAGAGTCCGAGATGTAGTGGTGTTTCAAAAATCTATACTATTAGATTTTACGAATTCACTCTTTTGAATTTTTTGCACAGTAGATACATATGTAATTCATTTGCAAAAATTTTATGACGTGAGGAATTTTTTTAATTATACATGCCCCGACATGCTGTCATTTTTTCAGTAAATTTATTTGATACTCATACCGATAAAGATATAAAGTAATATCTGTTTAGATTGCATTTTATAATTTATGCATGCTTCAGCATGATTCTTATTTGAGTCCATATTTATTTACTAAATTTGTTTCATACTCATTTATACACCTCTACATTCTTAAAGAATGGATACCAAAGTCCACTTTCTTTAGTTTATTTATGTTTTATAAAGATCTGATAGCTAAGGAAATGAACAAAGTAAAGATCTTTTATAATAGGCCCATATTCGTATTTTAAAATTTTTTGTTTAGAGCTTTCAAAATGGAAAATGTACATCTTTTACTATAAAAACTAATAATAAGGTGTGTTGCTGAATATTACACTGTGTTTTACTTCATTTTGAACGCTTAAGTTTTCACAATATTTCATACTTACCAACAAGTTTAGAGAATTACAATACATTAAGTTAATTATCTTTCCTAAGACCTATCATTCTTAATCAATTATTTAAAAACAAGAAAAACTAGATTTTTCCTTTGTAATTTTATTTTTACATAATTTTATATAGAAACATTTTATCATCTTCAAATAACTGTATACTGTATTTAGCAGTTTTTTCTTGAACTTTTCTATTTTATACACTAAGTAAGTCTTTATATATCAACCCACTTATATGAATGATTAATGATAAATTCTTTTCACATCATTTCTTTTAATAATTTATTAAATCATTGTACTATTGATGTTATATTGAGTAATGTTAAATCCTATATTTGTGAATCAGTTCTCGTTGTACCTTCATAGTGAACTAACGTCATAGCGGAGTTTTTTTTTTACATACATACTTAACAAAAAAAATCATATAAAAGAAAATATTCGTAATACATATTATTAACTTTGATAAATAAGCTGTAATTGCTTTGTTAATATTTTTTTGCATAGTCATAAATAACAAAAACAAAAAAACCGTAATAAAAAAAAACAAACAAACAAACAAAAGTACCCTTGAGGAATACTCTATATGAGTACCTCAAAAACAAATAAATGTGAAGTGAGTTATAACGGCAGAAATGCCTATTTTACTGTGAGTTCTGATGCTCATAATGATAATAATAAAAATAAAAAACCTGATGACAGACTTACTGTGAGTTCGGAAGCTCTTAATAAAAATACAAAATCTGATAATACACTTTTTCTAACAACAAATCCACTTTTTCGACAGCGATCAACTTCGCTTTGTCCAATGCCTACTAGTGATTCTTTAACATTACAGTTGCCTAGTACTTCGTCAGTTAAGCCATTGAAATCATTCGCTTCGGGCTGTTCATCACCTAACCAAGTTATCACTACAGATAACAGTAGCTCAAAACCAAAGGTACAAGTCGGAATGGACAGATATATAACCGTGGTAAAGCGTGGGCGAAGCCCGAATTCTTCTAAAATTTCATCTGTTCCAAAGATGTCTAGGGATAACAGCGCATCATCCATGAATCGCCAAAATCGTTTTTCATTATTGCAAGACGATAACGGGAAGACCGCTTCATCATCTCAGAAGTCTTTTAAGCCACCACCAATATATGTGAGGGAAAAAAATTCTAACGCGCTTCTAAAAAAACTACTGTCGACCATTGGTGAAAATACTTTTCACGTAATTCCAATTAAAAGAGGTAATATTGATGAAACTAAAATCCAAATATACGATGAAAACAATTTTCGAAAAATTGTAAATGATTTTGAAAAAAATAAAACAAACTTTTACACATACCAACTTAAGAGTGCTAAAGGCCTACAGATAGTACTAAAGGGCATAGATTCATATGTTGAGCCCGAAGAAGTAAAATGTGCACTTCTAGACCAAGGATTTAAGGTAAAAAACGTTACTAATATAATTAACAGAGAAAAGGTCGCCCAACCCATATTTCGCATTGAACTGGAGCCGAATGACATACAATTGAAAAAAAATCAAACCCATCCAATTTATAGCGTAAAGTTTCTGTTACACCGAAAAATCACAGTTGAAGAGCCACGTAAGCGTTCAGGTCCTGTACAGTGCCATAATTGCCAAGAATATGGCCATACAAAAAATTACTGCAATTTACCTACAGTTTGTGTTATCTGCGGTGAATTGCATGGTACTGCTAGCTGCACTAAGCCAAAAGAACAAGCAGAAAAAAAATGTAGTAATTGTGGAGGTAATCACACCGCTAACTATAGAGGATGCCCCGTATATTCTTTTGTTAAACAGACTATGAGTCAAAAACCTAAGTTAGCTCCAGCCCAACCATTAAACGCGTACTCCGCCTCTTTTGCTCAAGTAAGTCAACCAGTTACTTCACGTGTATCGTATGCCGATGCCACTAAGGCTAGTTCTAATCCCTCACAAAATGTTTCACCGCAAAATAATTCAGCGAATGCAAACTCAGGCTTTAACCTTAGTCGCCTTGAAGCTACTATTGAGAATCTGGTGCTAACTATAAACAACTTTACAACAAATATGACTAGCATGATGCAAGAAATGCTGCGAATGCAGAATACACTGCTTCAAGCATTAGTTAACAAACCATGAACATGTTAAAAATATGTTTCTGGAACGCAAACGGCATTCGCCAGCATAAAAATGAACTTGAGCACTTCCTCATGGAAAAAAATATTGATATAATGTTGGTCTCTGAGACTCATTTGACTTCAAGGAGCTTATTTAAAATAAATGGTTACACTCTATATGATTCAAAGGACCCGAGGGGGAGAGCATGCGGTGGGTCAGCAATTCTAATTAAGTCAAGACTCAAACACTATGTCCTTGATAACATTTGTGAAGAACATCTACAAGCAACGAATATTTGTATCGAAAATTTTTGCACAAATTTTGTCATATCATCAATTTACTCCCCTCCTAGATTCGCAATTACTGAGGATCAATACGAGGATTTCTACAAATCTCTTGGCCCTTGTTTCGTAGCAGCTGGAGACTATAATGCAAAACATACTTTCTGGGGTTCGCGTCTTATCACACCTAGAGGACGAGCGTTGTTCAACACAATTTCAAAAATGGGCTTGGACGTCATTTCAAGTGGGGAGCCCACTTACTGGCCTACGGACATACAAAAAATTCCCGATGTTATAGATTTTGGAGTCATGGAAAATATCGGTAGGGAATTAATTCATGTTGAAGCTTCTGTAGATCTCTCCTCCGATCACTCTCCCACGATTGTTACAATTTGTAGCCTACTAAGAAGTGACTTCCCTGTCCCATATGTAAAGATGATCAACCGTGTTAATTGGCTGGGGTTCAAAAAATACCTCAGTAGCCATTGTACGGAAAATATTAACCTAAGAACACCAGGTGATATTGAATCTAACATTGAAAATCTTAACGAAAATATTAAACAGGCTGCTGAACATGCCACTACTTCCCATCCGCAGACTGGGTTTAATAGAATTTATTCTACAGACATTGAACGTCTTTTACGTGAAAAAAGGACAGCTAGAAGGGAATGGCAACAGCACAGATCACCCCAAAATAAAATTAGATTTAAAGAGTGCACTAGACGACTCCAAGAGCTGCTGGCATATGAAAAAACTGTATGTCTTAAAAATTATCTGGAAAATCTTGATGCCACACCTGCATCTAATTACTCCTTGTGGCGAGCTGCTAGAAAGCTTAAAACACCCGTTGAATATAGACCACCTCTGCGAACTTCTACCGGAGGTTGGGCCAGAAGCGATACTGAAAAAGGTAACATATTTGTTGAGCATTTAAAATCCGTATTTACCCCAAACACATGTACTGGTGTTGTTGATTTACCAAGTGTAGTTGCGCTACCCCCTCGAACCATAAAATTTAAGACGCGTGATGTTCAGAAACTAATTGCTGAACTCAACCCGAACAAAGCTCCAGGTATTGATGGAATAAGTAACAATATGCTGATAAACTTGCCCCATATTGCAATTAGAATCCTGTTATTTATTTTTAACTCCATTTTACGACTGGAGTATTATCCACAAAGCTGGAAGCTTGCGAAGGTCAAAATGATTCCAAAGCCGTGCAAAGACCTTACCAAGGCTGAGTCGTACAGGCCAATAAGTCTGCTATCAACAATGTCAAAACTCTTCGAAAAGCTGCTCATGACAAAATTGTACCCAATTTTAACTGATAGTGGGTGCATCCCAGACCATCAATTTGGTTTTAGAAGTCAGCATAGCACCATTGAACAAACTCATAGATTGGTGCAATTTATAAAAAGAACTTTTGAAGAAAAAATGTATTGTTCTGCCCTGTTTATTGACGTTTCTCAGGCCTTTGATAAAGTGTGGCATGAAGGTCTAATTCTAAAATTAAAATCATATCGACCAATAAATTTAGTGAATTTATTAGAAAGTTACATCACTACCCGGAAGTTCACGGTTGTGGAAGGAGAATTCATGAGTGTGCCCGAATCTATATCATCCGGTGTGCCACAGGGGAGCATACTGGGGCCAGTTTTGTATTTGATTTATACTTGTGATATGCCTTTGAGCAGCAATATCCATACATCTACGTTTGCCGATGATACAGCCTGCCTTAGTATGCATGAAAACCCTCACGAGGCTTCCCGATATTTACAAGAACATATTACACAATTGGAAATGTGGTTGAACTTATGGAGAATTAAGGTAAATGAACAAAAGTGTGTCCATATAACGTTTACCCTAAGAAGAGATACTTGTTCCCCAATTCGAATCAATAATCAAAATATTCCTCAACACTCCCAAGTGAAATACCTTGGTATACACCTTGATCGAAGACTTACATGGAAACATCATATTGACTTTAAGCTAACTCAGATGAAAATTAAGTTATCTCAAATACACTGGTTGATTGGCAGAAATTCAATACTTAGCCTGGACTGTAAACTTTTATTATACAAGTCGCTTTTAAAGCCAATATGGTGTTACGGTATCCAGTTATGGGGCACTGCTTCAGCCTCCAATGTAGAGAGAATTCAACGAAGGCAAAACAAAATTTTAAGGTTAATAACATCTGCTCCATGGTATATTAAGAATTCAAATTTGCATCGTGATTTAAGAATGCCACTAGTGACTGAAGAAATTGCAAGATACGCAGGCAAATACTTAACAAAACTCGAGTCACATCCTAATCCGCTTGCTCGTAATATTTTGAATTTTAATGGTCACATCCGCCTAAAAAAGAGGGACACAAGGGCTCTTATACTCAACACTCTAGATGGGAATGCTTGAAAATACATTTAATTTTCATTTTTGATTATCACTACTTTGTATTATTTAAATTATCACTAAGTTTTGGCCGACACTGGTCGGGCCTAATACTTACATTTTAGATTTAAGATTTGAATACTTATTGTTAGTTCATATTTGAAGATACAATAAATAAATATATGTATTAAAAAAAAAAAAAAAAAAAATATTTGTGAATGAATTTTCCAAAGTGTTTTTTAAAAAATTCTTTACCATCATCTGCTTTTAAGTTTTTTGGTATTCGTACCAGTTCAAAAATATTTTCCATTACCTTGGTTTCTTAGAGTGCAGCCTTTATTTTCAACGATACTGACCATATAAAATTTGAGAACGTGACAATTACAGCCTACAATAATCAATAATTTATATTTTCTGTAGTATAGCCCCCAATTTCAACTAAATCAGCTTACCAAATATCATCCATTTCTTTCATTATATTTCTACAATACACAATCAATTTTAGAGATTGCTTATAGGGTTGCTTTACTAAATTTCATTGACATTGAGTTGTTTTCCAGATTTTTTGGAGTGTTGTGGCCTACTTGATGCCCTTTCAGCTATTTATATTAACATCTAGTTAATTTTCCAATCTATTCCTTATCAATTCAATTTAATATGTCTTTCAAAACATGATTTCATTTTTAGAATGTCTTTTTCAATTTTATAACTCACTTCTATGCCTAATTTATTTCACGTTGTAGTACATCAATTTACATTAAAAAATTCTAGAATATTAATGCCCTAAGCCATATTATTATTATATATATATATAACAATTTTTGATAACATCGTTCTCCGTCAGTGAACGATGATGACTCTGTATGTATACATTAGTAATAATTAAAATCTTTTTATAGATTTCGAGTTCAAATTTATCATAATATTTTTTAATTTTATGAAACATTAGAGAAAATACTCCTGGTGTTAGAGCCCATATTTGGCCACTAACTTGTATTTTATCTTCATTCAGTTTGAGGTTACTATCACCAAATATCCATTCACTATTTAAATCTTTATATGGGCCATAGTTTGTATCTAATTTATTTCTTCCTTCCAAGACTGATACATCAGTATAAGTGTCTTCGGAATTGGAAGTCTGTGAGTACAATCATCATCCTCATCATCATTCACATTATTAGCATCATTTTTAATAAGATGGTTTCATCAAATATTGTTCCTTCTGCTAGTTTCTATGGTGTACTTGTCTCTATCTTGACTGATGGGGTTTCATGCTTTAAACTTGTATTATTTTCAACTTCTGTCTTGTTTTTACTTTATTCTTTCATGGACATTCTGTTAATTTTTTTAGAACTATTTATGAATTCTTTGAGAGGTTCTGTTATAGGTTTAAATGTTAATTGTCTCTTAGTTGTTCTCGTCTATCTATTTCACCAGTTTTTATACTACGAAGCTTTTTCTTCAATACATTTCTTGCCAACATCAACTGCTTTAAAACTTTCTCATCCATGTTTAATAATTGTAAATAACTGGTATCAGCTATCAGCTTATCAGGAGCTAGTCTGGTTTTCAGATCAGCTTTTCAGGACCTGGTCTGGTTTTCAGATCAGTTTTTCAGGACCTGATCTGGTTTTCAGATCAGCTTTTCAGGACCTGGTCTGGTTTTCAGATCAGCTTTTCAGTACCTGGTCTGGTTTTCAGATCAGCTTATCAGGACTTGGTCTGGTTTTTAGATCAGCTCATCAGGAGCTGGTCTGGTTTTTAGATTCCCTTATCACGAGCTGATCTGGCTTTCAGATCAAGTTATCAAATACCAGATCAGGCTATCAGGTAGCTGATCTGTAAAACAGATCAGACTATCAGGAGCTATTCAGATTTCTAGATCAAGCTATCTGGTTCAGATTGCGTTATCAGTATACAAGTGCCTGACCATTTATAACATTTAGATGCATGAAGTTAGGGTCAGATGAAATACGAAAAGGTAAACTTTTATGTAGTAAAATTGTTTTCTATAACGATCATCGTGTAATCAATATCTTTGCTTATAATCAAAAATCCTTATTTGTCCTTTATTTTTAACGATACTGACCATATAAAATTTGATTTCAATTTCAATTTCAACTAAATCAGCTTACCAAATATCATCCATTTCTTTCATTATATTTCTACAATACACAATCAATTTTAGAGATTGCTTATAGAGTTGGTTTACTAAATTTCATTGACATTGAGTTGTCAATGACGATCTCGTATCAAATGTTTGAGCATTCTGCTATAAGTTTTACATAAGTAGAATGATTCAAGATTATCTCACTCTTTAAAAAAATATGCTTCTCACACACAACATCGTTAAACATCATATTAGAATTACTTGTGCCTTTTTTAGTAGAAATAAAAGATTCACTATCTATAAATGTGTAATATACCATTATTTAATTGAAAAAATTACTTTCTACAGGTATTCATATTTAAGTTGATATAGAGACTTTGAGTATAAATATATAGATATTTTCAAATTTTAGTCCACAAGGACTTTCTAGCAAGCCAATCATATCATTAGTATTTTTTTTTCGCAATTTGACAGAAAAACTATTCTTGCATGAAAATAATTTCGTAGGCGGGAAATAGGGTTTATTTTTGAACTAACGTTCGATGATTCATCAAAATTTCGTATCAACCTTTTTTTAGGTTGTTTTAATAACCGCATTTGTGTAACTAAATGCCTTTTATAAATATTATCTCTTATTATAAAAAAACAAGTAAGAGTGCTATATTCGGCTGTGCCGAATCTTATATACCCTTTACCAAAGTGCGTTTATGTAGTATAGAGATACATACATAAGCACAGAGATATGTAGGTACATATTCATTTTGTGAAAAAATTCATACTTTTTTTCTAGTGCAATTTTTAGGTTTTTGACATTATGTTTAATTTGGTGCTTTTTAAATTTTGGCGATTTTTTTTTGGTTTTGGCGATTTTTTTCGGTTTTTGGCGTTTTTTTTTTAATTTTGGCGATTTTTTTTCGTTCTGGCGATTTTTTTGATTTTGACGATTTTTTTCATTCAGGCGATTTTTTTATTTTTTATATATTTAATTTTTTTATTTTTTTGTGGCAATTTTTTTAGTTTTAACACTTTTTTCTCGTTTTGGCGTTTTTTTTCGGCTTTTGGCGTTTTTTTATTTTGGCGATTTATTTCGTTCTGGCAATTTTTTTTGATTTTGAAAATTTTTTTCATTTAGGCGATTTTTTTATTTTTTGGCGATTTTTTTTCATATAGGCAATTTGTTTTTTGTTATGGTGATTTTTTCGTTTTTGGCGTTTTTTAATTTTGGCGATTTTTTTTCGTTTTGGCAGATTTTTTTGATTTTGCCGATTTTTTTGCATTCAATCGATTTTTAATTTTTGGCGATTTTTTTTTCATATAGGCAATTTTTTTTGTTTTGGCGATTTTTTCCGGTTTTTGGCGTTTTATTTTTTAATTTTGGCGATTTATTTTCGTTTTGGCGATTTTTTTTTGATTTTGGCGATTTTTTTTCATTTAGGCGTTTTTTTTAATTTTTGACGATTTTTGTTCATATAAGCATTTATTTTTGTTTTGCCGATTTTTGCGGATTTTTGTCATTGTGGAAATTTTTTTTTGTTTTGGCACTTTTTTTTCGTTTTGGCGATTTTTTTGATTTTGCCGATTTTTTTCATATAAGCGATTTTTTTTAATTTTTGGCGATTTTTTTCATATAGGCAATTTTTTTTGATTTGGCGATTTTATTTCGGTTTATGACGTTTTTTTTAATTTTGGCGATTTATTTTCGTTTTGGCGATTTTTTTTTGTTTTTGGCGATTTTTTTTTTCATTTTGGCGATTTTTTTTTGTTTTGGCGATTTATTTAAACTTTTGGCGATTTTATAATTTTCGGATTTTTTAGTTTGACCGTTTTTGAAAATTTCAAGAGTTTACCTCTTACGGTTTCCAAGATATAGCAAGTTGTCAAAATTACATAGTCAAAATTGCATTAACTGATGGACCACCCTTTAATTTAATTTTTTTTAATTTTAGTGTTAATTGTTGTAGCCTATATAAAAATACACTAATTTTACAAATTTCAAGTGTCAATATACATATGTACATACATACATACAATTGTATGTATATTACATGGGATATTAAAAATGATGCTAATACTGTGAATGATGATGAGGATGATGATTGTACTCACAGACTTCCAATTCCGAAGACACTTATACTGATGTATCAGTCTTGGAAGGAAGAAATAAATTAGATACAAACTATGGCCCATATAAAGATTTAAATAGTGAATGGATATTTGGTGATAGTAACCTCAAACTGAATGAAGATAAAATACAAGTTAGTGGCCAAATATGGGCTCTAACACCAGGAGTATTTTCTCTAATGTTTCATAAAATTAAAAAATATTATGATAAATTTTAACTCGAAATCTATAAAAAGATTTTAATTATTACTAATGTATACATACAGAGTCATCATCGTTCACTGACGGAGAACGATGTTATCAAAAAATTGTTATATATATATATAATAATAATATGGCTTAGGGCATTAATATTCTAGAATTTTTTAATGTATATTGATGTACTACAACGTGAAATAAATTAGGCATAGAAGTGAGTTATAAAATTGAAAAAGACATTCTAAAAATGAAATCATGTTTTGAAAGACATATTAAATTGAATTGATAAGGAATAGATTGGAAAATTAACTAGATGTTAATATAAATAGCTGAAAGGGCATCAAGTAGGCCACAACACTCCAAAAAATCTGGAAAACAACTCAATGTCAATGAAATTTAGTAAAGCAACCCTATAAGCAATCTCTAAAATTGATTGTGTATTGTAGAAATATAATGAAAGAAATGGATGATATTTGGTAAGCTGATTTAGTTGAAATTGGGGGCTATACTACAGAAAATATAAATTATTGATTATTGTAGGCTGTAATTGTCACGTTCTCAAATTTTATATGGTCAGTATCGTTGAAAATAAAGGCTGCACTCTAAGAAACCAAGGTAATGGAAAATATTTTTGAACTGGTACGAATACCAAAAAACTTAAAAGCAGATGATGGTAAAGAATTTTTTAAAAAACACTTCGGAAAATTCATTCACAAATATAGTATTTAACATTACTCAATATAACATCAATAGTACAATGATTTAATAAATTATTAAAAGAAATGATGTGAAAAGAATTTGTCATTAATCATTCATATAAGTGGGTTGATATATAAAGACTTACTTAGTGTATAAAATAGAAAAGTTCAAGAAAAAACTGCTAAATACAGTATACAGTTATTTGAAGATGATAAAATGTTTCTATATAAAATTATGTAAAAATAAAATTACAAAGGAAAAATCTAGTTTTTCTTGTTTTTAAATAATTGATTAAGAATGATAGGTCTTAGGAAAGATAATTAACTTAATGTATTGTAATTCTCTAAACTTGTTGGTAAGTATGAAATATTGTGAAAACTTAAGCGTTCAAAATGAAGTAAAACACAGTGTAATATTCAGCAACACACCTTATTATTAGTTTTTATAGTAAAAGATGTACATTTTCCATTTTGAAAGCTCTAAACAAAAAATTTTAAAATACGAATATGGGCCTATTATAAAAGATCTTTACTTTGTTCATTTCCTTAGCTATCAGATCTTTATAAAACATAAATAAACTAAAGAAAGTGGACTTTGGTATCCATTCTTTAAGAATGTAGAGGTGTATAAATGAGTATGAAACAAATTTAGTAAATAAATATGGACTCAAATAAGAATCATGCTGAAGCATGCATAAATTATAAAATGCAATCTAAACAGATATTACTTTATATCTTTATCGGTATGAGTATCAAATAAATTTACTGAAAAAATGACAGCATGTCGGGGCATGTATAATTAAAAAAATTCCTCACGTCATAAAATTTTTGCAAATGAATTACATATGTATCTACTGTGCAAAAAATTCAAAAGAGTGAATTCGTAAAATCTAATAGTATAGATTTTTGAAACACCACTACATCTCGGACTCTCGCGCCATTATCGATAGAAGCATGCTAAGGCATGCATGCTAAGAAAAAAATATGAACAAAGCTGTTAGATGATGATGAAAAACTCTTTTTTAATAATGAATTCGACAGCAATTGTATCTGGATCAATACAACTCATGAATGTGTTGTATAGGGTATGATTGATGCTGAGAGCACCTTTTTTAAGTGAAAAATCATTACATCTGCATGCGATACAATCAAGCCTACGTTAACAAGAATTACTTCAAGGGGTCAACTAGTAAACCTCATGTTGAAACACTTGAGGTAAGATTCTCCCAAACATAGATATTCCAATGTTTCTGACACTTTATGCAAATACTTATGGTGAATTGCTTGCTGGTAGAAGTCAGTGAGTTCTTTATGATCGATTTTCTAGAATAGTTTCCTTGTATATGAACTAATTTTTACATACATACATACATATATTTATGTATGTATATGTATACCTTTAAAAATTATATATGTAAATGTTCTATATTTGAAGTAGTAAAATCAAAAATTAGTGACACAGAAGGGAAAATAAATAAAAATAAAGAGTGACTGAATAGCTTATACGTACAGTCTGCTAACAGACACACAAAGCACAATTAAATTAAAGATATCAAAAATATGAATACAATAAGCTGAACTTTAGTAAAATGAGAAAAAATCGTGTCTTCTAGAACATCAACTAAAAGCTAAAGACGATCACCCTTCATAAAATAAATATATATCGTATTATCCCTAATTAATTAATTCGTGTAGTATACGCGGTTACTCTATACTACAGAAACCGCCAAGAGAGTAGATTTAAATTCTTAGAAAACGACTTTATTTTCTGTTGATCGCTATTCAAGAAGAAAATTAGTTTGTTTATTATGGTTTAACTAATTTAAAAGTACATTCATATCTATACTTCTTAACGTAAAAATCAAAAACAAATATTATTCAATTCGATATTATATGTATCTAAAATTCCAAAAAAGCTGTTACATATAAGTATGAAGGAATCTCCAGCTGCATCAGAGTTTAAGAAAAAAAAGCTCATTTTATTCAATAAGAGACCAATTGAATAAAATTTTAATTTGAAACAGTAAGCCAAGACACCAGCTTACTGCATTCTTATTCATAATCATATAATAGAATATATAACCACCGAAGGACAAATTTTTTAAGTCTTATAAATTAAGCCATGTGTAAAATAAACATATATTTTATAGAGGACTAAGGTTTCAAAAGTAATTCAATTGATTTCATTGGAAAAAAAGTAGCGTTTGTTTTCATCAATTATGAAAATAACAATTTCATTATAAAACTCCCCTTTGATTTTAAATGTTTATCAAAAAACATAAAAAAGTTAAACCAAGCAAACTGGCTAACAAAAAAACTGTCATCACCAAAGCTGGAGGTGCTGAATCAGTTTCATTTAAAAATGTTTATACATTTTTGAAAGGTTTTGCAATGTACACCCTCCAAAAATTTCTAACGTTGACTATATAGGCTGCATCAACTTTAAGCAAACTTAAATTAAATATAGGAAATATTTCTGTTATAGTTACTATTACTTTAGAGTATGTATCTTCAGGAATTCAGCTTTACTTAAAATAGAAAATCCTCACAAACTTTTAAGTAAATGCAAATGAAAATTAAAACAACGTTTTTTTTTTAATTTCAAATAAAAATGCTGAAGATATTTCACATCTATACACAGCAACATCAGCAGCAACAACAACAACAACAACAAAAGACATTACATGACGAAAAAAATATTTATTCAAAGATTGAGATAAACACTTATTTGTATGTACATACATACATACATGTAAACATAAAATCAATTTGTAGATATGTATTTCTTATCAATGCTCAAGTATTTATTAGATCTTAACAATCACACTTACATATCTACATCATGAAAATATATTAAGCATAAATTCGCTTGGTCTACACTCAAGGAAATTATGCTGCGTAAAAATAAGAATGCGTCACATTAACTCAATAATAAAAAATGTATGTTGAGATACCTAAAAACTAATGAGTTTAATAAATGAATACTGTAAATTAATATTTTTCCATATTGAAATAAGAAATTTCAATATGACTAAACCTTCGCTAATGTTTCTTATTAATTCAACATGGTTTTTACTGATTTTACGTTGTTTTTTTTTTCTGTGTGTCGAAAAGTCGTCCAGTCAAAGAAGGCGTATGTAGTTAAATAAACAAAATCTCTAATATAAACAAATGTCTCAAAAGCAGACTTTAACGCGAGACAAATTTAAGCATGAGAAAATATAAAGCAATCGTAAGTATAAAAACATACTAGGATTAGGGAAGTTCAGATATATGATAATACCAAATGTCGATATTGAAAACAATTTATTGCTACCTACATAAATACCAGAGCTAGAAACTCATATACACATGCACACACACACACATAGCAGAATTCATCTAAGAAAAATCCAAGAAAATTTTAACAACCCTCCGCCCTCACAAATCAAGCCCAGCCTGAAATCCTCACAGATATACATTCACAAATTCCTATGGTCATACATACATACATATACAATATATAAAATTAATCTCAACAACAGAACACTCTCACCTACCTGAATTATGGATAGTCTTAAACTCCCACAGACATATATACATATAGATTCCCACGGCTACATATAACAAGAACATATCGCCTATGATAAATCACAATCATCTTAAATTCTCACAGCCATACATACATACACACAATCAATCTACCTCAACAAAATCCTCACCCACCTCAAATCACGACCAGCCTTAAACTCCTACAGACAAACACACCTACAAATCCCTATAGCTACATATTACGTCAACAACCGTACCCATCCAACTCATAGTCAGCCTTAAGCTCCTACATACATATGTATAAACATACAGATTCCCCCGGTTACATATTACTAGAATACCTCGCCCTTCATAAATCGCGATCAGCCTTAAGCTCCTACAGAAATACACACACACACACATACACAAACAAACACACACACATACACATACAGTCGATTCATCTACCTCCACAACACCCCCACCCACCTCAAATCACGATCCGGATTAAATTCTCACAGGCATACATACATGCATGTAATCGATCTACCTCAACTACACCTCCGCCCCCTGCTTAACACAGCCTTGCTTAAATTACTGCAGACAGATACATCCACAAACTCCTACGGTTACATATTACAACACCTACAAACACCCATCCACCCAAATCACAGTCTACCAACACCTATATTAGCATTAGGAAAAATAACTTTCACGTTTTTCCGTCGGCATAAGGACAAATCATTTCCATGATTTTCCCTTCGGTATTAGGAAAAAATAATAATCATGTTTTGCCGTCGGCATATACACACATAAAAACCTCAAAACTATGAGTCACGTTAATACATTCACAAAAAATATTCCACACAAAAATTCCCACGGTAAGGCGGACAGTCAGAGAGACAGACAAACAGAGAGACATACTCTTAATGTAAACAAATTGCGGTCCCGACACCTGTCACTGTCTATACCATAAACACACATACCATCAAGCCGAAGATGAAGCTAGAAATATAATTAATTTTTATAATCTTACTAAATGTAAAAATTGTGCTTTTAATAAAATGTAATCATTATAGAATATAAACACTAACTCGCATTTTAGAATTTTATTTCCAGATGTAAGAATGTATATATATCGTAAGTATCAATTCTTTTACACTTCTGTTTCTTTTCACTAAACAAATAAGTATATAGTTACACACTTTCATTAACCATGGTCCTTTGAGATGGTAGTGGTGTACCTATTTTTTCAATAATTGTAGAATTACAAGCGAAAAAATTCGTCATCAAAACTATATTTTTTCAAATATTTGCTGAACCACAAACAAGTTTAAATATACCTTTTCTAAATATTTCATACATTGAAAAAATTCGTCATCAAAACTATATTTTTCAAATATTTGCAGAACCACAAACAATTATAAATATACCTTTTTCTATTAAATTTTTTTTCTTCCAACTAAAAGCACTAAACTAAATATTTCTTACATTTTACACCACAAATCTAGACGCGCCAACAATTAAACTTTTTTTCACACATTAAGAAATCTATTTCAAACAATTAACTTGACCACCCACGTACGAAGCGACTACAAAGAAATTATAAAACCACAAATCTTAACGCGCCAAGAAATATTATTAAAATATAAAAACCACAAATCTTAACGCGCCAAAAAATACACTTTTTCCAGGGATGGAAACAACACGACACTCTCTTTGTGTAGCGTACCGATCGATGAAACTAAAATACCGACTGTAGCGTAGACATGATCCCAAAAATGTATGGGATCCGTGGTCCGAAAGCCTCACATTCATACTACTTACATCGTGATTTAAATAAGTAGTAGTGAATTGCCAATTGAGGCGCCGATTAAAATTGTTAAATTGTGGCTGAAATTGTTAAATTGTGGCTGAAATTGTTAAATTTGGGTAATTAAAATTTGAAAATTGTTAAATTCTTGGAAATTTGTGAAATTTGATACCTGCGAGGGTGGTTCAATAAGTCCGTCCAGATTTTTGTTTACATAAGGAGTTTTTTGTTTACATTAACTTTGTGGGAACGGGTGATTTTTTTTGGGTAATATTAATTGTGATAACGGGTGATTTTTTTGTGGGTGTGGATTAAGGGATTTTATAAGATTAAGATTTCACAAGTGATTATTAATTTTTCCTAATGCCTACGGCAATGCATGATAAGTTTTCCTAATGCCTACGGCAATGCATGATAAGTTTTCCTAATGCCTACGGCAATGCGTAATAAGTTTTCCTAATGCCTACGGCAATGCGTAATAAGTTTTCGTAATGTCGACGGCATTACATGATTATTATTTTTTTGAAATGCCTACGGCAATACATGATTATTATTTTTTTCAAATGCCGACGGCAAAACACATTTATATTTTTTTCAAATGCCGACGGCAAAACATGATTATTATTTTCTAGTACCAAAAGGAAAATTGCCAGTGTTGCCAGACTATAGAAATTCGTTATCTTAATACTACATCAGTAATATCAGATAGATTTGATGACTACTACGCGATTCTCATATGAATCGGGAAAATGTGTGTATGATTTCCTCACACTAATAAATTGTTTATAAATAAAATAATTAAATAAATTAATAAACAATTCATTTAATTATTTTATTTATTTATAAAATGTTCTCTTGTATATGAACACCCTATACTTGTGTGTGGATGATCCAGCTTTTTTGTCGCTGATATTTATTTATTTGTTTAAGAAATATAATTGTATGTATGTATGTATGTATGTCTGTATATTTGTATGTGTATGTATGTGTGTATATTTGCATGTGTATGTATGTATGTATGTATGTGTGTATATTTGCATGTGTATGTATGTATGTATGTATGTGTATTTGTATGTATGACTGAGGCTGCTTGTGCGTAAAATATTTTGTAGAATACATTTATATTTTGCAACGTAATCATTTTCTTTGTCTACGATTATTTTAAAGCAGCAAAGTTTCAATTAAGTACAGTCATCAGCAGAGAAACAAAAAGTAAATATGCTGCAAGGATACTGCTACTAATTTTTGTATAAATACGCCAACTTTTCTAACCATCACATCAGTACTTCATTGTATTTACAACCATCATCAGAAATTGTGTTAAAGTGAAATAATAACAATAAAATAATTAAAAATGAGTTCTTCAGGTTATCAGTGTGAAAGATGCCATAAGGTATATAAATACCAAAAGTCCTTTTTGGATCATGTCAAAAATCATAGTGTGCAGGATCAAGTGGTCGTAAGCCGGAACAGAAATCTAGAACAACCGCAGACATCTCTTGCAAATTATCAACAGCACCTAAATATGTCTCATCATCAGCAACATCCTTCTCTACATTACCCCCAATATCAAGGACCAATGAATTATCAACAATACGGTATGCCATGGAATAATCAGTTTTTGGGATTAGGAGTGCCATTGCAATATGAGTACCCAAGTTACAATCCCGTCACACCAGATAATCAAATGCAGCAGTATTCCAATTTGATGCAATGGCAACCTCTTAATTATCATCAACAAGAGCAGCAGCAACAACAAGCTCAACAACAAGGTGTGGATATCCATGGAGGGAATTTGTAGAACGATGCTATGGACATAAGTTTACCGGAAAGTGATGGAGAAGAAGAAGAAAGAAGAGAAGAAACTCTGCCAACTCCAATGAGTGCTTCACATTCTAGGACAGAAGAAGTAGCAGAGAATGGGAAATGTTTCAAAATATCCAAAGCTTTCAAAAATCATATCGCCACATATGTTATTTTAAATAGAAAGGACCAACTTCTTCTGGAAGAGTTTATGAAGGAAAACATAAATATTTTTATTGAGAGACTTCACATGACTTTGTGTAAGCATTAATTATTAAATTTCATGTGAGTATTGTGGCGGAGTATATCAAAATTGTTGAAGAAGATTTGGAGTTGTGTGTTATAACACATGTAGCTAAAATGAGTTTGGTGACGAAGGCAGACAACATAAAAGAAATATTCCGTAAACAGATTGAGGAGATTTCAACCAAAATGTCCGAATTTGAAGAGCGCGATTCTGGTTGGACTTTATCACGCATAGTCCGAGCAGAAATCAACATCAACAAATCGTCGCTCGTCAAAGGATCAAGTTGGATATCCACACCTCAAAAACTAATAAAAAAAAAGCTTGCATCAATATACAAAATGATGATGAATACTGTTTCAAGTGGTGTTTGATTGCTGCCATGGATACCACAACATACAATCAAAAACGTTGCAGTTCTTATGGTATTCAGGACATTTCAGCAGACATTATTTTTACGCGAAATGGTGAAGTGTTAAATTTCCAAAATTTAAGCTTCCCATTAGCTCTAAAAAAAATTAACGTGTTTGAGGTGAACAATCCTAGAATAAGCGTTAACGTATTTGGGTATGATGAGGGGACAAATGAAATCATTGGTCCTTATTATGTGACTAAGGACGAGAAAATTACTCATGTAAACTTGCTTCTTTTGGAGAATGGTGAAGTTCATCACTATATTTTGATAAAGGACATATCAAGGTAAGTTAAAAAATTTTACAACACTTTAATTTAATGATACATATACTTGTTTTATATATTTTATAGTAGATACATTTTACTAATAAATTTTTAACTATTTTTTATTATTCACAGACTTTTACGAAGTCAGATAACGCAGAATGGACACAAACTGCATTTCTGCAATACCTGTCTGCAGTACACTCATAGCGAGAGTGGAATAAGTCATCATAAGACTGAATGCGGTAAAATTGTGACAAGTATGCCATCAGGTCCGGATGCAATTCTCAGCTTTAAGGGACATCAGAGGAAAATGGATGTCCCCTTTGTGGTTTACGCTGACTTCGAATGCATCCTGATGTAATTGATAATGTAAGTAATAAAACTAGTTTAATTACAAAGCACACTCCTTGTGCATTGAGTTATTATATTAAGTGTCTCCATAACAGTAAGTTAGATAAGTTAAGGGTTTATACTGGGAAAGATGCATCCAAAAATTTTTTATCATATTTAGTTAAAGATTGTGAGGATATTTACAATAATTATTTAGTTAATAATAGGCAAATGGATACTTTATCCCCTTCTGATGTGTATAGTTTTTATAGTGCGGTAAATTGTCATATTTGTCAAAAATTTTTAGGTAATGATCGCGTTAGAGATCATTGCCACATTAGTGGTAAATATAGAGGTGCAGCCCACAATAAGTGTAATTTAAATTATCAAATTCCCAAGTTTATACCAGTTTACTTTCATAATTATTCAAACTATGACGTCACACAGATGTAAGATTAATATCTGTAACACCTGCCTTTATCATACACATGATGCTTATGTGTACAGTCAACATAAAAATTTTTGTGGTAAAAAAGTCATCAGGATGCCTGAAGATGGATGTATTATTAAGTACAAAAACTACTACAAACAGCTAGATGTACCATTTGTCATCTACGCAGACTTCGAGTCTATTTTAGAAAAACTCCATGATCCTGTAAGTAAAAGCACATGCGTGTGCATTCGGCTATTTTATTACTTGTAGTTTTAAGAAGGAAAATAACTCATATAGACATTATTTTGGTGAAGATTCGACAAATGTATTTATCAAAAAAATAGTTGAAGATTGTACAGACATCTATTTAAATTATTTACTAAGAGTTAAGAAAATGTTCATGACCCCAATAGAAATAGCTCAATATAATAATGCAAAAAATTGTCATATATGTAAGAAAATATTAAATAACGATAAAGTTAGAGATCATTGTCATCTTACGGGCAATTATCGTGGGGCGGCTCATAGCGAATGTAATTTAAATTATAAAACACCTCAGTTTATTCCGGTTATTTTCCATAATCTTTCTGCATATGATATGCACCTATTTTTCAAAGAACTTTCTACTATAAAAAATGCCACAATAAAAGTGATTCCCCAGAACACAGAACGTTATATTTCTCTTTCAATTTTTATCAGATTATATGAAAAACAGGGATTCGAAATAAGATTTATAGACTCGTTTAGATTTATGGCTTCGAGTTTAGATACGTTAGCAAAAAATCTTGATAGCAATGATTTTAATACTATTCGATCATGTTTCGTTGATGAAGCTCATTTCAACCTGATTAGAAGAAAGGGTGTATTTCCGTACTCTTACATGGATTCCATGATTAAGTTTAAGGAAATTAAACTCCCTAGTAGAGAAGAGTTCTTCAATATTCTAACGAATGAAGAATGTGATGTTGTCGAGTATGAACATGCCCAAAAAATATGGAGAGAGTTTAACTGTAAAACCCTCCTTGACTATACTGCACTCTACTTAAAGACAGATGTTCTTCTTGTAACTGACGTGTTTGAAAATTTTAGGAAAATTTGTAGAGGTATATACGATTTGGACCCCTGTCATTATTATACAGCACCAGGCTTATCCTGGGATGCAATGTTAAAAACAACAGAAGTTTCACTGGAACAGTTCACTGATTCCGAAATGTATATGTTTATGCAAAACGGAATTAGAGGTGGACTAGTTCAATGCTCACAAAGATATTCGAAAGCGAATAACAAATATTTGGAAGATTTTGATGCAGCAAAACCATCAGAATTCCTTGTCTATTTAGACGCAAATAACCTTTACGGTTGGGCGATGTCGGAATATCTTTCTTACGGTGAATTTGAGTGGGTATGTGATACTGATTTTGATGTTATAAAAATTTCTGATAATGCAGAGTATGGGTACATTTTGGAAGTGGATATAGATTATCCCGATTCAGTGCATGATCTACATAATGATTTGCCATTTTGTCCCCAAAATAAGCCAGTGGGGGGATCCAAAATCAAAAAATTAGTTGCAGACTTACACGCAAAAACAAATTACACCATGCACTATAGAGTTTTAAAACAAGCCATTTCAAATGGCCTCATCTTAAAACAAATCCATAGAATACTCAGATTTAAGCAATCCCCTTGGCTTAAAAAATATATTGACTTAAACACCTTACATAGGACAAATGCTAAAAACAATTTTGATAAAGATTTCTTCAAACTTTTGAACAACGCTGTTTATGGGAAGACAATGGAAAACATTGAAAAACGTAGGGACATTAGAATTGCTTCATCTTGGGAAACAACAAACAGGAATCATTTAGGTCTCAGAGCATTAATTTCGAAACCAAATTTTATGCAGTTGACAAAATTTTCTGATGATATGTATGCGGTAGAGTTAGAAATAATGGAACCACTATATGATAAACCCATATATGTTGGCTTTACAGTACTGGAGTTATCCAAGTGGAGAATGTATGACTTCCATTATGGCTTCATGAAGCCTAAATTTGGAGAGAACATTTCTCTCAACTATATAGATACTGACTCGTTTATTTATTCAATTACAACTGATGATTTTTACGATGACATCCGTAATGATATTATTTTGAATTTTGATACGTCAGAATATCCTATAGATAATCAATTTCGTTTGCCACTACTCAATAAGAAGGTTTTAGGTATGATGAAAGATGAAAACAGTGGGGATATAATGACAGAGTTTGTTGGTTTAAGAGCAAAAATGTATTCTCTGTCGACTCTTCGCTCGGAAGCTGTTAAAAAATCTAAAGGGGTCAAAAAGTCTGTAATTAAAAAGTTGTCCATTAATGATTACAAAAGCTGCTTATTTGAATCCAAAATTATCTCAGATGAAATGTTTTTGTTTAGGTCTAAAACACATCAACTATATACTCAAAAACTAAATAAAATAGCTCTTAGCTTTTCTGATGATAAAAGAAATATAATGAAAGATAAAATAAAAACACGTGCATGGGGGCATTACATAGACCGAAATAATGAAACAATGGATGTAGAATGGAATGCTTCCTACTAAATTGCATGTAAGATGACAACAAGAATTTAATTTTGTACCAATTATACTTATTAAATTACCCAGCTAAAAAAATTATATATGGTCCATATATTTTTAATATATGAATGTATATAACTATATATGAATATGTATGAATTCATGTATGGAAATATAAGGGATTATACATGGCAAAACTATTATACATGAACTAATATATGAAATGTATTATAACATATGAGCTCATATATGAAAATTTAATTATGAAGCTCTTCATATGTGGATCCATATATAAATATAAGTTTTTGTATATGGAACCATATAAGAATGTATGCATACATGATATCTCACATAAGATCGTTTTTGCAATCAAAAAAGCTTGGAATTTTATCACTGTTGAATTGGAAATCCATTAGAAAATACATACGGTATGCAAAGTTTATATGCGTACCCTCAACGTTTAAAGAAAACTTTTTGTTAAAAAAACCATTCTAGTATGATTTTATACATTGTGGCCCCATTTAATATATCAAATAATCAAAAGAAAAATCCAGTAATTAATTTTATAGAAAATAACAAAATTCGCTAGATAAGAAACAAAGTTCATATTACTCTATTGAAAAAGTTATAAAAAAATTTAATTTTAGTAATTTAATTTATTGCACAGCAGTGCGCTTTTGTGAATCAAGAGTGTATGAATATGAACTTTGCATACTGTGGAGGGAATTTACACATACATGTATGAAAATGTATGAATATATATAGCCATATATGCCCATATACCCTCATTTTTCGGATCCGAACCATATATGGGATATCATATATGCTCCATACATATTTTTTTAGCTGGGTATTTATTAATTTATTTATTATTTACTTATTTGTATATTAATTTATTTATGTATTTATTTCTGTATTTATTTCTGTATTAATTAGTTATTGGTTATATATATATCTTTGTTTATGAATGTATCTATTAATTTTAGTATTTTATTCACACAAAAGCATGTTAAAATTTAATGGTCTAAAACTTTTATCTTTTTTGTCTGTACCTAAATTATTTGTAGATAAGAATCAAATATTAGATTAATGATCTTTTTTTTTTCTCTCTCTTTCTTATTATATCATATATTTTTATATATACATAGAGTTAAATTTGTATTAGTACTAAGATTTTTAATAAAAAATTAGAAATAAAATATTGAAAAAAGAATTAAATATGTGAATGGTTTTCATTTCTTAATTGGCTTTACTTCGTTGGATCAAAAAATTTTTGCTTTTTCCTTATATGCAAATTTCTGTTTTTATATTGCTTACCCATGTACACTCTTGTTTTCAGGTTACTTAAAACATGCGCAATCATGTTTACTTTGAGAGGTTCTATACAAGAGGAATTGAATTCCACAATATTATGAAATTCCATTAAATTTCATCAGATATTTTCTTATCGACACTAACTGCTTTAACACCATATCATTATTCTTTGCTAACAGAAAATAGCAGAACAGGTATCAGCTATCAGATCAGCTTTTTCAGCTATCAGATCAGCTTTTCAGGACCTGATCTGGTTTTCAGATCAGCTTTTCAGAACCTGGTCTGGTTTTCAGATCAGCTTTTCAGGACCTGGTCTGGTTTTCAGATCAGCTTTTTAGGACCTGGTCTGGTTTTCAGATCAGCTTTTTAGGACCTGGTCTGGTTTTCAGATCAGCTTTTCAGGAGCTGGTCTGGTTTTCAGATCAGCTTTTTAGGACCTGGTCTGGTTTTCAGATCAGGCTATCTGATTCAGATTGAATTATCAGTTTTCAAGTAGCTAGGCATTTATATAATTTATATCAATGAAGTTTCAGGTCAGATGAATCAACTAAAGTGAATCTTTTATGAGCAGTAATTTTTTTATGAAAACATATAAAACCTGAAGAACCTTAAGAAAGTGCTATATTATTTATTCTTCCAACACTCTCTACAAACTTCTTAAAACTTTTAAAAATTCATATTACATGCAGCATGATGCCTATAAACGTGCTTAATTTTTTTCTCATCTTGCATAAACATTATAATTACATTTGTATTGTCTCTTATTAAATGCTTACAACCATATTCATAAAAATATTAAACTGCATTTCGAATTTTGTTTAAGCAAAATTCACTAAAATTGTATTCATAATAGAAATTTATCTTAAAAAACATTTTTTAAACCTTATATAAATCACATAATTTTAAAATTGACTGCACTCATATTTAAAATAATTTTGAGTTGACCTGGGTATAATTTTGATTCATGTTTATTTGTATATTTAACTTTGCCTGTATGAATGTGCGTATGTATACATGTATGTATTAGGAATAATGCTACAAGTTTCGCACAAGTAAAATGATGACTCATACAAAAATATACACGTACATATATGTATTTATATTATTCTGCTTTTCAGATGCAACATCAGCAAATATCATAATTAAAATGCTTTAAGCTTTATAATAATATCTCATTCTTTTAAAAATGAAATTAACTTCTTCGGATATTCATATTTGACTATATATAGATAATTTGAGTATAAATAGAAATATTCGGACTTGATTAGTAGTAGTGAACTGGGGTTCGGCGCTGATTAAAATTGTTTACGTTTTACGTCCACATTACGAAAAATCATTTTTATGATTTTCCGCTGGCATTAGGAAAAATATTTTTTTTTCACGTTTTTCCCGTCGGCATTACAAAAATATTTATTTTCATGTTTTTCCCGTCGGCATTACAAAAATATTTTTTGTTCACGTTTTTGCCGTCGGCATTACTATTTTTTTTTTCACTTTTTTTCTGTCCACATTACGAAAAATCATTTTTATGATTTTCCACTGGCATTAGGAAAAATATTAATTTGCATTACAAAAATATTTTTTTTCATGTTTTTCCCGTCGGCATTACAATTTTTGTTTCACTTTTTTCCTGGTCCACATGACGAAAAATCATTTTCAGGATTTTCCGTTGGCATTAGGAAAAATATTTTTTTTTCACAGTTTTCCCGTCGCCATTACTAATTTTTTTTTCACTTTTTTTCCTGGTCCACGCAAAATCATTTTCAGGATTTTCCGTTGGCATTAGGAAAAATAAAAAAAAATTGGACGGACTTATTGAACCACCTTCGCAGGTATCAAATTTCACAAATTTCCAAGAATTTAACAATTTTCAAATTTTAATTACCCAAATTTAACAATTTCAGCCACAATTTAACAATTTTAATCGGCGCCAGAACCGGTAGTTCCCTACTACTAATCAAGTCCGAATATTTCTATTTATACTCAAATTATCTATATATAGTCAAATATGAATATCCGAAGAAGTTAATTTCATTTTTAAAAGAATGAGATATTATTATAAAGCTTAAAGCATTTTAATTATGATATTTGCTGATGTTGCATCTGAAAAGCAGAATAATATACATACATATATGTACGTGTATATTTTTGTATGAGTCATCATTCTACTTGTGCGAAACTTGTAGCAATATACCTAATACATACATGTATACATACGCACATTCATACAGGCAAAGTTAAATATACAAATAAACATGAAGCAAAATTATACCAAGGTCAACTCAAAATTATTTTAAATATGAGTGCAGTCAATTTTAAAATTATGTGATTTATATAAGGTTTAAAAGATGTTTTTTAAGCAAAATTTCTATTATGAATACAATTTTAGTGAATTTTGCTTAAACAAAATTCGAAATGCTGTTTAATATTTTTATGAATATGGTTGTAAGCATTTAATAAGAGACAATGCAAATGTAATTATAATGTTTATGCAAGATGAGAAATAAATTAAGCACGTTTTTAGGCTTATGCTGTATGTAATATGAATTTTTAAAAGTTTTAAGAAGTTTGTAGAGAGTGTTGGAAGAATAAATAATATAGCACTTTCTTAAGGTTCTTCAGGTTTTATATGTTTTCATAAAAAAATTACTGCTCATAAAAGATTCACTTTAGTTGATTCATCTGACCTGAAACTTCATTCATATAAATTATATAAATGCCTAGCTACTTGAAAACTGATAATTCAATCTGAATCAGATAGCCTGATCTGAAAACCAGACCAGGTTCTAAAAAGCTGATCTGAAAACCAGACCAGCTCCTGAAAAGCTGATCTGAAAACCAGACCAGGTCCTAAAAAGCTGATCTGAAAACCAGACCAGGTCCTAAAAAGCTGATCTGAAAACCAGACCAGATCCTGAAAAGCTGATCTGAAAACCAGACCAGGTCCTGAAAAGCTGATCTGAAAACAAGACCAGGGCCTGAAAAGCTGATCTGAAAACTAGACCAGGTCCTGAAAAGCTGATCTGAAAACCAGATCAGGTCCTGAAAAGCTGATCTGATAGCTGAAAAAGCTGATCTGATAGCTGATACCTGTTCTGCTATTTTCTGTTAGCAAAGAATAATGATATGGTGTTAAAGCAGTTAGTGTCGATAAGAAAATATCTGATGAAATTTAATGGAATTTCATAATATTGTGGAATTCAATCCCTCTTGTATAGAACCTCTCAAAGTAAACATGATTGCGCATGTTTTAAGTAACCTGAAAACAAGACTGTGCATGTTTAAGCAATATAAAAACAGAAATTTGCATATAAGGAAAAAGCAAAAATTTTTTGATCCAACGAAGTAAAGCCAATAAAGAAATGAAAACCATTCACATATTTAATTCTTTTTTCAATATTTTATTTCTAATTTTTTATTAAAAATCTTAGTACTAATACAAATTTAACTCTATGTATATATAAAAATATATGATATAATAAGAAAGAGAGAGAAAAAAAAAGATCATTAATCTAATATTTGATTCTTATCTACAAATAATTTAGGTACAGACAAAAAAGATAAAAGTTTTAGACCATTAAATTTTAACATGCTTTTGTGTGAATAAAATACTAAAATTAATAGATACATTCATAAACAAAGATATATATATAACCAATAAATAAATTAATACAGAAATAAATACAGAAATAAATACATAAATAAATTAATATACAAATAAGTAAATAATAAATAAATTAATAAATAATTAAATAAGTATAATTGGTACAAAATTAAATTCTTGTTGTCATCTTACATGCAATTTAGTAGGAAGCATTCCATTCTACATCCATTGTTTCATTATTTCGGTCTATGTAATGCCCCCATGCACGCGTTTTTATTTTATCTTTCATTATATTTCTTTTATCATCAGAAAAGCTAAGAGCTATTTTATTTAGTTTTTGAGTATATAGTTGATGTGTTTTAGACCTAAACAAAAACATTTCATCTGAGATAATTTTGGATTCAAATAAGCAACTTTTGTAATCATTAATGAACAACTTTTTAATTACAGACTTTTTGACCCCTTTAGATTTTTTAACAGCTTCCGAGCGAAGAGTCGACAGAGAATATATTTTTGCTCTTAAACCAACAAACTCTGTCATTATATCCCCACTGTTTTCATCTTTCATCATACCTAAAACCTTCTTATTGAGTAGTGGCAAACGAAATTGATTATCTATAGGATATTCTGACGTATCAAAATTCAAAATAATATCATTACGGATGTCATCGTAAAAATCATCAGTTGTAATTGAATAAATAAACGAGTCAGTATCTATATAGTTGAGAGAAATGTTCTCTCCAAATTTAGGCTTCATGAAGCCATAATGGAAGTCATACATTCTCCACTTGGATAACTCCAGTACTGTAAAGCCAACATATATGGGTTTATCATATAGTGGTTCCATTATTTCTAACTCTACCGCATACATATCATCAGAAAATTTTGTCAACTGCATAAAATTTGGTTTCGAAATTAATGCTCTGAGACCTAAATGATTCCTGTTTGTTGTTTCCCAAGATGAAGCAATTCTAATGTCCCTACGTTTTTCAATGTTTTCCATTGTCTTCCCATAAACAGCGTTGTTCAAAAGTTTGAAGAAATCTTTATCAAAATTGTTTTTAGCATTTGTCCTATGTAAGGTGTTTAAGTCAATATATTTTTTAAGCCAAGGGGATTGCTTAAATCTGAGTATTCTATGGATTTGTTTTAAGATGAGGCCATTTGAAATGGCTTGTTTTAAAACTCTATAGTGCATGGTGTAATTTGTTTTTGCGTGTAAGTCTGCAACTAATTTTTTGATTTTGGCTTATTTTGGGGACAAAATGGCAAATCATTATGTAGATCATGTACTGAATCGGGATAATCTATATCCACTTCCAAAATGTACCCATACTCTGCATTATCAGAAATTTTCATAACATCAAAATCAGTATCACATACCCACTCAAATTCACCGTAAGGAAGATATTCCGACATCGCCCAACCGTAAAGGTTATTTGCGTCTAAATAGACAAGAAATTCTGATGGTTTTGCTGCATCAAAATCTTCCAAATATTTGTTATTCGCTTTCGAATATCTTTGTGAGCATTGAACTAGTCCACCTCTAATTTCGTTTTGCATAAACATATACATTTCGGAATCAGTGAACTGTTCCAGTGAAACTTCTGTTGTTTTTAACATTGCATCCCAGGATAAGCCTAATGCTGTATAATAATGACAGGGGTCCAAATCGTATATACCTCTACAAATTTTCCTAAAATTTTCAAACACGTCAGTTAGAAGAAGAACATCTGTCTTTAAGTAGAGTTCAGTATAGTCAAGGAGGGTTTTACAGTTAAACTCTCTCCATATATTTTGAGCATGTTCATACTCGACAACATCACATTCTTCATTCGTTAGAATATTGAAGAACTCTTCTCTACTAGGGAGTTTAATTTCCTTAAACTTTGTCATGGAATCCATGTAAGAGTACGGAAATACACCCTTTTTTCTAATCAGGTTGAAATGAGCTTCATCAACGAAACATGATCGAATAGTATTAAAATCATTGCTATCAAGATTTTTTGCTAACGTATCTAAACTCGAAGCCATAAATCTAAACGAGTCTATAAATCTTATTTCGAATCCATGTTTTTCATATAATCTGATAAAAATTGAAAGAGAAATATAACGTTCTGTTTTTTCTGGGGAATCACTTTTATTGTGGCATTTTTTATAGTAGAAAGTTCTTTGAAAAATAGGTGCATATCATATGCAGAAAGATTATGGAAAATAACCGGAATAAACTGAGGTGTTTTATAATTTAAATTACATTCGCTATGAGCCGCCCCACGATAATTGCCCGTAAGATGACAATGATCTCTAACTTTATCGTTATTTAATATTTTCTTACATATATGACAATTTTTTGCATTATTATATTGAGCTATTTCTATTGGGGTCATGAACATTTTCTTAACTCTTAGTAAATAATTTAAATAGATGTCTGTACAATCTTCAACTATTTTTTTGATAAATACATTTGCCGAATCTTCACCAAAATAATGTCTATATGAGTTATTTTCCTTCTTAAAACTACAAGTAATAAAATAGCCGAATGCACACGCATGGTGTTTCTGTACATTTGTAGTGCTTTTACTTACAGGATCATGGAGTTTTTCTAAAATAGAATCGAAGTCTGCGTAGATGACAAATGGTACATCTAGCTGTTTGTAGTAGTTTTTGTACTTAATAATACATCCATCTTCAGGCATCCTGATGACTTTTTTACCACAAAAATTTTTATGTTGACTGTACACATAAGCATCATGTGTATGATAAAGGCATGTGTTACAGATATTAATCTTACATCTGTGTGACGTCATAGTTTGAATAATTATGAAAGTAAACTGGTATAAACTTGGGAATTTGATAATTTAAATACACTTATTGTGGGCTGCACCTCTATATTTACCACTAATGTGGCAATGATCTCTAACGCGATCTTTACCTAAAAATTTTTGACAAATATGACAATTTACCGCACTATAAAAACTATACACATCAGAATGGGATAAAGTATCCATTTGCCTATTATTAACTAAATAATTATTGTAAATATCCTCACAATCTTTAACTAAATATGATAAAAATTTTTTGGATGCATCTTTCCCAGTATAAACCCTTAACTTATCTAACTTACTGTTATGGAGACACTTAATATAATAACTCAATGCACAAGGAGTGTGCTTTTTAATTAAACTAGTTTTATTACTTACATTATCAATTATATCTTACAGGATGCATTCGAAGTCAGCGTAAACCACAAAGGGGACATCCATTTTCCTCTGATGTCCCTTAAAGCTGAGAATTGCATCCGGACCTGATGGCATACTTGTCACAATTTTACCGCATTCTGTCTTATAATGACTTATTCCACTCTCTCTATGAGTGTACTGCAGACAGCTGTTGCAGAAATGCAGTTTGTGTCCATTCTGCGTTATCTGACTTCGTAAAAGTCTGTGAATAATAAAAAATAGTTAAAAATTTATTAGTAAAATGTATCTACTATAAAATATATAAAACAAGTATATGTATCATTAAATTAAAGTGTTGTAAAATTTTTTAACTTACCTTGATATGTCCTTTATCAAAATATAGTGATGAACTTCACCATTCTCCAAAAGAAGCAAGTTTACATGAGTAATTTTCTCGTCCTTAGTCACATAATAAGGACCAATGATTTCATTTGTCCCCTCATCATACCCAAATACGTTAACGCTTATTCTAGGATTGTTCACCTCAAACACGTTAATCTTTTTTAGAGCTAATGGGAAGCTTAAATTTTGGAAATTTAACACTTCACCATTTCGCGTAAAAATAATGTCTGCTGAAATGTCCTGAATACCATAAGAACTGCAACGTTCTTGATTGTATGTTGTGGTATCCATGGCAGCAATCAAACACCACTTGAAGCAGTATTCATCATCATTTTGTATATTGATGCAAGCTTTTTTTATTAGTTTTTGAGGTGTGGATATTCAACTTGATCCTTTGACGAGCGACGATTTGTTGATGTTGATTTCTGCTCGGACTATGCGTGATAAAGTCCAACCAGAATCGCGCTCTTCAAATTCGGACATTTTGGTTGAAATCTCCTCAATCTGTTTACGGAATATTTCTTTTATGTTGTCTGCCTTCGTCACCAAACTCATTTTAGCTACATGTGTTATAACACACAACTCCAAATCTTCTTCAACAATTTTGATATACTCCGCCACAATACTCACATGAAATTTAATAATTGAATGCTTACACAAAGTCATGTGAAGTCTCTCAATAAAAATATTTATGTTTTCCTTCATAAACTCTTCCAGAAGAAGTTGGTCCTTTCTATTTAAAATAGCATATGTGGCAAAAATCATTTTGAAGGCTTTGGATATTTTGAAACATTTCCCATTCTCTGCTACTTCTTCTGTCCTAGAATGTGAAGCACTCATTGGAGTTGGCAGAGTTTCTTCTCTTCTTTCTTCTTCTTCTCCATCACTTTCCGGTAAACTTATGTCCATAGCATCGTTGTACAAATTCCCTCCATGGATATCCACACCTTGTTGTTGAGCTTGTTGTTGCTGCTGCTCTTGTTGATGATAATTAAGAGGTTGCCATTGCATCAAATTGAAATACTGCTGCATTTGATTATCTGGTGTGACGGGATTGTAACTTGGGTACTCATATTGCAATGGCACTCCTAATCCCAAAAACTGATTATTCCATGGCATACCGTATTGTTGATAATTCATTGGTCCTTGATATTGGGGGTAATGTAGAGAAGGATGTTGCTGATGATGAGACATATTTAGGTGCTGTTGATAATTTGCAAGAGATGTCTGCGGTTGTTCTAGATTTCTGTTCCGGCTTACGACCACTTGATCCTGCACACTATGATTTTTGACATGATCCAAAAAGGACTTTTGGTATTTATATACCTTATGGCATCTTTCACACTGATAACCTGAAGAACTCATTTTTAATTATTTTATTGTTATTATTTCACTTTAACACAATTTCTGATGATGGTTGTAAATACAATGAAGTACTGATGTGATGGTTAGAAAAGTTGGCGTATTTATACAAAAATTAGTAGCAGTATCCTTGCAGCATATTTACTTTTTGTTTCTCTGCTGATGACTGTACTTAATTGAAACTTTGCTGCTTTAAAATAATCGTAGACAAAGAAAATGATTACGTTGCAAAATATAAATGTATTCTACAAAATATTTTACGCACAAGCAGCCTCAGTCATACATACAAATACACATACATACATACATACATACACATGCAAATATACACACATACATACATACATACATACACATGCAAATATACACACATACATACACATACAAATATACAGACATACATACATACATACAATTATATTTCTTAAACAAATAAATAAATATCAGCGACAAAAAAGCTGGATCATCCACACACAAGTATAGGGTGTTCATATACAAGAGAACATTTTATAAATAAATAAAATAATTAAATGAATTGTTTATTAATTTATTTAATTATTTTATTTATAAACAATTTATTAGTGTGAGGAAATCATACACACATTTTCCCGATTCATATGAGAATCGCGTAGTAGTCATCAAATCTATCTGATATTACTGATGTAGTATTAAGATAACGAATTTCTATAGTCTGGCAACACTGACAATTTTCCCTTTGGTACTAGAAAATAATAATCATGTTTTGCCGTCGGCATTTGAAAAAAATATAAATGTGTTTTGCCGTCGGCATTTGAAAAAAATAATAATCATGTATTGCCGTAGGCATTTCAAAAAAATAATAATCATGTAATGCCGTCGACATTACGAAAACTTATTACGCATTGCCGTAGGCATTAGGAAAACTTATTACGCATTGCCGTAGGCATTAGGAAAACTTATCATGCATTGCCGTAGGCATTAGTAAAACTTATCATGCATTGCCGTAGGCATTAGGAAAACTTATCATGCATTGCCGTAGGCATTAGGAAAAATGAATAATCACTTGTAAAATCTTAATCTTATAAAATCCCTTAATCCACACCCACAAAAAAATCACCCGTTATTACAATTAATATTACCCAAAAAAAAATCACCCGTTCCCACAAAGTTAATGTAAACAAAAAACTCCTTATGTAAACAAAAATCTGGACGGACTTATTGAACCACCCTCGCAGGTAACAAATTTCACAAATTTCCAGGAATTTAAGAATTTTCAAATTTTAATTACCCAAATTTAACAATTTCAGCCACAATTTAACAATTTCAGCCACAATTTAACAATTTTAATCGGCGCCTCAATTGGCAATTCACTACTACTTAAATATGCCACTAGTAACTGAAAAAATTGCAAAATACGCAGGCAAATATCTAACAAAACTCGAGTCACATCCTAATCCGCTTGCTCGTAATATTTTGAACTTTACTGGACACATCCGTTTAAAAAAGAGACATACAAGGGCTCTAATACTAAACACTCCGAATGAAGTTGCTTGAAAGTTTTTTTTGCTTATCACTACTTATGTATTATTTACAACTATCACTTAGTTATGTCTGGCATTGGTCGGGCCTATTAATTATATGTTAGATTTAAGATTTGCATACTTATTGTTAGTTCATATATGAAGATACAATAAATAAAAAACATGCATAAACAAGTAAGAGTGCTATATTCGGCTGTGCCGAATCTTATATACCCTTTACCAAAGTGCGTTTATGAAGTATAGAGATACATACATAAGCACAGAGATATGTAGGTACATATTAATTTTGTGAAAAAATTCATACTTTTTGTGCAATTTTTAGGTTTTATGCATTATGTTTAATTTGGTTTTGGTGATTTTTTTCGGTTTTTGGCGTTTTTTTTAATTTTGGCAATTTTTTCGTTCTGACGATTTTTTTGATTTTGACGATTTTTTTTCATTTAGGCGATTTTTTAATTTTTTATATATTTTATTTATTTTTATATTTTCGTGGCAATTTTTTTAGTTTTGACACTTTTTTTCTCGTTTTGGCGATTTTTTTCGGTTTTTTTAATTTTGGCGACTTTTTTCCTTCTGGCAATTTGTTTGATTTTGACAATTTTTTTTCATTTAGGCGATTTTTTTATTTTTTGGTGATTTTTTTTTCATATAGGCATTTTTTTGTTTTGGCGATTTTTTCGGTTCTTGGCGTTTTTATTTCTTTTTGGCAATATTTTTAGTTTTGACACTTTTTTCTCGTTTTGGTGACTTTTTTCGGTTTTTGGCGTTTATTTTAATTTTGGCGATTTTTTTCATATAGGCAATTTTTTTGTTTTGGCGATTTTTTCAGTGTTTGGGGTTTTTTTAATTTTTTGCGATTTTTTTTCATATAGGAAATTTTTTTTGGCGATGTTTTTGATTTTGGCGATTTTTTTCATTTAGGCGATTTTTTTTCATTTTTGGCGATTTTTGTTCATATAAGGTTTTTTTGTTTCGGCGATTTTTGCGGATTTTTGTCATTGTGAGAATTTTTTTTGTTTTGACACTTTTTTCTCGTTTTGGCGATTTTTTTCGGTTTTTGACGTTTTTTAATTTTGGCGTTATTTTTTCGTTTTGGCGATTTTTTTGATTTTGCCGATTTTTTTTCATATAAGCGATTTTTTTCATATAGGCAATTTTTATTTGTTTTGGCGATTTTTTTGTTTTTTGGCGTTTTTTTTTAATTTTGTCGATTTTTTGGATTTTGGCGATTTTTTTTATTTAGGTGATTTTTTTTTCGTTTTTGGCGATTTTTGTTCATATAAGCATTTATTTTGTTTTGGCGATTTTTGCGGATTTTTGTCATTGTGGAATTTTTTTTTGTTTTGACACTTTTTTCTCGTTTTGGCGATTTTTTCGGTTTTTGGATTTTTTTTAATTTTGGCGATTTTTTTTCGTTTTGGCGATTTTTTTTGATTATGCCAATTTTTTTTATATCAGCGATTTTTTTAATTTTTGACGATTTTTTTTTCATATTTCCTGAGAAAATAGCCGTCTTCCTAAAACATGAAATATGTTTAATTATTAGGAAAAAAGTTAAAGTTTTCCAACCCTGGAAACGTTTTTTTATTTTGTAAAATTTTAAATTTTTTTTTAATTATAAATACCAATTTTATTCATAACGAAATATAAAATAAGTTAATTTAATAAAAAAGTAATGAAAACTAGTTTTCGATAGTTATTTTCTATGGGAATATTGAGTATGAGTTTTCCAGCTCTGAAACCGTCTGCTCGATTTTGCTGATTTTCAATAGCAAAATTTTCCGGAAAATTTCTGACACACCAGTCCAAGAACGAAGTCTATAGCTCTTCTGGGAGCTTGGGAAACCGATTTCACGTACAGACAGACGGACATCGCTTGTTCGTCTTCCCTATGCATAAGGATCCAGAATATATATACTTTATGTGTCGCTTATTAATATTGTAGAAATTACAAACGGAATGACAAACCTATATATACCCTTTTACCATTTTTTGGTAAAGGGTATAAAATAATATAAGTGTTAAGATAAAGAAATTAAAAAACTATTTATTGAAACTTTATTCATTATTCTTAATGATCGTTTGACATCAATGTAGCGGTGTCTGAAATTTATAAAATAAAACGAACACAAAGAGGATAAATAGAAAAATTTTAAGTAATTACCTAGCAAACGTACTCAACAAAATAATAAGTTTCATCACTACAGCGCAGTAATGTCAAACATTAACTCACCAAAACCACTGCTTATTAACAACGAAATTGATATGGCAGTTGAATGGGCAGATTGGTTAGATGAATGTAATAATTATTATATAGCAGCAAAAATCAAACAAGAAAGTGAAGATGTGCAAGTAGCGAATTTAAGAACAATAATTGGAAGAGAAGCAAACAAAGTGCTTTAAAATTTTAATCTGACCGAAGAAGAATTGAAGAAAAGAGAAGTAATAATAAACAATTTACTTTTCCCCACCACGCAATAGAACTTATGAGCGCTATCAATTTCACCGCATAAAGCAACAAGAAAACCAACCGTTTGAAAAACTACCACAGCAAGTTGAGCACTGTGCCTATGGCGAAAAAACTTTTAATATTTGCAGAGTAGCAGAAAGGGCAGGCAAACAAATGCATGACCTAAACAATGAAGACGAATGTCCCGAAAATGTAAATGTGATTAAAAGACAACAAAAATTTAAATGCAGCCTGTGCAATAAAGAACACGGGCCAAAAAGTTGTTTTGCGTATGGTAAAGAGTGACATAATTGCGGGGGAAAAGGGCACTTCGCTTTAGTATGTAAAAAAAAGAAGAGAGAATATGAGAAAAATTTTTTTTTGTTTTTTTTTTTTTATTTATTGTATCTTCATATATGAACTAGCAATAAGTATTCAAATCTTAAATGTAACATATAATTAATAGGCCCGACCAATGTCAGGCATAGCCAAGTGATAGTTGTAAATAATACATAAGCAGTGATAAGCAAAAAAAAGTATTTTCAAGCAACTTCATTCGGAGTGTTTAGTATTAGAGCCCTTGTATCTCTCTTTTTTAAGCGGATGTGTCCAGTAAAGTTCAAAATATTACGAGCAAGCGGATTAGGATGTGAATCGAGTTTTGTTAAATATTTGCCTGCGTATTTTGCAATTTCTTCAGTCACTAGTGGCATATTTAAATCACGATGTATATTTGAATTCTTAATGTACCATGGAGCAGATGTTATTAACCTTAAAATTTTGTTTTGTCTTCGTTGAATTCTCTCTACATTGGAAGCAGAAGTAGTGCCCCATATTTTAATACCGTAACACCATATTGGCTTTAAAAGCGACTTGTATATTAAAAGTTTGCAGTCTAGGCTGAATGTTGAATTACTGCCAATCAGCCAATGTACCTGAGTTAATTTTAGTTTCATTTGAGTTAACTTATAGTCAATGTGATGTTTCCATGTAAGCCGTCGATAGAGGTGTATACCAAGATATTTCACATGTGAATGTTGAGGAACAACTTGATTATTAATCCGAATGGGGGAACTAGTATCTCTTCGTAAGGTAAATGTGATATGGACACACTTTTGTTCATTTACCTTAATTCTCCATAAGTTTAACCATAGTTCCATCTGACTAATGTGTTCCTGGAGTTTTCGGGATGCCTCATCAGGGTTTTCGTGCATACTAAGGCAGGCGGTATCGTCGGCAAACGTAGAAGTGTGGCTACTACTGCTCACAGGCATATCACAAGTATAAATCATATATAAAAATGGCCCCAGTATACTCCCCTGTGGCACACCGGATGAGATAGTTTCAGGCATACTCATAAAGTGTCCTTCCACAACTGTAAATTTTCGTGCAACAATGTAACTTTCCAAAAGATTTAGAATGTTTATTGGTAAGTATGTCTTCAATTTCAAAATCAGGCCTTCATGCCACACTTTATCAAATGCCTGAGAAACATCAATAAACACGGCAGAACAATACTTCTTTTCCTCAAATGTTTTTCTGATAAATTGAACCAATCTATGCGTTTGTTCAATGGTGCTATGCTGGCTTCTAAAACCAATTGTCCAGGATGCACCCATTATCAGTTAAAATTTAAGACAATTTTGTCATGAGTAGCTTTTCAAAAAGCTTTGACATTGTTGACAGTAAACTTATTGGCCTATATGACTCAGCCTTGGTAAGATCTTTACCTGGCTTTGGAATCATTTTAACCTTGGCAAGCTTCCAGCAGTCTGGATAATACTCCAGTCGTAAAATGGCATTAAAAATGAATAACAGGATTCTAATTGCAGTACGAGGTAACTTAATCAGCATCTGGTTACTAATTCCATCCATACCGGCAGCTTTTTTTGGGTTGATTTCGGCAATTAGTTTTTGTACATCACACATCGTAAATTTTAAGGGTCGAGGTGGTAGAGCAACTACACTCGACAAATCAACAACACCGGTACATGTATTTGGTGTAAATACGGATTTTAAATGCTCAGCAAATATGTTACCTTTTTCAGTATCGCTTCTTGCAAAACCTCCGGTAGATGTGCGCAGAGGTGGCTTAAACTCAACGGGTGTTTTAAGCTTTTTAGCAGCGCGCCACAAAGAGTAATTAGATGCTGGTGTGACATCAAGGCCTTCCAGATAATATTCAAAAGATGCAGTTTTTTCAGATGCAAGCAAGTCTTGGAGTCTTTTAGTGCACTCTTTAAATCTGATTTTGTGTTGAGGTGATCTGTGCTGTTGCCATTCCCTTCTAGCTCTTCTTTTTTCACGTACGAGGTGTTCAACGTCTGTAGAATACATTTTATTGAACCCAGTATGCGGATGGGAGGTAGTGGCATGTTGAGAAGCTTGTTTAATATTCTCGTTAAGATTTGCAATGTTCGATTCAATATCATTGGGTGTTCTTAGCGTAATATTTTCCGTGCAATGACTAACTACTAAGATATTTTTTGAATCCCAGACAATTAACACGATTTATCATCTTGGCATATGGGTGAGGTAAAGCGCTTCTCAGTGGGCTACAGATTGTAACGATCGTGGGAGAGTGATCAGACGACAGATCTAGGGAAGCTTCAACGTGAATTAATTCCCTAGAAATACTTTTTATGACGCCGAAATCTATAACATCCGGAATTTTTCGTACGTCAGTAGGCCAGTAAGTAGGCTCCCCACTCGAAATAACATCCAAGCCCATTTTTGAAATTGTGTTGAACAACGCCCTACATTGGAATAACATGAAATGCGTTTTCAACAATGGCCGAGACAAATTTTTTAATTAGGGCGTTAGAATTTTTCTCTCTCAAATATATGAGTGGTGGCTTAAAAGACTTTTGCGATGATGCAACGGGCTTGTCGTTGGTGGCTTGCAATAATGAAAAACGATTTTGACAATTGGTAGATGATGCACTATTATCCCTAGACACCTTTGGAGCAGATGAAATTTTTGAAGAATTCGGGCTTTGCCCGAGCTTTACAACGGTTATTTATCTGTCCATTCCGACTTGTACCTTGGGTTTTGAGCTACTGTTATCTGTAGTGATAACTTTATTAAGTGATGAACACGAGCCTGAAGGGGACGATATTACTGACTTATGAAGAAGTACTAGGCAACTGCAATGTTAATGAATCACTACTATTTGACTAAAAGACTTTCATTAGATTTATTATTTCTATTGTTTTCACTAAGAGCTTCAGAACTCACAATAAAATAGGCATTTCTGCCGTTAGAACTCACTTCAAATTTTTTTGTATTTGAGGTACTCATATAGGGTATTCCTCAAGGGCACTTTTTTTGTTTTTCTGTTTGCGGTCCTTTTTTTTTTGTTTTTGTACTTTATTATTGTTTCTTTGTTTTTGAGGTACTCGTATAGGGTATTCCTCAATGTCACTGTTTATGTTTTTTTTTGTTTGCGGTTTTTTTCGTTTTTGTTATTTCCACTATGTAAAAATATTAGGAAAGCACATAAAGCTTATTTATTAAATTCAGTATGTACCTATTACGATAAATATGTACTACGAATATTTTTTTGTATAATTTTTTGTTTGTTTGGTATGTAAGAAAATTTCCGCTTGTCGACTGTTCGCTATGAAGGTACCACGAGAATTCTAACTTTTCTTAAAAATAAATTTATACAGTTACACGAATGTTAATGTGTCAATAAAAGTCAAGAACGTGTTACTTAAAAAAATGTTGCTTATATCACGGATACCGTGACCATTTTTTGATGGTCAATAGAGTACAATGATATAAACCAGAGATCGCCAATTGACATCTGAATTAGGCTTTTAATTCTTTAATATTATACCACTGGAGGGACACGTATGTATCACAGTAGTAAGTTATTTGTTAGTATATGCCTATCTTTATGCTATTTTTAACGGAATGTAAAAGTTTATCTCCCTTATATAACCATTATAAATTTAATTTTACATCTTGTTTCTCTAATTAAATATCAATGTTATCCAGGGCCTTTTTCTGGGGTTGCCGATGTTGTTCTGTTGCTGTTGTTGTGGTGGCATGTTATTTTGCTGCTGTATAATAGGAGGATGCTGATGCTGACCACCATTAGCTGTTTTTCTTCTGTTGCTCTATTCATCATATTGTTCAACACATTGTTGCTTTATTATTATTAGCATGATTATATACGCCACGGCAAACGGCGATCATACCAGCTTGTGTTGTAAACGATGGGATACCACCTGCATCTGCACTATCTGTTGTGGAATTTGACTAATAAGAATTGAAGACACCGGGTATATGGGATATTCCCTTGTAATGATATTCGTTGAATATAAAATTAAAAGTTGTTTGATTCATGCTGTATTGTGCCATTTTTTGTTCTTGACGTTTGGATTAAGAACACTTCTAAACCATTTAACTTTAATAGCTTGTTTTATTTTCCAACTGAATGGATAAAATATTTTTTAACACAATAGATTGATTTATTTACATTTAAGGACAGTTTGTCAGGTTCGCCATGTTATTAAAAAGTCTGTTAATATTAATTTAAATGTTTTATTAATTTAAATGTTTATTAATTTAAATGTTTATTAATTTAAATGTTTTATTAATGTCGACTGTTCTGGTCGACCACACTTTTTATATTAATTTTTTAATTTAAGTGTTGAAGTAACACAGCTTAAAACTAACTTAAAGCTTATCGTGACAAAATGCTTGATCGGCATAAATACACGCCGACCAGCTGCATTGTATGTGTGGGCATGAAATATTCAAATACACAAGATGATCAAGTTACTTGCTGATAGCGAAATAACTGATGCAGTCAAACACATAAGTATGTGGACAAATATGAATCATTGGTAAAGTCAAACACATAAGTATGCGGACAGATATATTCCATAACCAAACACACTACACTAGGAGTATTGGTGAATTCCAAGGGGAAGTACTGGGAGAGATAATTCCATCTTTGACCATCTAGCCTACTTGTCTATTCACATCATTTCGGTGGACCTCAGGTACTCTATATCGTTAAGTATTTATTTGGGATTGAGTAGAATCAGTTGGGATGTTATGCTTAAGTACATTTGTGTGAGTTAGGCTGTCTCCGGGTAATTGAAACACGTCGTCGCATGATTTCAAAATGCTCTCGATCGATAATCGGTCTTCCGGGTTCAAATCTGCGGAAAGCTGTACTGTTTCCAATAGCAATTTGGTTATTTCTTTGTTGTCCGCAGTACTTATTGTATTAATGGCTGTTGTTGATTCTATCTGGTAGTCTTCAGGGTTTTCATAACTTAATATTGCTTTCTTATTTATGTTCACTGTATAGTTGTTGGTGTTTAAAATGGGAACATATGCTATTCCCCCGTATGCTTGGTTACTACTACTGATACAACTCCCTGGGAACGTCCTTTTATAGAAAAATTTTCGGATATATATAACGGAGGGACTTCTGAAACAAGTAGCAAGGAAAGTATATCTCACTGGTTCTTAAAAAATTTTATGTTTTTGTTTATTGTGTCGGTAACCGACCTATTCCACATCATATCTCAGCCCAGCAAAGCATCTGCTGACAAATTGTGCCCTTTGGTACTATGTGCATTTTAAAACTTAGTTTGTCCACGTATTTGTAGTTCACAGTTATAGTTCCTTTGGAACTCATGTTTCCTCCAAAGGCTCCTGACAAGGTTTTCTTCTCATTTTCATTAACTTTTATGCACGGTGTCAAAGCTTTTTCCTTACTAGTTTGGTGTCAGCGCCTGAGTCTACCAACAGTAGTAATTTTTTCTTTTTTGCCTCTCTACAAGGAAAGCTTATATACGCATCATTTATCTCACAACTTTCGTTGCTACTAACCTCCTCTGTCAAGTGTATATTGTTAATATCTAATTTTTTTTAAAGACATATATTTATTTATTGTATATTCAAATATGAACTAACAACAAGTGATCAAATCTGAAAGCTAAAATATAATTATTTAGCGCGACCAGTGTCGGCCAAAAGTTAGTGATAGTTTAAATAATACAAAGTAGTGATAATTAAAAAGGAAAATTAAATGTATTTCAAGCATTCCCATCTAGAGTGTTGAGTAAAATAGCATTTGTGTCCCTCTTTTTTAGGCGGATGTGTCCAGTAAAGTTCAAAATATTACGAGCAAGCGGATTAGGATGTGACTCGAGTTTTGTTAAGTATTTGCCTGCATGTTGATTCGAATGGGGGAACAAATATCTCCTCTTGGGGTAAACGTTGTATGGACACACTTTTGTTCATTGACTTTAATTCTCCATAAGTTCAACCAGATTTCCAACTGTGTAATATGTTCTTGAAGATATCGGGAAGCCTTGTGCAGGTGTTTGTGCATACAAAGGCAGGCTGTATCATCGGCAAACATAGATGTATGGATATTGCTGCTCAAAGGCATATCACAAGTATAAATCAAATACAAAACTGGCCCCAGTATACTCCCCTGTGGCACACCGGATGATAAAGATTGGGGCAGACTCATGAATTCTCCTTTCACAATCGTAAACTTTCGGGTAGTTATGCAGCTTTCTAATAAATTCAGAAAATTTATTGGTAAATATGATTTTAATTTTAAAATAAGGCCTTCATGCCACACTTTATCAAAGGCCTGAGGAACGTCAATAAACAGGGCAGAACAATACATTTCTTCTTCAAAAGTTCTTCTTATAAATTGCACCAATCTATGAGTTTGTTCAATGGTGCTATGCTTACTTCTAAAACCAAATTGATGATCTGGGATGCACCCACTATCAGTTAAAATTGGGGACTATTTTGTCATGAGCAGCTTTTCGAAGAGTTTTGACATTGTTGATAGCAGACTTATTGGCCTGTATGACTCAGCCTTGGTAAGGTCTTTGCCCGGCTGTGGAATCATTTTGAACTTCGCAAGCTTCCAGCTTTGTGGATAATACTCCAGTCGTAAAATGGCGTTAAAAATAAATAAGAAGATTCTAATTGCAATATGGGGCAAGTATATCAGCATATTGTTACTTATTCCATCAAAACCTGGAGCTTTCTTCGGGTTGAGTTCAGCAATCAGTTTCTGAACATCACGCGTCTTAAATTTTATGGGTCGAAGGGGTAGCGCAACTACACTTGGTAAATCAACAACACCAGTACATGTGTTTGGGGTAAATACGGATTTTAAATGCTCAACAAATATGTTACCTTTTTCAGTATCGCTTCTGGCCCAACCTCCGGTAGAAGTGCGCAGAGGTCGTCTATATTCAACGGGTGTTTTAAGCTTTCTAGCAGCTCACCACAAGGAGTAATTAGTACAGTGGTAATGGCGGAGATAGTCCTGTTTTGGGAATTAAAAACCGGAAAAAACAGGACTATCTCCGTCATTACTGCAAAAGTGATGGCAACCCTGTCCCGAATGGGGCATTTTGGGGGATTTTCATGCCGAGATTTTATGTCTGTGTGTGGTTGTGTGTGTGTGTCTGTGTGGTTGTGTTTGTGTGGTTGTGTGTGTGTGGTTGTGGTTGTGCGTGTATGGTTGTGTGTGCATATGTGTGTGTGTGTGTGTGTGCATATGTGTGTGTGTGTTTATGTATTTAATTGTGTGTCTGCCGGTGTCGGATACTTTTGTTGTAGTGGTAGACAAATATTATACCCCTGTAGGAAATATAGATTTTGAAAAATGTATTGACTCGCTTTCGACTTGTCACCAGTACTACTCTAGAATTATCACCCATACAATACTTTGTGGTATAGACATCTAGCATGTGTCATTGAAACCCTACAAATAACACTGAAACAATTAAGTAGGTATTGACTACGAAGTTCTTATGAGACATGGAGACATACCAACCAAACAGTTAGTTCCAGTAATTTGTGTACATACAAATGCATATATGTATATAGACAAGTTGTTGACAATTCCACCACAAATATACCATATTTGTTTTCTATATTTCTTTTATAATGAGGGATAGAACAAACTTATTATATCAAAATTGTCTCTAGAATTTAGTGTTGCAACAAAGACACTTCGTCCCACTCTGACTGCAAGGTAGTGACAAGGAATCGGTGTATTTGTAGGTATGCAGTAATCGTTATTTGATTGACTTGGGTTTGCTGTTTTGAGTTATCGTTGGTATACTTATGTAGGGTTATTGTATATATGCATTTATATTAATGATCTCTGGGGAAATAATCTAATAGCTGCAGGTAGGGGCAACCCTGACAGCTGTTTGGAATGGAGGTGGATAGGGAATCTATTTGGTAATGTATGTAAATATATGCTATTGGCGTAATGTATTTGATCGTTTCTATTTTTGCTTTAAATAATATAATTGCGTGTATGAATTACATCAAACCTTTTTATATATATGTATGTTTTCTAGACTATTTGCGTTGCTATTCGTATGGAGACAGAAAATATTGTGTTGGCATAAGTTTTATATGTATATACAGGTGAATTTCAGATGTTAAATGTTTTGAATCCTATCAGGTTGATAGGAAGAGCTTTTGAATAGGGATAATGATATTTTTATTTCAGTATATTTTCACTTTAATGAAACAATTATAGGAAATAGCTTTTGGAGACATACAGCAAAAAATTATATAAGCACCTACTTTCACATGTCCCGATTTTTCTCGTACGTGTGTATTACAAACTGATGCTAGCAATTTTGTTCTGGGTACTGCTGTGTATATGAATTTCATCATTTATCGTAATACCAACAGAGAATTGTGGAAATGTGTATGTGTGTGTGTGTGTGTGTATGAATTTCATCATATACCGTAATAAATTAGATTTGGTGACTACTACACGATTGTCATATAAAGTAAAAGAAATAATGTAGACTGTCATCAGTCTGCTCTGATATCTCAACAAGTGATAACCCATTTTCCCAACCAAAATTTCTAAAGTGTTTGAAATCCAAAAACTATAAAAGTGCTAGAACTAACTACTGTTTGTTAAACAAGTTTATACTGTATAAAAAATAATTAAATAAATTTTTTTATAAGTGAAATAAATTGTTTATAAATAAAATAATTAAATAAATTGTTTATAAATAAAATAATTAAATAAAATAATTAAATTAACTAATAAAACAAATAAATAATTAAATAAAATGAATACTACAAGTTGTACCATCTGCAATAAAGTCTTTATGACTCAAACAAAACTAAATCAGCATATGGAAACGCACTCATATGCTAACCAATCAAAGGCTCTCCTTGGAACTAATAAGCTAAATCTTCTAAACAAATATTGTAAGGATTGTGATGAGATGATCCCATCAAATGGTTATATGGCTCATGTCAGAACCACAAAACATAAAAACAGTTGTCACCAAGAACGGATTGGTGATTTTCTCACTAAAAGAGTGAGCAACTTCAATGGAAGGATCGAGACATATATCCTCCTCAACAAAAATGTGGCTATCTTGTTTCCAGAGGAGTTTCTGAAATCTGCCAAGAGCTCCATAGTACAACAACTCAATGAATGTAGTAGGATACATACTACATTTAAATTTAATATGGAGCTCACATGTGATTATATGAAGATGGTGAATGATGAGATGAATGTTTCCCAACTTGTACATATTTCGAAAATGATGTTGGTGACTTTGTCTGATGACATAGAAGACATGTACAAGAAGCAGACGGAGGAGCTTAGAGCCAAAATGGAAGAATTTCAAGAGAGGGATAGCGGGTGGACTTTGACTTCAATAAATTTCCTTGAAGTTAATATAAACAAGGCGTCCATAATAAGAGGATCGAGCTTTATCCCTCTCCCAAAAAATATTGCAATGAAACGTGCATGCATAAATGTTGAGAATAATGACATTTATTGCTTTAAATGGTCTCTCATTGCGGCTTTGAATGTAAATAGTGGCCTGAGTCCTAAACAACGGAAAAACTGTAGAAATTACAATATTGCAAATATTTCTGATGAGAATATTAATATAGGAGCAATTGCATTAAATTTTGAAGGCCTAGAGTTTCCACTCCCATTGAAGCAGATAAAACAATTCGAGAATCAAAATGATATGAGCATAAATGTGTTTGGTCACAATGGAGTATCGCTTATAGGACCATACTACATAACAAAAGGAGAAAAACACATTCATATTAATCTCTTATTGCTCCAGTCCAATGAGAACTTTCACTATGTGCTCATCAAAGATATATCAAAGTAAGTTTCACTAGTGCATTTATGCAAAATGTGTTCCCTATTTAAAAAGTTATTTCTTATTGTCATATTAATTTATATATTATTTTATTTTTCTCTCTTCTTTAGACTTCTTTGTTCCAGCATTACAATGCATGATCACAAGATTTATATCTGCAACACCTGTCTGTATCATTCACATGATGATTATCAGCATAAACATCTTTGTAGTAAAAAAGTCATCAGGATGCCCGAAGATGGATGTATTATTAAGTACAAAAACTACTACAAACAGATAGATGTACCATTTGTCATCTACGCAGACTTCGAGTCTATTTTAGAAAAACTCCACGATCCTGTAAGTAAAAGCACTACAAATGTACAGAAACACCATGCGTGTGCATTCGGCTATTTTATTACTTGTAGTTTTAAGAAGGAAAATAACTTATATAGACATTATTTTGGTGAAGATTCGGCAAATGTATTTATCAAAAAAATAGTTGAAGATTGTACAGACATCTATTTAAATTATTTACTAAAAGTTAAGAAAATGTTCATGACCCCAATAGAAATAGTTCAATATAACAATGCAAAAAATTTTCATATATGTAAGAAAATATTAAATAACGATAAAGTTAGAGATCATTGTCATCTTACGGGCAATTATCGTGGGGCGGCTCATAGCGAATGTAATTTAAATTATAAAACACCTCAGTTTATTCCGGTTATTTTCCATAATCTTTCTGCATATGATATGCACCTATTTTTAAAAGAACTTTCTACTATAAAAAATGCCACAATAAAAGTGATTCCCCAGAAAAAACAGAACGTTATATTTCTCTTTCAATTTTTATCAGATTATATGAAAAACATCGAAATAAGATTTATAGACTCGTTTAGATTTATGGCTTCGAGTTTAGATACCTTAGCAAAAAATCTTGATAGCAATGATTTTAATACTATTCGATCATGTTTCGTTGATGAAGCTCATTTCAACCTGATTAGAAAAAAGGGTGTATTTCCGTACTCTTACATGGATTCCATGACAAAGTTTAAGGAAATTAAACTCCCTAGTAGAGAAGAGTTCTTCAATATTCTAACGAATGAAGAATGTGATGTTGTCGAGTATGAACATGCTCAAAATATATGGAGAGAGTTTAACTGTAAAACCCTCCTTGACTATACTGAACTCTACTTAAAGACAGATGTTCTTCTTCTAACTGACGTGTTTGAAAATTTTATAAAAATTTGTAGAGGTATATACGATTTGGACCCCTGTCATTATTATACAGCACCAGGCTTATCTTCGGATGCAATGTTAAAAACCACAGAAGTTTCACTGGAACAGTTCACTGATTCCGAAATGTATATGTTTATGCAAAACGGAATTAGAGGTGGACTAGTTCAATGCTCGCAAAGATATTCGAAAGCGAATAACAAATATTTGGAAGATTTTGATGCATCAAAACCATCAGAATTTCTTGTCTACTTAGACGCAAATAACCTTTACGGTTGGGCGATGTCGGAATATCTTCCTTACGGTGAATTTGAGTGGGTATGTGATACTGATTTTGATGTTATGAAAATTTCTGATACTGCAGAGTATGGGTACATTTTGGAAGTGGATATAGATTATCCCGATTCAGTGCATGATCTACATAATGATTTGCCATTTTGTCCCCAAAATAAGCCAGTGGGGGCATCCAAAATCAAAAAATTAGTTGCGGACTTACACGCAAAAACAAATTACACCATGCACTATAGAGTTTTAAAACAAGCCATTTCAAATGGCCTCATCTTAAAACAAATCCATAGAATACTCAGATTTAAGCAATCCCCTTGGCTTAAAAAATATATTGACTTAAACACATTACATAGGACAAATGCTAAAAACAATTTTGAAAAAGATTTCTTCAAACTTTTGAACAACGTTGTTTATGGGAAGACAATGGAAAACATTGAAAAACGTAGGGATATTAGAATTGCTTCATCTTGGGAAACAACAAACAGGAATCATTTAGGTCTCAGAGCATTAATTTCGAAACCAAATTTTATGCAGTTGACAAAATTTTCTGATGATATGTATGCGGTAGAGTTAGAAATAATGGAACCACTATACGATAAACCCATATATGTTGGCTTTACAGTACTGGAGTTATCCAAGTGGAGAATGTATGACTTCCATTATGGCTTCATGAAGCCTAAATTTGGAGAGAACATTTCTCTCAACTATATGGATACTGACTCGTTTATTTATTCTATTAAAACTGATGATTTTTACGATGACATCCGTAATGATATTATTTTGAATTTTGATACGTCAGAATATCCAATAGATAATCAATTTCGTTTGCCGCTACTCAATAAGAAGGTTTTAGGTATGATGAAAGATGAAAACAGTGGGGATATAATGACAGAGTTTGTTGGTTTAAGAGCAAAAATGTATTCTCTGTCGACTCTTCGCTCGGAAGCTGTTAAAAAATCTAAAGGGGTCAAAAAGTCTGTAATTAAAAAGTTGTCCATTAATGATTACAAAAGTTGCTTATTTGAATCCAAAATTATCTCAGATGAAATGTCTTTGTTTAGGTCTAAAACACATCAACTATATACTCAAAAACTTAATAAAATAGCTCTCAGCTTTTCTGATGATAAAAGAAATATAATGAAAGATAAAATAAAAACGCGTGCATGGGGGCATTACATAGACCGAAATAATGAAACAATGGATGTAGAATGGAATGCTTCCTACTAAATTGCATGTAAGATGACAACAAAAATTTAATTTTGTACCAATTATACTTATTTAATTATTTATTTATTATTTACTAATTTGTATATTAATTTATTTATGTATTTATTTCTGTATTTATTTCTGTATTAATTTATTTATTGGTTATATATATATATATATATATATCTTTGTTTATGAATGTATCTATTAATTTTAGTATTTTATTCACACAAAAGCATGTTAAAATTTAATGGTCTAAAACTTTTATCTTTTTTGTCTGTACCTAAATTATTTGTAAATAAGAATCAAATATTAGATTAATGATCTTTTTTTTCTCTCTCTTATTATATCATATATTTTTATATATACATAGAGTTAAATTTGTATTAGTACTAAGATTTTTAATAAAAAATTAGAAATAAAATATTGAAAAAAGAATTAAATAATGAATGGTTTTCATTTCTTTATTGGCTTTACTTCGTTGGATCAAAAAATTTTTGCTTTTTCCTTATATGCAAATTTCTGTTTTTATATTGCTTAAACATGCACAGTCTTGTTTACAGGTTACTTAAAACATGCGCAATCATGTTTACTTTGAGAGGTTCTATACAAGAGGAATTAAATTCCACAATATTATGAAATTCCATTAAATTTCATCAGATATTTTCTTATCGACAATAACTGCTTTTAACACCATATCATTATTCTTTGCTAACAGAAAATAGCAGAACAGGTATCAGCTATCAGATCAGCTTTTTCAGCTATCAGATCAGCTTTTGAGGACCTGATCTGGTTTTCAGATCAGCTTTTCAGGACCTGGCCTGGTTTTCAGATCAGCTTTTCAGGACCTGGTCTGGTTTTCAGATCAGCTTTTTAGGACCTGGTCTGGTTTTCAGATCAGCTTTTTAGCACCTGGTCTGGTTATCAGATCAGCTTTTCAGGACCTGGTCTGGTTTTCAGATTAGTTTTTCAGGAGCTGGTCTGGTTTTCAGATCAGCTTATCAGATATCCAATCAGCTTATCAGATATCAAATCAGCTTATCAGGTAGCTGGTCTGGTTTTCAGATCAGGCTATCTGATTCAGATTGAATTATCAGTTTACAAGTAGCTAGCCATTTATAACATTTATATGAATGAAGTTTAAAGTTAGATGAATCAACTAAAGTCAATCTTTTATTAGCAGTAATTTTTTTATGAAAACATATAAAACCTGAAGAACCTTAAGAAAATATTATATTATTTTTCCTTCCAACACTCTCTACAAACTTCTTAAAACTTTTAAAAATTCATATTACATACAACATGATGCCTATAAACGTGCTTATTTTAATTACATTTGCATTGTCTCTTATTAAATGCTTACAACCATATTCATAAAAATATTAAACAGCATTTCGAATTTTGTTTAAGCAAAATTCACTAAAATTGTATTCATAATAGAAATTTAGCTTAAAAAACATCTTTTAAACCTTATATAAATCACATAATTTTAAAATTGACTGCACTCATATTTAAAATAATTTTGAGTTGACCTTGGTATAATTTTGCTTCATGTTTATTTGTATATTTAACTTTGCCTGTATGAATGTGCGTATGTATACATGTACATATGTATTAGGTATAATGCTACAAGTTTCGCACAAGTAAAATGATGACTCATACAAAAATATACACGTACATATATGTATGTATATTATTCTGCTTTTCAGATGCAACATCAGCAAATATCATAATTAAAATGCTTTAAGCTTTATAATAATATCTCATTCTTTTAAAAATGAAATTAACTTCTTCGAATATTCATATTTGGCTATATATAGATAATTTGAGTATAAATAGAAATATTCGGACTTGATTAGTAGTAGGGAACTACCGGTTCTGGCGCCGATTAAAATTGTTAAATTGTGGCTGAAATTGTTAAATTGTGGCTGAAATTGTTAAATTGTGGCTGAAATTGTTAAATTTGGGTAATTAAAATTTGAAAATTTTTAAATTCTTGCAAATTTGTGAAATTTGATACCTGCGAGGGTGGTTCAATAAGTCCGTCCAAATTTTTTTTATTTTTCCTAATGCCAACGGAAAATCCTGAAAATGATTTTGCGTGGACCAGGAAAAAAAGTGAAAAAAAAAATTAGTAATGGCGACGGGAAAACTGTGAAAAAAAATATTTTTCCTAATGCCAACGGAAAATCCTGAAAATGATTTTTCGTCATGCGGACCAGGAAAAAAGTGAAACAAAAATTGTAATGCCGACGGGAAAAACATGAAAAAAAATATTTTTGTAATGCAAATTAATATTTTTCCTAATGCCAGTGGAAAATCATAAAAATGATTTTTCGTAATGTGGACAGAAAAAAAGTGAAAAAAAATAGTAATGCCGTCGGCAAAAACGTGAACAAAAAATATTTTTGTAATGCCGACGGGAAAAACATGAAAATAAATATTTTTGTAATGCCGACGGGAAAAACGTGAAAAAAAAATATTTTTCCTAATGCCAGCGGAAAATCATAAAAATGATTTTTCGTAATGTGGACGTAAAACGTAAACAATTTTAATCAGCGCCGAACCCCAGTTCACTACTACTAATCAAGTCCGAATATTTCTATTTATACTCAAATTATCTATATATAGTCAAATATGAATATCCGAAGAAGTTAATTTCATTTTTAAAAGAATGAGATATTATTATAAAGCTTAAAGCATTTTAATTATGATATTTGCTGATGTTGCATCTGAAAAGCAGAATAATATACATACATATATGTACGTGTATATTTTTGTATGAGTCATCATTCTACTTGTGCGAAACTTGTAGCATTATTCCTAATACATACATGTATACATACGCACATTCATACAGGCAAAGTTAAATATACAAATAAACATGAAGCAAAATTATACCAAGGTCAACTCAAAATTATTTTAAATATGAGTGCAGTCAATTTTAAAATTATGTGATTTATATAAGGTTTAAAAGATGTTTTTTAAGCAAAATTTCTATTATGAATACAATTTTAGTGAATTTTGCTTAAACAAAATTCGAAATGCTGTTTAATATTTTTATGAATATGGTTGTAAGCATTTAATAAGAGACAATGCAAATGTAATTACAATGTTTGCAAGATGAGAAAAAAAAAATAAGCACGTTTATAGGCATCATGTGGTATGTAATATGAATTTTTAAAAGTTTTAAGAAGTTTGTAGAGAGTGTTGGAAGGAAAAATAATATAATATTTTCTTAAGGGTCTTCAGGTTTTATATGTTTTCATAAAAAAATTACTGCTAATAAAAGATTGACCTTAGTTGATTCATCTAACTTCAAACTTCATTCATATAAATGTTATAAATGGCTAGCTACTTGTAAACTGATAATTCAATCTGAATCAGATAGCCTGATCTGAAAACCAGACCAGCTACCTGATAAGCTGATTTGATATCTGATAAGCTGATTGGATATCTGATAAGCTGATCTGAAAACCAGACCAGCTCCTGAAAAGCTGATCTGAAAACCAGACCAGGTGCTAAAAAGCTGATCCGGAAACCAGACCAGGTCCTAAGAAGCTGATCTGATAACCAGACCAGGTGCTAAAAAGCTGATCTGAAAACCAGACCAGGTCCTAAAAAGCTGATCTGAAAACCAGACCAGGTCCTGAAAAGCTGATCTGAAAACCAGACCAGGTCCTGAAAAGCTGATCTGAAAACCAGACCAGGTCCTGAAAAGCTGATCTGACAACCAGATCAGGTCCTCAAAAGCTGATCTGATAGCTGAAAAAGCTGATCTGATAGCTGATACCTGTTCTGCTATTTTCTGTTAGCAAAGAATAATGATATGGTGTTAAAAGCAGTTAGTGTCGATAAGAAAATACTCTGATGAAATTTAATGGAATTTCATAATATTGTGAAATTTAATTCCTCTTGTATAGAACCTCTCAAAGTAAACATGATTGCGCATGTTTTAAGTAACCTGTAAACAAGACTGTGCATGTTTAAGCAATATAAAAACAGAAATTTGCATATAAGGAAAAAGCAAAAATTTTTTGATCCAACGAAGTAAAGCCAATAAAGAAATGAAAACCATTCATTATTTAATTCTTTTTTCAATATTTTATTTCTAATTTTTTATTAAAAATCTTAGTACTAATACAAATTTAACTCTATGTATATATAAAAATATATGATATAATAAGAGAGAGAAAAAAAAGATCATTAATCTAATATTTGATTCTTATTTACAAATAATTTAGGTACAGACAAAAAAGATAAAAGTTTTAGACCATTAAATTTTAACATGCTTTTGTGTGAATAAAATACTAAAATTAATAGATACATTCGTAAACAAAGATATATATATATATATTATATATATATATATATATATATATATATATATATATATATATATATATATACATAACCAATAAATAAATTAATACAGAAATAAATACATAAATAAATTAATATACAAATAAGTAAATAATAAATAAATTAATAAATAATTAAATAAGTATAATTGGTACAAAATTAAATTCTTGTTGTCATCTTACATGCAATTTAGTAGGAAGCATTCTATTCTACATCCATTGTTTCATTATTTCGGTCTATGTAATGCCCCCATGCACGCGTTTTTATTTTATCTTTCATTATATTTCTTTTATCATCAGAAAAGCTGAGAGCTATTTTACTAAGTTTTTGAGTATATAGTTGATGTGTTTTAGACCTAAACAAAAACATTTCATCTGAGATAATTTTGGATTCAAATAAGCAACTTTTGTAATCATTAATGGACAACTTTTTAATTACAGACTTTTTGACCCCTTTAGATTTTTTAACAGCTTCCGAGCGAAGAGTCGACAGAGAATAAATTTTTGCTCTTAAACCAACAAACTCTGTCATTATATCCCCACTGTTTTCATCTTTCATCATACCTGAAACCTTCTTATTGAGTAGCGGCAAACGAAATTGATTATCTATAGGATATTCTGACGTATCAAAATTCAAAATAATATCATTACGGATGTCATCGTAAAAATCATCAGTTTTAATAGAATAAATAAACGAGTCAGTATCCATATAGTTGAGAGAAATGTTCTCTCCAAATTTAGGCTTCATGAAGCCATAATGGAAGTCATACATTCTCCACTTGGATAACTCCAGTACTGTAAAGCCAACATATATGGGTTTATCATATAGTGGTTCCATTATTTCTAACTCTACCGCATACATATCATCAGAAAATTTTGTTAACTGCATAAAATTTGGTTTCGAAATTAATGCTCTGAGACCTAAATGATTCCTGTTTGTTGTTTCCCAAGATGAAGCAATTCTAATATCCCTACGTTTTTCAATGTTTTCCATTGTCTTCCCATAAACAGCGTTGTTCAAAAGTTTGAAGAAATCTTTTTCAAAATTGTTTTTAGCATTTGTCCTATGTAATGTGTTTAATTCAATATATTTTTTAAGCCAAGGGGATTGCTTAAATCTGAGTATTCTATGGATTTGTTTTAAGATGAGGCCATTTGAAATGGCTTGTTTTAAAACTCTATAGTGCATGGTGTAATTTGTTTTTGCGTGTAAGTCCGCAACTAATTTTTTGATTTTGGATGCCCCCACTGGCTTATTTTGGGGACAAAATGGCAAATCATTATGTAGATCATGCACTGAATCGGGATAATCTATATCCACTTCCAAAATGTACCCATACTCTGCAGTATCAGAAATTTTCATAACATCAAAATCAGTATCACATACCCACTCAAATTCACCGTAAGGAAGATATTCCGACTTCGCCCAACCGTAAAGGTTATTTGCGTCTAAGTAGACAAGAAATTCTGATGGTTTTGATGCATCAAAATCTTCCAAATATTTGTTATTCGCTTTCGAATATCTTTGCGAGCATTGAACTAGTCCACCTCTAATTCCGTTTTGCATAAACATATACATTTCGGAATCAGTGAACTGTTCCAGTGAAACTTCTGTGGTTTTTAACATTGCATCCCAGGATAAGCCTGGTGCTGTATAATAATGACAGGGGTCCAAATCGTATATACCTATACAAATTTTTCTAAAATTTTCAAACACGTCAGTTAGAAGAAGAACATCTGTCTTTAAGTAGAGTTCAGTATAGTCAAGGAGGGTTTTACAGTTAAACTCTCTCCATATATTTTGAGCATGTTCATACTCGACAACATCACATTCTTCATTCGTTAGAATATTGAAGAACTCTTCTCTACTAGGGAGTTTAATTTCCTTAAACTTTGTCATGGAATCCATGTAAGAGTACGGAAATACACCCTTTTTTCTAATCAGGTTGAAATGAGCTTCATCAACGAAACATGATCGAATAGTATTAAAATCATTGCTATCAAGATTTTTTGCTAACGTATCTAAACTCGAAGCCATAAATCTAAACGAGTCTATAAATCTTATTTCGAATCCATGTTTTTCATATAATCTGATAAAAATTGAAAGAGAAATATAACGTTCTGTGTTCTGGGAAATCACTTTTATTGTGGCATTTTTTATAGTAGAAAGTTCTTTGAAAAATAGGTGCATATCATATGCAGAAAGATTATGGAAAATAACCGGAATAAACTGAGGTGTTTTATAATTTAAATTACATTCGCTATGAGCCGCCCCACGATAATTGCCCGTAAGATGACAATGATCTCTAACTTTATCGTTATTTAATATTTTCTTACATATATGAAAATTTTTTGCATTGTTATATTGAACTATTTCTATTGGGGTCATGAGCATTTTCTTAACTTTTAGTAAATAATTTAAATAGATGTCTGTACAATCTTCAACTATTTTTTTGATAAATACATTTGCCGAATCTTCACCAAAATAATGTCTATATAAGTTATTTTCCTTCTTAAAACTACAAGTAATAAAATAGCCGAATGCACACGCATGGTGTTTCTGTACATTTGTAGTGCTTTTACTTACAGGATCGTGGAGTTTTTCTAAAATAGACTCGAAGTCTGCGTAGATGACAAATGGTACATCTATCTGTTTGTAGTAGTTTTTGTACTTAATAATACATCCATCTTCGGGCATCCTGATGACTTTTTTACTACAAAGATGTTTATGCTGATAATCATCATGTGAATGATACAGACAGGTGTTGCAGATATAAATCTTGTGATCATGCATTGTAATGCTGGAACAAAGAAGTCTAAAGAAGAGAGAAAAATAAAATAATATATAAATTAATATGACAATAAGAAATAACTTTTTAAATAGGGAACACATTTTGCATAAATGCACTAGTGAAACTTACTTTGATATATCTTTGATGAGCACATAGTGAAAGTTCTCATTGGACTGGAGCAATAAGAGATTAATATGAATGTGTTTTTCTCCTTTTGTTATGTAGTATGGTCCTATAAGCGATACTCCATTGTGACCAAACACATTTATGCTCATATCATTTTGATTCTCGAATTGTTTTATCTGCTTCAATGGGAGTGGAAACTCTAGGCCTTCAAAATTTAATGCAATTGCTCCTATATTAATATTCTCATCAGAAATATTTGCAATATTGTAATTTCTACAGTTTTTCCGTTGTTTAGGACTCAGGCCACTATTTACATTCAAAGCCGCAATGAGAGACCATTTAAAGCAATAAATGTCATTATTCTCAACATTTATGCATGCACGTTTCATTGCAATATTTTTTGGGAGAGGGATAAAGCTCGATCCTCTTATTATGGACGCCTTGTTTATATTAACTTCAAGGAAATTTATTGAAGTCAAAGTCCACCCGCTATCCCTCTCTTGAAATTCTTCCATTTTGGCTCTAAGCTCCTCCGTCTGCTTCTTGTACATGTCTTCTATGTCATCAGACAAAGTCACCAACATCATTTTCGAAATATGTACAAGTTGGGAAACATTCATCTCATCATTCACCATCTTCATATAATCACATGTGAGCTCCATATTAAATTTAAATGTAGTATGTATCCTACTAGTTGTTGTACTAAGGAGCTCTTGGCAGATTTCAGAAACTCCTCTGGAAACAAGATAGCCACATTTTTGTTGAGGAGGATATATGTCTCGATCCTTCCATTGAAGTTGCTCACTCTTTTAGTGAGAAAATCACCAATCCGTTCTTGGTGACAACTGGTTTTATGTTTTGTGGTTCTGACATGAGCCATATAACCATTTGATGGGATCATCTCATCACAATCTTCACAATATTTGTTTTGAAGATTTAGCTTATTAGTTCCAAGGAGAGCCTTTGATTGGTTAGCATATGAGTGCGATTCCATATGCTGATTTAGTTTTGTTTGAGTCATAAAGACTTTATTGCAGATGGTACAACTTGTAGTATTCATTTTATTTAATTATTTATTTGTTTTATTAGTTAATTTAATTATTTTATTTAATTATTTTATTTATAAACAATTTATTTCACTTATAAGAAAATTTATTTAATTATTTTTTATACAGTATAAACTTGTTTAACAAACAGTAGTTAGTTCTAGCACTTTTATAGTTTTTGGATTTCAAACACTTTAGAAATTTTGGTTAGGAAAATAGGTTATCACTTGTTGATATATCAGAGCAGACTGATGACAGTCTACATTATTTCTTCTACTTATATACTTTATATGACAATCGTGTAGTAGTCACCAAATCTAATTTATTACGGTATATGATGAAATTCATACACACACACACACTTACACACACATACACATTTCCACAATTCTCTGTTGGTATTACGATATATGATGAAATTCATATACACAGCAATACCCAGAACAAAATTGGTAGCATCAGTTTGTAATACACACGTACGAGAAAAATCGGGACATGTGAAAGTAGGTGCTTATATAATTTTTGCTGTATGTCTCCAAAAGCTATTTCCTATAATTGTTTCATTAAAGTGAAAATATACTGAAATAAAAATATCATTATCCCTATTCAAAAGCTCTTCCTATCAACCTGATAGGATTCAAAACATTTAACATCTAAAATTCACCTGTATATACATATAAAACTTATGCCAACACAATATTTTCTGTCTCCATAAGAATAGCAACGCAAATAGTCTAGAAAACATACATATATATAAAAAGGTTTGATGTAATTCATACAAGCAATTATATTCTTTAAAGCAAAAATAGAAACGATCAAATACATTACGCCAATAGCATATATTTACATACATTACCAAAAAGATTCCCTATCCACCTCCATTCCAAACAGCTGTCAGGGTTGCCCCTACCTGCAGCTATTAGATTATTTCCCCAGAGATCATTAATATAAATGCATATATACAATAACCCTACATAAGTATACCAACGATAACTCAAAACAGCAAACCCAAGTCAATCAAATAACGATTACTGCATACCTACAAATACACCGATTCCTTGTCACTACCTTGCAGTCAGAGTGGGACGAAGTGTCTTTGTTGCAACACTAAATTCTAGAGACAATTTTGATATAATAAGTTTGTTCTATCCCTCATTATAAAAGAAATATAGAAAACAAATATGGTATATTTGTGGTGGAATTGTCAACAACTTGTCTATATACATATATGCATTTGTATGTACACAAATTACTGGAACTAACTGTTTGGTTGGTATGTCTCCATGTCTCATAAGAACTTCGTAGTCAATACCTACTTAATTGTTTCAGTGTTATTTGTAGGGTTTCAATGACACATGCTAGATGTCTATACCACAAAGTATTGTATGGGTGATAATTCTAGAGTAGTACTGGTGACAAGTCGAAAGCGAGTCAATACATTTTTCAAAATCTATATTTCCTACAGGGGTATAATATTTGTCTACCACTACAACAAAAGTATCCGACACCGGCAGACACACAATTAAATACATAAACACACACACACATATGCACACACACACACACACACATATGCACACACAACCATACACGCACAACCACACACACACAACCACACACAGACATAAAATCTCGGCATGAAAATCCCCCAAAATCCCCCATTCGGGCCAGGGTTGCCATCACTTTTGCAGTAATGACGGAGATAGTCCTGTTTTTTCCCGGTTTTTAATTCCCAAAACAGGACTATCTCCGCCATTACCACTCTACTGTAATTAGATGCAGGTGTGGCATCAAGATTTTCCAGATAATTTTTAAGACATACAGTTTTTTCATATGCCAGCAGCTCTTGGAGTCGTCTAGTGCACTCTTTAAATCTAATATTATTTTGGGGTGATCTGTGCTGTTACCATTCACTTCTAGCTGTCCTTTTTCACGTAAAAGACGTTCAATGTCTGTAGAATAAATTCTATTAAACCCAGTCTGCTGATGGGAAGTAGTGGCATGTTCAGCAGCCTGTTTAATATTTTCGTTAAGATTTTCAATGCTAGATTCAATATCACCTGGTGTTATTAGGTTAATATTTTCCGTACAATGGGTACTGAGGTATTTTTTGAACCCCAGCCAATTAACACGTATGGGACAGGGAAGTCACTTCTTAGTGGGCTACAAATTGTAACAATCGTGGGAGAGTGATCGGAGGAGAGATCTACACAAGCTTCAACGTGAATTAATTCCCTAGCGATATATTTCATGACTCCAAAATCTATAACATCCGGAATTTTTTGTATGTCCGTAGGACAGTAAGTGGGCTCCCCACTTGAAATGACGTCCAAGCCCATTTTTGAAATTGTGTTGAACAATGCCCGACCTCTAAGTGTAATAAGACGCGAACCCCAGATCGTATGTTTTGCATTGTAGTCCCCAGCTGCTACAAAACAAGGGCCAAGAGATTTGTAGAATTCCTCGAATTCATCCTCAGTAATTGCGAATCTGGGAGGGGAGTAAATTGATGATATCACGAAATTTGTAACAAAATTTTCGACACAAATATTTGTTGCTTGTAGATGTTCTTCACAAATGTTATCAAGGACATAGTGTTTGAGTCTTGACTTAATTAGAATTGCTGACCCACTGCATGCTCTCCCCCGCGGGTCCTTTGAATCATATAGAGTGGAACCATTTATTTTAAATAAGCTGATATCTAAATTTATGATATTAAACGCTTTATCTTCTTCATAGTTACTAATAGCCTCTATTATTGCCATTTATACTATTGCTTTTTATACTCCGCCTGTTTTTTGGGCAATTAGTAGAGATGTGACCCTGTTGATTGCATCTAAATTAGCGTTGCTCCTCGTTCTCTTTATACCTAGTTCCACTTTTATTTTGAGTTTTGGAGCTTATAAAATTTTGCCTATTTGTTCCGTAGTCGGGAGGTTTCATGTTCATTATAATAGTGTATTAATTGTAGCCCTGCCGTCTGACTTGATTATAGTACGTATTGCTGCCTTGGTTATAACATTCGTCTAGCATAGGACTGCAGTATACCGGGTTGTTAAATGAGTTTTCTCGTGTATTACGGTTTGGCATTGGATGGTTACAAGTGTTTTGATGCATTGATAATTGTCGACTTCTTTTATCAATTACTGAACCGTCTCATATAAAGGTTCTTTGGTGTGAATTGTCATGATATTTGAGGGTTTTGTATTAAAACCGAAGAGATTTTGAGCCTCCTTGGTGATTTTTAAAAGGGCAGATAGCTTTTCGTTTTCTTGTTCGGTGAATTTTGACATCAATCTAAGATCTCGTAAGCCTCTTATTTAACTCCTTACTGCGGATTGGTTGCAATGATCTATCATAGATTTTTGGTGGGAAACTTCTTGTAATTGTTCTGCAATTAGTTTTCTGGCATCTGTAAGTAGTCCATCTAGTCTCTCTCCAAATTCATATGTATCTCCGTTGAACCTTGTTTACTTCTAAAAATTAGTTCTTGTATTTCTGTTTTTGACTTTTATAAACTTTTCTCTAATAGCCTGGCATAAAGCTTATATTGTTGCGAACTCTTTATTGTGTAAATATGATATGATTCCAAATAATCTCGTTTTGATGAATTTAATTATATCGGCAACATTACCTGATTCCCCAAGTTTATCCTTTGCTATTATACATACTTCAATAAACTTCTTTGCTTCCCTTACCCGTTCAGGCCCATCAGTTCCGTAGAGAATTGATAACACATGTTGTTACTATTTGTTGTGGTGTTAATTGTAATCACTTTCTCCGTCTCTCCTTGTAAGTTTCGTGTCTTTGACTTCAGTGTTTCGATTTGTTACATTTTTTCCTCTATCACTTTTCTATTTTCCATGACTTGCTGCAACTGATCAGGAGTCAAGTTAGAGTTAACGCGCTGCTCGAAGTCTTTAAATGCCTGTGTCTTCTGCTCGCTGTCTTAAATCTGTTGTTCAGCTTCTTGAATGAGTTTTCTTAAGCTTTCGTTCTACAGCTTAAAGATCCAGTTAACGTGTAAATATTTTTATATTTCCTTAGATATAGCTGAACTTTGTTGATGTTTCTATAGCAGTTGTAGTTCTTCCAATAAAATATCTATCTTTTCAAATTCGGTTATAATTACCTGGCTCCTCACTTTATGCTTTACTAACTCTATATACTCTTTGGTATCGTTAAGGTACTTTATGAGATTCTACACTCGCTCAGAAATTTCCCTGGTCTCCTCTTGTGTTTTTTGTATTTTTTTTCAAATCCTCCATATAGCTCTAGCAAAATTTCCTAAATCCACTTATATATTTCTATTTTCAATGTTCAGTTTCGCAAACAAACTTTCCTTCTTTTTAAAAACTGCTAAGCATTTTAAATTTTTCACTGTGCGTTTATCTAGTTTAATTTACAAATTCAACACTTATATAGATATTTTTACCATTTGAGTTGGTCCCATTTGTCTCGAGCAAATGTTTGATCGTCGTTGAGTTTACCACCAAAGTCTGTGCGACTTAAGGCAGTTAAAATATCTCATTAAAACCTTGCGTTGTGTGGTAAATGTTGGTATACAGAACAACGTATCCTTTTAACAATTTAATTCAGTATATTAAAATTAAATTGAGGTAAAATAGCTTTCCAATATCTATACACTTCCTTTAAACTGCCAATAGGTATCAAACTGTACTCTTGCTAATACCGGCGGTGCCAAAATGTTGCGTTTTTATTTAAATACGGATTTTTCTTTTAATATATTAATAATTTATTTAAAAGGGCTTTGTTAATAACAACAAGTATCTTGTTCTTTTAATTTACAATTTTAAACTTGGAGGGTCCCGTAGGAATCGCAGGTGTGACTTTAACTGCTAAATACAAGTCCCTAATTACAACTATCTAATTACCACTGACTGACTACAATTATCTGCAACTAACTAATTACAACTGCCCTCAACTACAACTCCTGACTTGGTTTCTTAAAATAAACTATTTATACAATACTTAGTCATAACTTAATATACTTCAAAGTTAGTATTATGCTTAATAGTTAATTTTATTATGCTTACTTGCAAACGTACTTAATATTATTAAGCTTTTGACTGAATTACGATATGTCGCTATTGCACAATTTGTCAACGCAAAGAATTTAACAAATAACCAAGTGAATGAACTGGTTGTTGCGTTAACAAATTAATGCAATGTACGAGTACGAGGGTTGTTCAATTCTGATTCACAACGCTCACTGCATTTTCCCTTTTTGTTTGGTGAATCAACTGTCCGTTTTCATTTCGTTCTATTTCTTAAAAAGAGAAAATGAACGAACTCGTTCTTTTTTAGAAAATATACCGTTTATTGTTTTAATTACTTGTTTATTTTTTGTCGATAGTATCCACAGTGGAAAAAACTATCGATATTTCATTAAAAACAAAACTAAAGATAGTACTATTGATCAGTTTGCAGCTCTAATGTGTTGAATCTTCTTTTATTTTTTTCAAATTAAGTAACCATTTTGTGGAAATCTTTTTCTTCTTATTTTCACTAATGACCGAGATTAATTTTGTAATAAAGGCGTTTGAATTTTTTCTTTGAAATAGGATGCGCTGTTATCTCTAGATGTCTTTGGAGCAGATAAAATTTTAGAAGAATTTTGTCTTCGCCCGCGCTTTAATACAGTTTTACATATGTCTATTTCGACTTGGACCTTTGGTTGTGGGCTACTGTTTACTATAATGATAATTGATCAGTAAGCGGATGATATAGCTGACTTAAATGTAGAAGTACTAGGCAACGGTAATTTTAACGAATCATTAGTTGATATTGGACAAAGCGAAGTGATCGCTGACGAAAAAGTAGCTTTGCCACTTGAATAAGACTTTCATCAGATTTCTTATTGTTTTCATTAAGAGCTTCAGAAGTTACAGTAAAAAACGCATTTCTGCCGATAGAACTTACTGCCCAATTTTTTGTTTTTGAGGTACTCATAAAGAGTATTCATCAATGTCACTTTGTTGTTTTTTTCTTCTTTTTGGTATTTCTGACTATATAGAAAATATTAGCAAATTAAAAAAATGAAGCTTATTTATCAAAGTCAATATGTATTAGGAATAATATGAATATTATGTACTACGAATATGTTTTTAATGATTTTTTCATTGTTTAGTATGTAATTATATAAAAAAATGTCGCTAAGACGGTCTTTTCACTATTATCGTTAAAAAAATATATGTTTAATGCTAAATTAAATTTTTGTTTTGTCTTCAAAAATTCATAAAAAAATTAAAATTATTTTTTATTTTTGTCCTTATGAGTGATAAGAAATGAAAATCGGTGCACAGATGTTGATTTTATTATTAGTTAAAGCAGCTATCTTACTTTAACAAACATTGTGTAATACATTCATACGTAACAAACTTGCACTTTGTGGATCAATTGCAAAATCATACCAAGTAAAGGACTAGGAATGTGGTGTGCCTACATAATGGAAATCAATATCTGTCCGTAAATTTGGTTCATGCAGTAACTACGAAAGAGACCTACAAAAACATGGAATTATTGCCCAATAGAATTCAGTACAATCGCCTTTTTGGAATATATATACCAATTTAGAAGAAGTGACTATGCCAGAAGGATACAAAAAATATTGTTCCGTCTTGCGAATTGGTCCTTGTGATCTTAGATGTGATCCCGGAAGAAAAAAATTGCATTGAACCTTTGGTTGACGGGAAAAAATTTTTTGCTGACATTACATATCACATTAGACTTAATAAACATTTTGGCTTAAACACGTGAAAACTATATATCCAGACATAAGAAATACCAAATCCAAAGAGAGCATATTTTTTGGTCTCTAAGAAATTCTTCTAAACTTAAAGAAAAAGGGCCATGGGCAACTTTTGAAAATGTTTGTCATAATTTTCATGGAGATATAATGTATTTAATGCTCCAATATCAGTATTTTATTTAAATCAGAAAATCTCAAAACTAGACGTGATGCAATAAATCTTTAAACAGATTTGGATTCAGAACACTAAAGTCCATTAAAATCACATTATGAAGCGCTTGCTGACGATTTTTTTAAGAAAGTTATTTGAGAAATTCTTAAATTCCCATTTTGTGATTTACGTTGTGTGAAAAGTGAGTAATTTTATAAAAAACAAATTTCAAATGCCAACACTGATATTTTCTATATTTTTTTGGGTTTAAAATTTCAAAAAGTTTTGTTAGTTTCGATACTCTACATATACCGCATATTTAAGCAACGTATTTGATCTTAAATAAATTGCATATGTACTCTTTTTAAGAAAATCTGTATGTAAAATATTTTACTTACATTTAATTGCATTATGATTTTGTTATAGGCCCAGTGCCAACGTTGTTTTGCTGTTACTTCTGTTTTACGTTTCATAATTTGCCCACCAACGACTTCTTCTGTTTCACCACGCATAAGCTTCCTTTTACTACCCTTAGAACAATTTAGGGTAGCTGAATCTAACTGAAGATTTGTAATATGATCATCTTCTATTTCAAGATCAAGTGATTCGGATGGAGATGCGATGGAGTCTGCCAGATGCATGATTGTAGAGACATTATCTTTTTCATCTTCTTCTAGAATAATGTTGTCTTGTTTTTTAATTTGTTGGTGCAATGCAATCGTTGCTGTTGAAGATGTTGAAGTTTTTGTTTGAACATGTGTATTCCCCAACAAAGATGTGCCAGCTATTGTTGCTGAAGGTGCTTCTTGATGAATCATTAATCTCTTTACACTTCCGCTGGAACTTTCATCCAGATAATTGCCACTATCCTCACTGTTATACATATCGTCCACGTATTCTTCTATAATTTCATCCTTTTCATTTTGATAATCATCATCCACAACATATTGTAAGGAAGACTGTTTGTGTATTAGACGTAGTTGCTGATGTTGCAGCTTATCATCAAGAATTCTTTCCTTTTCAAGATATTTGAACTCATCCTCTTCGTTAAAATAATCATCCCGATAATCATAAGTGCATCCACCATTCGCATGCTCATAATAGCTGTTGGCTGGTATATGTCTAGCAGACGATGCCACTAGTTGTGTATCCATATAGTAATCGGACTGCTTACTATCGGTGTCATAATGTTGAGGGAAACTATCGGAAACTTCAGTCACCTCTTCGTAAATCAAGGTTGGTTGTTGGTTTACCAAGCTACCCGATGTATCGTTGATGGTGGGCAATTTTTTGCCAGTGGACCCACCGCCTGGTGGCACCGTAGGTGATGGGTTTTTCTGAGACTGCTGATGTTGTATAAGGAGATTTGTTTGATCTTGATTGACATAGTAATATTCATTATCATCTAAATTATGGTCAAATTCACTATCAGAATGTGACATATTGCTATCATCATAATCATCAACACCAAGGTTTGATGGATTAGAACCAGCATAATGGTTTCTGGGATAGTTACTTGCTGTTGTAATAACAGCGGTAACAGTGCTAATTGTGGGCTGTTCAACATTTGTCATTCTTTTGTCAAAAACTGCAGAAGGCTGCAAATTCTTTTGTACTTTTGTGCTGGCGATTGATGCACCCTGGTTTACCACTTGGGTGGCAGTTTGCATAGCTGCAGCTGCTTTACCAAAAATTGAACCAAACATGCTGCCACCACCACTAGATGCCTTTGTTTTTATTGCATTTGTGGTGCTACTGCAGGCTATAGCTACAGCTGTCGCAGAAAGAGGTGAAGAAGTGGAACTTGGATGTGATATCTGTGATGATACACTTGTCAGAGAAGATAACAATGAGACCGCAGGTTTCTTGACTTCTGTGACTATTACCGACTTACTCAGCTGCACAAATGATGGTGGGGGAGTAGATGAAGGTGGTCTAGCTGGTATATGCGCTTGAATAATTTCAGATGTATCACTCGATGAATATGCTGCACAAACAGTTTCATATTCACTGTAGCTGCCATGCATATCATTAGTCTGGTTTTTATCAGCATAAAATTCTTTACTCACACTTTCAATATCTGCAGTCACCACGTCATCGTATAACATAATTTGATCGAAATTGTTTCCCATTTCGTCGTGGACATAGTCAAAACTACTGGTCACATGGTAATATGTTGGTTGATTGCTATTGTAATAAAGACCACCACCATCACTTTTTTCAAAACAATATATACCGGTAGTATTCGTAGTTAGTACAAGTTCCAGGTTTTTGCTATTAGAAGTCGTTATAGCAATGTTCCCATTACTTATGACGCTGTTCAAAATATTATTTGCGTCAAGGGTGGGGTTGGTTATGGGAGTGGTAGCTTTTGCGTTATGATTGTACTCTACTTGGTTATTATACAATTCAGTTTGTTGTGATCCCTGGGTTTTTATTGGTAGAGCAGAAACAATTTTGGACGGTCTCTTGATGGTTGTGTCAATAGATACTTTAGCGGTAGAACCTAATAAGCCACCCACGCTTGGCACAAACTTTGAGGCCAAGCCTAACCCAAAGCTTTTTTTCTGCTGATGCGACTCATTGCTACCAGCAGCTCCCAGCACTCCATCCAGCCCACCTTTTAAACTTTGTGAAAGCCCCCCCAACATGCTGGCAGCTTTCACGCCAGCCGTCGTTTGTTTTTGATTGGTATTTGACTGGGTAATTGTTGACGTGATTGATGATTGTATGGTAGACGTTGCTGAAACTGCCGTTAATATTGACGTTGATTTTGTTGGTAGTTTCTTTGCTGATGATAAATAAGAGTTAACTACTTCGGTAGACTGACTGCTAACACCATCCGATGTAAAAAAAGATTTGCATGTGCCTGTTGTTGCATGAGACATTGTTGTGATCTCTGAAATTATTTTGGGTGCTGATATTATTGTACCAATAGTGGTTGTTGCTGTGGGTACAGTCGTTTCATCCATCAAATAATTTAAGTTTATACTAAAGCTGTTATAAAAATTATCATCAAAATCAATCATCGTCAAGGCATTGTTGGCAGTCAGTTGGTTTTCTTTTGTTGTTATCGTTTCTGATGTGCTGAGTGAATCAGATATAGTATATTTACCCGTGGTTTGGCTTGTTTCTTTACCTGATAGTAATATTGATGCTGCAGTTGATTCAACAGTATTATATACATCAGTCGTATCATAGCATGTAGCTGTGTTGTTTGTATTACTTGTGATATTGTTGTTATTGGGGACATTTAAAGAATTTATGTCAGAGGGAAACATGTATGTTATAGTATCATCTTTTTTTATTTTGTAGACATTTAAATAACTACTGCAATTAAATTCACTACAATCTGATGTTATTAAGAAATCCATGATGTATGCCGGTAGATTTTTAGATAGTTCGTCAGCTATATCGGGCACAAAGGGAGGGGACAATAAGGACATTTGTGCGCTATAGTTCTCTAAATAGCCAATATTTAAGGCAGGTGTGGATGTAGCACTCATTGAAGCTAGCGTCAATTCAGCACCAGCTGCTGTAGTTGTAAACATACAATCTGGTGTGAGTGATAAAACTGAAGTTATTAGGTCTACGATTTCATTATTGTTAACTTTATTAAAGTTTGTCACTTTTATTATGTTATTTGATTCAGTTTCAGCTGTTATCGCATGTGATGATGTAATTGTGCTCATCAGATATGATTTATTGAACAAAGAAGAGGATAAAGTAGAAAGGGAGGATACAGTTGTCATCACTGAAGTATGAGTTGTAGATGATGATATTGATGTAGTTGTTAATTTTGATATAAAATCGAGTTTACAGTCTTTTAAATAATTATTATAATTGTCAATACCCATTGAAGCCGAAAATGACTCCTCTGTATTAATATTCATGCCTAAACTAACTACATTTTTGCTTTTCTCTGACTGGCGTTGCTGCCATAGATTTGAAGTGGAGGTGCTTTTTAACACATCATCGCAATGTGTTGCTAAAGAATTTACTGATGAGAATGCTGTTGATTTTTGAGCGATATTTGATGACGATTTTGTTGTTGATGTTTTTGTCACTACTACTGGTACTGCATCTCTTGCTGCATAGCATAATGTTGAGGTAGTTGGAATAATACTACCTTTAGAACTAACAACTTTCGATACAGGCAAACTAATACTACTTTTAATTCTAATATTATTATCACTTAAATTTAAAGCTGTTGTGATATTGTCAATTCCCCTAATGTTTATCGCTAAATTTTTGGATGCATCTCCAGTAAAATTTTCTGATGTTGCTGTTGATGCTAGTACTGGTGTTGACATGGATATCTGTGTTGGTGCTGATGTTGACATTATTGTTGATGACGTAGTAAGAGTTGTTGACAATACAGTTGATGATGAAAAGGTTAAATAATTGTTATGAACATCAAGGCTAGTATGTGGTAAATAGCTACTACTAATGTTAGTACTACTAATGAAATTAATGTTACTATCGCATATATTCTTGCTTGTGGACAATGTTGGCAATGTATACGGTTCTAAGTAGTCAGCATAACTGTAGTTATAAGTTGTTTTAAAATCACTGTCTAATGTAGACCAATAATCAGATGTAGTTGCGGAACTTATGATTTTTGTTAAAGATGGTGTTGTTGCTGTGGTTGATGATGTGATTGTTTTTTCTTTTGTTTCTGTTGCAGAGGGCAATAAGGACATGGGGCCGAATAAGTCATATGACGTACCTGTCTGGAATTGACGGGATGGCGATAAAGATTTCTCATTTATGCGTGCTAAACTACTTAATGTGGACGGCGTCGTTGATAAATGATTTTTAATTTCTTCTATATCTGGTTTCAACTCTGTATTTGACTCTTTGTGGCTACGAAAATATTCCATAGTATCTAAAACATTATTATTTTTATAATTATTAAAATTGTCATAGTTTTTAATTTCTATATTTATGTTGTTATTATTGTTTGGCAACAAATAAGTTGTTGATGTTGCTAATGGTGATGACAACGATCCTTCTGTTCCCAATTTTGCATCTGTAGTAGTTGCTGTAAATGATCCTGGTTCTAAGGAAGTACTTATATATGACAACGAAAACGTTGATGTTGATGGCATTGATGAAGATGTTGCTGATGTTGTTAATGCTGTCGATAAAATGGGTGATGTTATACTAGTGTAATCTAATATATCAGTTGTTGCTTCCAACAAAAATTTTTGTGGGTTAATTGGTAAAGTTTTACTTGACACTACGGTATAACTTAAAGGATACTGAGGTGATTGCGGCAATTGGTTAGTGGCTTCGATTACTCGAAGAGCGGGATGCGTTGGCAATTTTCTAGAAGTTAAGTTCTTAGGTAATGATAAGCTTGACGACGTTTCATTACTTGATCCAGTTGTGGTTACAGCGGTACTACTACTGACAGCTACAACCGGTGATGCTGACGACAGCAGGAGCATGGCGGATGAAGCTGTTGAAGACAACGTAACCGGAGGAAAGGCAGATGAGCTTTGATTACCTGTCATTTTTATGTTTGTAAAGGAACATAACGTTATATTATTGCTTCCGCTAATATTATTATTTTTATTATTGCTACCAATGCATATAAGTTCACTACTTTCATCGTAGTTATATGAATTAATTGAAGTTATGTGTGCCCTGGTGGCTGGTTTTGATAGATCACTTGATGTCAACTTACCTGCCGCAATATTTGACACTGTCGTGGGTATCTTTTTACGCATATGTTGTGGTACACGGGTTTCGCCGCTGGCTATGACAGATGCTGTAGTCATGGCCATAATAATAGAGTAACGACATTTTCGCAAGTCTTGTAGTTTTTTTTGGTTTGCATATATGGCTGCAGCAGCTGGAACGGTTGTACCACTATATGTTGACATATTGTCATTAGTAATTAAATCAAAATCTTTATACTCGTTCGATGATTGTATGGCAGTATGTGAACGCGGCTCTATTACATAGCTAGATTCGTATGTATAATAATCATTCTTACAATCTATTCCGTTGATACTCATTCGTGGTTCACTTATACTGATATTTTCATAACAAGCCTTGTGAGAAGGAATATTTTGATTTATAGACGAAACAGTAATTGCTTTATTGTGATGGAAACTTGTTGAATTTTGGTACGGCGACGTCGATGTTGAAGTGGATATTACTATTTTGTCTGATTTATCTTTAAAAAAATTTTGTTTTAGTGACTTCTGCACATATGTTTGAAGGTGAGATTGGGGCAAGGGTAATATGCGCTCTGGTGTTCTTTTCACGTAATATTCACCCCCGGTGTGTTGATTAGGCAAATAATTATTCATCTTTGACCCAGCAGCATTCGCAATAAATCCTCTGTCCCAATCACCATTGTCCAAACCTATTTCTCTACCGCCAACACTATCACCATTACAACAAAATGTCGGTGTTGACGGCACACTAATATTACTTTGCATATTCCTCCTACTACCGTACATACCATCCAATGTCTCATAGGCATGTTGGACTGGTGGAACTTCAGGTAAGATTTTATTGTTGCTATCTGCCACAGATGAAAATGTCTGATTATTTCCGTCCGCTACCGTAGTCGATCCATAGTTAATGCAATATTCCTTAAAATTGTCATAAAAACTGTAACCAATCGTAGAATAAATATCGTACCGATCGCTACTATCACCACTGCAGGCATCACGATGATACATTAAATTGTCTGAAATAATAACTTTTTTAATATATTGAGAACAATCATTGCTATAAAATGAGCCACTATAATTACCGGAATTTGTCATTGTTGATGTTGAATTTTGAAGCTGGTTGTAGCTTTCCCAGCTACTTCCCTCGTTGTACTCTGGATTACTGTATAAATCATAACTATATGTTTCATCTTCCGTTTGAACTCTGAACGCATTATATGAACTTGTGTTAAGTAAAGTGCTGCTAATTGGTCGGTTATTGTAGGATAAGGCATCGATTTCATTAAAATAATAATCGTTTTGAGAACAAGACTGCAAGTAAAAATTAAATAAATTTGTATATTATAATACATTCATTTAAAACTTCTAAAAATTATACATATTAGTACATAAGAGAGAAATGATATTTATTTATTAAGTATTTTGTTTTAGCACTTCTATTATTATTATAAATATTTATTTTAATGCTTGTAATCATTTATTGTATCGGTAAATATGAACTGACAATAATTACGCAAATTTTAAATATAAAATATAATTATTAGACCCGACCAGTGTCGGACATAAACTTAGTGGAGTGTTCAATCACTAGTGGAATATTCAAATCACGATGTAAACTGGAATTTTGTATGTACCATGGAGCCGATGTTATCAAACGTAAATTTTTTTTTGCCTTGTTCGAATTTTCTCAACATTTAAGGCTGAGGCAGTGCCCCATAACTGAATTTCGTAGCACCATATTGGACTCAAACTCAACTTTTATATTATAAGTTTGCAATCTAGACTGAGTGTTGAATTTCTACCAATCAGCCAATATACCTGACTTAATTTTAGGTTTATTTGTGTTAGCTTAGAATCAATGTGTTGTTTCTATGTATGCTGTCGATCAAGGTGTATACCAAGAAATTTACGTGTGAATGTTGAGGAACAACTTGATTGCTGATTCGCATTGGGAAACAAGTATCTCTTCGCACGGTAAATGTTACCTGAACACACTTTTGTTCGTTTACTTTAATACTCCATAACCATGGTTCCATCTGGGTAATTTCTTTCTGCAGCTCGCGGTATGCCTCATCAGGGTTTTCGTGCATCAAATACAAAACTGGTCCCAGTAACCCCCCCTGTGGCACACCAGATGAGAAAATTTCACAAATACTCATAAAGTTGCCTTCCACAACAGCGAACATATGGGAAATAATGTAACTTTCCAAAAGATTTAAAATGTTTATTGGTAGGTACATAGGTATGTGGATAATACTCCAGTCGCAAAATGGCATTAAAAACGAAAAACAAGATTATAATTGCAATACGAGGGAAATTAATCAGCATCTGGTTACTAATTCCATCAATATCTGGGTTTAGTTCGGCAATTAATTTTTATAGATCACGCGTCCTTAACTTTATGGATTGAAAGTGTAGAGTGACTACACTTTGCAAATCAGCAACACCAGTACATGTGTTTAGCGTAGATACGGACTTTAAGTGTTCAGAAAATATGTTACCTTTTTCTGTATCACTTCTTGCCCAACCTCCGGTAGAAGTGCTAAGAGGTGGTTTATACTCAACGGGGTCTTAAGCTTTCTAGCAGCGCGCCACAAAGAGTATTTAGATGCTGGCGTGAGATCTAGATTTTCCAGATAATGTTTAACAGATGCAGTTTTTCCATATGCAAGCAAATCTTGAAATCGTTTAGTGTACTCTTTAAATCTAATTTTCTTTTGGGGTGATCTTTGCTGTTGTGATTTCTTTCTTCTTTTTTCACCTACGAGACGTTCAATGTCTGTAGAATAAATTTTGTTAAACCCAGTCTGCGAAAGGGAGGTAGTGACATGTAATATTTTCGTTAAGATTGGCAATGTTAGATTCAATATTATCTGGTGTTCTTAGCTTTCCGTACAATGACTACTGAGGTATCTTTTGAACCCCAGCCAATTACCACGATTAATCATCTTCATATGGGTCCAGTAAGTCACTTCTTAATGGGCTACAAATTGTAACGATCGTGGGAGAGTAATTGGACGAGAGATCTTGAGAATCCCTAGAGACATTTTTTGTGATGCCAAAATCTATAACATCTGGAATTTTTTGTATGTCAGTCCCCACTCGATATGACGTCCGAGCTCACTTTTGAAATTGTAGTGAACAATGCTCGACATCTGGGTGTAATAAGACGCAAACCCCAGAACGTATGTTTTGCATTATAGTCACCAGCTGCTAAAAAACAAGGTCCAATAAATTTATTGAAATTCTCATTCTGGTACTCAGTTATTGAAAATCTGTGAGGGGAGTAAATCGACAATATCACGAAATTTTAACAAAAGCTTTCAATGCCAATATTTGCTTCCTATAGGTGTTCTTCACATATGTTGTCAAGTATATAGTGCTTGAGTCTTGATTTTATTAGAACTGCTTATCCCAAGTATACTCTTATTCTTGGGTCCTTTGTATCAAATAAGGTTCAGCCATACATTTTTAAAAGGCTTCTCGAAGTCAAATGAGTCTCAGAGACCAACATTATATCAATATTTTTTTCCGTGAGGAAGAAATCAAGTTCATTTTCATGTTGTAAATGCCGTTTACGTTCCAGAAACATATTTTTAACGTGTTCATGGCTTGTTAATTAATGCTTGAAGCAGTGTTTGCTGCATTGGTAGAATTTTTTGCATCATGTTAGTGCTATTTGTTGTAAGATTGTTTATCGTTTGCCCTAGATTATCAGGAGTAGCTTCAAGGCGATTGAAATTAACGCTTGCGTCAGTATTTTTTGAATTATTTGGCGGGGATACATTTTCTGTGGGAATTGAATTTGTCTTAGCAGCATCTTCATGCATTACACGTGAAGTAACCGGTTTTCTCATTTGCGAAAAATTAGCAGAGTAAGCGTTTGCTGATTGATCTGGAGCTAATTTAGGTTTTTGCACCATAGTCTGCTTTACGAAAGAGTACACAGAACAACCTTTGCAGTTAGCGGTGTGATTACCTCCACAATTACTGTATTTTTTATCACTTTTTATCTTTTGGCTTATTACAACTAGCAGTGCGGTGTGATTCGCCACACACAATACAAACAGTAGGTAAATTGCAGTAAGGTTTCGTATGTCCATATTATGGCACTGTACTGGCTCAGAACGGTTGTGTGGTTCTTCAACTGATATTTTTCGGTATAACAGGTATTGTATGCTATAAATTGGATGAGTCTCATTTTTTCTTCAATTTTATATGATTCGGCTCAAGTTTAACGTGAAATAGAGGTTGGGGGATCTTCTCCCTATTTATTATATTGGAGACATTTTTTACATTAAATCCCTGGAGGATGAATGCATCTTTTATTTCCTAAAGAACAAAATAAGAATCTAAGCCATTCAATACGATCTGCAGCCCTTTAGTGCTCTTAAGCTGATACGTGTTTTATATTTTAAAGCTCAGAAACCATTTTGCAGAAATCTTTTTCCTCATAAATTTGAATTTTCGTTTTATCGATGTTGCCATGTTTTATTGGAACAATGTGAAATTTATTCTCACCAATGACCGAGATTAATTTTTCGATAAGAGCTTGTGAATTTTTTTCTCTCAAATATATTGGTGGTTGCTTGGAGGTTTTGTTCGTGGGTACATCAAGTTTGTCGTTGTCATCTTGCAATATTTGAAAACGGTTTTGACGATTTGTAGAAGATGCACTGTTATCCCTAGATATCTTTGGGGCAGATGCAATTTTAGTAGAATTTGGGATTCGCCCGTGCTTAATCGGAGTTATAAATCTGTCCATTCCGACTTGGACCTTGAGTTTTCTGCTACTGTTGATAACTTGGCTAAGTGATGACCACGAGCCCGAAGCGGATGATATCGCTGAGTTAAGTGTAGAAATATTAGGCAACGGTAATGTTAACTAAGCACTAGTTTTCACTGCATAAAAGCGAGGTTGATCGCTGACGAAATAGTGGCCTTGCCGTTAGAAAAAGTCTGTCATCAGATTTTTTATTTTTATTGTCTTCATTAAGAGCTTCAGAGCTCACAGTAAGCCTCAAATCAGATTTTTTGTATTTATTGTTTCCATCACGAACTTCAGAACTCACAGTAAAATAGGCATTCCTGACGTTAGAGCTCACCTCACAATTTTTTGTTTTTGAGGTACTCATAGAGACTATTCCTCAAGGACCCTTTGTTTGTTTGTGTTTTTTGGTTTGCCGTTTTTTTATTTCTTCTATGTAATAAAAAATGTAGTAAAATATGTACGTATTATGAATAATATGTACTACAAATATTTTTTTATAATTTTTTGTTTGTTTTGTAAGCATGTAAGAAAAATTCCGCTAATTGACTATTCATTATGAAGGTACAACCACTGTTGCCAGAATTGACGATTTCTCTGCATTTTGAGGATTTTTACCTCTCAAAATGCACTAGTGACGATTTTAGGTCCAGAAATGACGATTTTTCTAAATTTAATTTCCAGAATAATAAAAAAGTATATACATGTATGTGATTACGCTGCGGAAGTTCTTTCAAATTCAAATCTTTGCGAAATCGATGTAGAAGAAATAATGAATAATTGTATACCTACAATTTTAATAATATACCTACAATTTTAATAATAATTGTATACCTAATATTAAATGGTGAATCCAACTCTATTCTGGACATTGCAAAGACTTTTTTTTTTTCGTTTCTTAAACGAAAATGATAGGGAATTGCAATTTTTAGATTTTAAAACTATTTTTGAAGGAAAGGAAACAAACTTTACAGAATTTTGGAAAAAATATCCGAAATGAAAAGATGTGATTTAAGTCTGGCTTTCCCAATTTTAACAAATTTTATTCGCAATATAATGATTTTACCACATTCATCGAGAAATGTTGAAAGGATATTTAGGTGAATTTAAATAAAACCAAAGTTCGTAATCGTTTACAAAACGATTCTTTAGAAGTCATCCTATACACGAATGACTATTTAACACCTAAAATGTCAAACTGCTATGACACTGAGATCAGTTCGAATTAGTTAAAAATATTAAATTCTGATATTTATACATAAAATGTTTCTATAACAAAAATGCTAATTATTTTTTTTATAAATTATTTATTTTAAAAATAAATACATATGTATGTACGCATGTGAATTCTGATTTCATTTTAAGTTTTTTTAACTTTTATTTTTAATTTTAATTGTTTTCATGTTTAGATTATATACATATGTGTATATTAATGTATATGTGTATATTTGTTGGAAGCATAATTAATAAGTTTGAATCATTGTAATAATTTTTGTAATAAAACAATTAAAATGCAAAGAAATTTAATATTTTTGAATTGACGATTTTTTGACGATTTTCTAAAATGAGTTGACAATTTTGACGATTTTTTTCACAGAAATCTGTAGTTTTTGACGATTTCACCTCTAGAAGCTCTGGCAACAGTGGGTACAACTAGAAATATGTCTAATGAAATAATTGATAAAAATTGCTACAAAATTTGCTCCACTTGAATACCCAATAAAACCCAAAAATTTGTTACAAAATTTTTTTATTTTTTTTAATACATTTATTTATTTATTTTATCTTCAATTATGAACTAACAATAAGTATTCAAATCTTAAATCTAAAATATAAGTATTAGGCCCGACCACTGTCGGACATAAACTTAGTGATAGTTATAAATAATACATAAGTACTGATAATCAAAAAAAAAGAGAAAAAAAATATTTTCAAGCAATCCCATCTGGAGTGTTGAGTATAAGAGCCCTTGTGTTCTTTTTTTTAAACAAATGTGGCCAGTAAAATTCAAGATGTTACGAGCAAGCGGATTAGGATGTGACTCGAGTTTTGTTAAATATTTGCCTGCGTATTTTGCTATTTCTTCAATCACTAGTGGCATATTCAAATCACGATGTATATTTGAGTTTTTAATGTACCATGGAGCCGATGTTATCAAACGTAAAATTTTGTTTTGGCTTCGTTGGATTCTCTAGATGTTAGAAGCCGAAACAGTGCCCCATAACTGAATTCCGTAGCACCATATTGGCTTCAAAAGCGACTTGTATAATAAAAGTTTGCAGTCTAGGCTGAGTGTTGAATTTCTACCAATCAGCCAATATATCTGAGTTAGTTTAAGTTTCATTTGTATAAGCTTTGAGTCAATATGGTGTTTCCATGTAAGTCGTCTATCAAGGTGTATACCAAGGTATTTTACATGTGAATGCTGAGGAACAACTTGATTGTTGATTCGAATTGGGGAACAAGTATCTCTTCGCAGGGTAAATGTTACCTGAACACACTTTTGCTCGTGTACCTTAATTCTCTATAATTTTAACCATAGTTACAGTTGTGTAATATGTTCTTGTAGATATCGCGAAGCCTCATGAGGATTTTCGTGCACACGTAAGCAGGCTTTATCATCGGCAAACGTGGACGTATGGATATTACTGCTCAAAGGCATATCACAAGTATAAATCAAATACAAAACTGGCACCAGTATGCTCCCCTGTGGCACACCGGATGATATAGATTCGGGCACACTCATGAATTCTCCTTCCACAACCGTGAACTTCCGGGTAGTAATGTAACTTTCTAATAAATTCACCAAATTTATTGGTAGATATGATTTTAATTTTAAAATTAGACCTTCATGCCACACTTTATCAAATGCCTGCAAAACGTCAATAAACAGTGCAGAACAGTACTTCTTTTCTTCAAATGTTCTTCTTATACATTGAACCAATCTATGCGTTTGTTCAATGGTGCTACGCTGACTTCTAAAACCAAACTGATGGTCTGGGATGCACCCACTACCAATTAGAATTGGGGACAACTTTGACATGAGCAGTTTTTCGAAAAGTTTTGACATTGTTGATAGCAGGCTTATTGGCCTGTATGATGCTACCTTGGTCAGATCTTTGTCTGGCGTTGCAATCACTTTAACTTTGGCAAGCTTCCAGCTGTGAGGATAATACTCTAGTCGTAAAATGGCATTAAAAATGAATAACATGATTCTAAATGCAATACGAGGCAATTTTATTAGCATTTGGTTACTAATTCCATCAATACCCGGTGCTTTCTTCGGGTTGAGTTCAGCAATTAGATGTTGTACATCACACATTTTAAATTTTATGGGTCGAGGGGGTAGCGCAACTACACTCGGGAAATCAGCAACACCAGTACATGTGTTTGGGGTAAATACGGATTTTAAATGTTTTGCAAACAAGTTACCTTTTTCAATATCACTCCTGGGCCAAACTCTGGTAGAAGTGCGCAGAGGTGGTTTAACCTCAACGGGTGTTTTAATTCTTTTCGCAGCGCGCCACAAAGGATAATTAGATGCTGGTGTGACATCGAGATTTTCCAGATAGTTTTTAAGAGAAGCAGTTTTTTCATATGCAAGCAGTTCTTGGAGTCTTTTAGTGCACTCTTTTAATCTAATTTCATTTTGGGGTGATCTGTGCTGTTGTCATTCTCTTCTAGCTCTTCTTTTTGCACATATGAGAAGTTCAATATCTGTAGAATATATTCTGTTAAACCCAGTCTGCGGATAGGAGGAAGTGGCATGTTCAGCTGCCTGCTTAATATTTTCGTTAAGATTAGCAATATTAGATTCAATATCGTCATGACTTCTTAGCTTGATGATTTCAGTGCAATGACTACTAAGATATTTTTTGAATCGCAGCCAATTTACACGACTGACCATTTTCACATATGGGTGAGGTAGAGCACTTCTCAGTGGGCTACAGATTGTAACGATCGTAGGAGAGTGATCGGACGATAGATCTAGGGAAGCTTCGACGTGAATTAATTCCCTAGAAATATTTTTCATGACGCCAAAATCTATAATATCCGGAATTTTATGTATGTCAGTAGGCCAGCAAGTGGGCTCTCCACTCGAAATGACGTCCAAGCCCATTTTTGAAATTGTGTTGAACAACGCTCGTCCTGTAGGTGTGATAAGACGCGAACCCCAGAAAGTATGTTTTGCATTATAGTCACCAGCTGCTACGAAACAAGGGCCAAGAGATTTGTAGAAATCCTCGTATTGATCCTCAGTAATTGCGAATCTAGGAGGGGAGTAAATTGATGATATGACAAAATTGTGCAAAAATTTTCGATACAAATATTCGTTGCTTGTAGATGTTCTTCACAAATATTGTCAACAATATAACGCTTGAGCCTGGACTTAATTAAAATTGCTGATCCCCCGCAAGCTCTTCCTCTTGGGTCCTTTGAATCATATAAAATGTACCCATTAATTTTGAATAGGCTTCTTGAAGTCAAATGAGTCTCAGAGGAAGTGCTCAAGTTCATTTTTATGTTGGCGAATGCCGTTTGCGTTCCAGAAACTTATCTTTAACGTGTTCATGGCTTGTTAACTAATGCTTGAAGCAGTGTACACTGCATTCGTAGCATTTCTTGCATCATGCTAGTCATATTTGTTGTAAAATTATTTATAGTCAGCACTAGATTCTCAATAGTAGCTTCAAGGCGACTAAGATTAAAGCTTGATTTTGCATTCGTTGAATGATTTTGAGGCGGAATATTTTGTGTGGGAATAGAACTAGTCTTAGCTGCATCGGCATACGATACACGTGAAGTGCCATGTTGGCTCATTTGAGCAAAAGTGGCGGAGTGAGCGTTTGCTGTTTGTGCTGGAACTAATTTAGGTTTTTGCCCCATAGTCTGTTTAACGAAAGAATAGACAGGACATCCTCTGTAGTTAGCGGTGTGATTAAGTCCACAATTACTACATTTTTTTTCTGCTAGATCTTTAGGCTTAGTACAACCAGCAGTACCGTGCAATTCACCGCAGATAACACAAACTGAAGCTAACTTGCAGTAAGTTTTTGTGTGACCATATTCTTGACAATTATGGCACTGTACGGGTCCAGAACGCTTGTGTGGTTCTTCAACTGTTATTTTTCGGTATAACAGATATTTCAAATTGTAAACTGGATGAGTCTCATTTTTTTCAATTTTATATCGTTTGGCTCAAGATCGACGCGAAATAGAGGTTGAGGAATCTTCTCCCTATTTATAATATTAGATATATTTTTTACCTTAAATCCCTGGAGGACGAGTGCATCTTTTATTTCTTCGGGAGCAACATAGGAATCGATGCCCTTCAATACGATCTGCAGGCCTTTTGCAATTTTAAGGTGATATGTGTAGAAACTTTTCTTAATTTTTTTAAATTCAGTAATCAGTTTGCGAAAATCTTTTTCTTCATAAATTTGAATTTTGGTTTCATCAATGTTACCACGTTTTGTTGGAACGATGTGAAATTTATTCTCACCAATGACTTAAATTAAATTTTTTATAAGAGCGTTTGAATTTTTATCTCTCAAATAGATTGGTGGCGGCTTGGATGTTTTGCTCGTAGATACATCGGGTTCGTTGTTGTCATCTTGCAATATTTGAAAACGATTTTGACGGTTAAAAGAGGATGCGCTGTTATCCCTAGACATTTTTGGAGCAGATGATATTTTCGAAGACTTTGGTCTTCGCCCGCGCTTTACCACTGTTATATATCTGTCCATTCCCACTTGGACCTTGGGTTTTTGGCTGCTCTTAACTTCAGTAAAGACTTGTTTAAGTGATGACCACGAGCCCGAAGCGGATGATATCGCTGAGTTAAATGTAGAAGTACTAGGCAACGGTAATGTTAACGAATCATTAGTTGGCATTGGACAAAGCCAAGTTGATCGCTGACGAAAAAGTGGCCTCGCCGTTAAAAAAAGTCTACTATCAGATTTCTTATTTATTTTGTTATCATTAAGAGCTTCAGAGCTCTCAGTAAGTCTATCATCAGATTTTTAATTTTTATTATTTTCTTAAGAGCTTCAGAACTCACAGTAAAATAGGCATTTCTGCCATTAGAACTCACTTCACAGTTATTTGTTTTTGAGGTACTCATATAGAGTATTCCTCAAGGGCACTTTTGTTTGTTTGTTTGTTAATTATGACTATGTAAAAAATATTAGCAATGGAAATAAAGCTAACAATAAAAATATGTATTTCGAATATTTTTTCGTACAATTTTTTTTTTGTTTAGTATGAAATAAAAACTCTTCTAAATCGACTGTTCACTATGAATGTACAACGAGAAAAATTTAATTAGTAATAATTTTTTCTTATTATTATATGAGTTCTCGTGATACCTTCATAGCGAACAGTCGATTAGCGGAATTTTTTCTTACATACCAAACAAACAAAAAATTATACAAAAAAATATTCGTAGTACATATTATTCGTAATAGGTACATACTGAATTTAATAAATAAGCTTTATTGCTTTGATAATATTTTTTACATAGTGGAAATAACAAATACAAAAAAAACGCAAACAAAAAAACATAAACAGTGACATTGAGGAATACTCTAAGTTAAAGGATTTTAAACAGTTTAATTCAAAAAAATTTATTACGGCGCAACCAAAGCGCCAGGAATAATTTTTTTTTTTTTTTTTTTTTTTTTTTTTATGCATGTTTTTTTATTTATTGTATCTTCATATATGAACTAACAATAAGTATTCAAATCTTAAATCTAACATATAATTAATAGGCCCGACCAATGCCAGACCTAACTAAGTGATAGTTGTAAATAATACATAAGTAGTGATAAGCAAAAAAAAAAAAAATTAAAAATTTCAAGCAACTTCATTCGGAGTGTTTAGTATTAGAGCCCTTGTATCTCTCTTTTTTAAGCGGATGTGTCCAGTAAAGTTCAAAATATTACGAGCAAGCGGATTAGGATGTGACTCGAGTTTCGTTAGATATTTGCCTGCGTATTTTGCAATTTCTTCAATCACTAGTGGCATATTTAAATCACGATGTATATTTGAATTCTTAATGTACCATGGAGCAGATGTTATTAACCTTAAAATTTTGTTTTGTCTTCGTTGAATTCTCTCTACATTGGAGGCAGAAGCAGTGCCCCATAACTGGATACCGTAACACCATATTGGCTTTAAAAGCGACTTGTATATTAAAAGTTTGCAGTCTAGGCTGAGTGTTGAATTTCTGCCAATCAGCCAATGTACCTGAGTTAATTTTAGTTTCATTTGAGTTAACTTATAGTCAATGTGATGTTTCCATGTAAGCCGTCGATCGAGGTGTATACCAAGATATTTCACATGTGAATGTTGAGGAACAACTTGATTATTAATCCGAATGGGGGAACAAGTATCTCTTCGTAAAGTAAATGTTATATGGACACACTTTTGTTCATTTACCTTAATTCTCCATAAGTTTAACCATAGTTCCATCTGGCTAATGTGTTCCTGGAGTTTTCGGGATGCCTCATCAGGGTTTTCGTGCATACTAAGGCAGGCGGTATCGTCGGCAAATGTAGAAGTGTGGATACTACTGCTCACAGGCATATCACAAGTATAAATCAAATATAAAAATGGCCCCAGTATACTCCCCTGTGGCACACCGGATGAGATAGTTTCAGGCATACTCATAAAGTGTCCTTCCACCACTGTAAATTTTCGTGCGAGAATGTAACTTTCCAAAAGATTTAGAATGTTTATTGGTAAGTATGTCTTCAATTTCAAAATCAGGCCTTCATGCCACACTTTATCAAATGCCTGAGAAACGTCAATAAACAGGGCAGAACAATATTTCTTTTCCTCAAATGTTTTTCTGATAAATTGAACCAATCTATGCGTTTGCTCAATGGTGCTATGCTGGCTTCTAAAACCAAATTGATGGTCCGGGATGCACCCATTATCAGTTAAAATTGAAGACAATTTTGCCATGAGGAGCTTTTCAAAAAGCTTTGACATTGTTGACAGTAAACTTATTGGCCTATATGACTCAGCCTTGGTAAGATCTTTACCTGGCTTTGGAATCATTTTAACCTTGGCAAGCTTCCAGCAGTCTGGATAATACTCCAGTCGTAAAATGGCATTAAAAATGAATAACAGGATTCTAATTGCAGTACGAGGTAACTTAATAAGCATCTGGTTACTAATTCCATCCATACCGGGAGCTTTTTTCGGGTTGAGCTCGGCAATTATTTTTTGTACATCACACATCGTAAATTTTAAGGGTCGAGGGGGTAGAGCAACTACACTCGGCAAATCAGCAACACCGGTACATGTATTTGGTGTAAAAACGGATTTTAAATGCTCAACAAAAATGTTACCTTTTTCAGTATCGCTTCTTGCCCAACCTCCGGTAGATGTGCGCAGAGGTGGCTTAAACTCAACGGGTGTTTTAAGCTTTTTAGCAGCGCGCCACAAAGAGTAATTAGATGCTGGTGTGACATCAAGCCCTTCCAGATAATTTTTAAAAGATGCAGTTTTTTCAGATGCAAGCAACTCTTGGAGTCTTTTAGTGCACTCTTTAAATCTGATTTTGTGTTGAGGTGATCTGTGCTGTTGCCATTCCCTTCTAGCTCTCCTTTTTTCACGTACGAGATGTTCAACGTCTGTAGAATAAATTTTATTGTACACAGTATGCGGATGAGAGGTAGTGGCATGTTCAGAAGCTTGTTTAATATTCTCGTTAAGATTTGCAATGTTCGATTCAATATCATTGGGTGATCTTAGCGTAATATTTTCTGTGCAATGACTACTAAGATATTTTTTGAATCCCAGCCAATTAACACGATTTATCATCTTGACATATGGGTGAGGTAAAGCGCTTCTCAGTGGGCTACAGATTGTAACGATCGTGGGAGAGTGATCGGACGAGAGATCTAGGGAAGCTTCAACGTGGATTAATTCCCTAGAAATACTTTTTATGACGCCGAAATCTATAACATCCGGAATTTTTGTATGTCCGTAGGCCAGTAAGTAGGCTCCCCACTCGAAATAACATCCAAGCCCATTTTTGAAATTGTGTTGAACAACGCCCTACCTCTAGGCGTAATAAGACGCGAACCCCAGAACGTATGCTTAGCATTGTAGTCGCCAGCTGCTACGAAACAAGGTCCAAGAGATTTGTAGAACTTCTCGTATTGGTCCTCAGTGATTGAAAATCTGGGAGGGGAGTAAATTGAAGATATCACGAAATTTGTACAAAAATTTTCAATGCAGATATTTGTTGCTTGTAGATGTTCTTCACAAATGTTGTCAAGAATATAGTGCTTGAGTCTTGACTTTATTAGAATTGCTGATCCACCGCATGCTCTCCCTCTAGGGTCCTTTGTGTCATACATAGTGTAGCCATTTATTTTGAAAAAGCTTCTCGAAGTCAAATGTGTCTCAGAGACCAACATTATATCAATATTTTTTTCCGTAAGGAAGTGCTCAAGTTCATTTTTATGTTGGCGAATGCCGTTTGCGTTCCAGAAACATATTTTTAACGTGTTCATGGCTTGTTAATTAATGCTTGAAGCAGAGTATTCTGCATTCTCAACATTTCTTGCATCATGGTAGTCATATTTGTTGTAAAATTATTTATAGTTTGCACCAAATTGTCAATAGTAGCTTCAAGGCGACTATAGTTAAAGCTTGAATTTGCATTCGTTGAATTATTTGGCGGTGAAACATTTTGTGTGGGGATAGAACTAGCCTTAGCAGCATCGGCATACGATACACGTGAAGTAACTGGTTGGCTCACTTGAGCAAAAGTGGCGGAGTACGCGTTTAATGGTTGAGCTGGAGCTAATTTAGGTTTTTGCACCATAGCCTGCTTGACGAAAGAGTACACAGGACATCCTCTGTAGTTAGCGGTGTGATTACCTCCACAATTACTGCATTTTTTTTCCGCTTGATCTTTTGGTTTGGTACAACTTGCAGTACCGTGCAATTCACCGCAGATAACACACACTGTAGGTAAATTGCAGTAAGCTTTTGTATGGCCATATTCTTGGCAATTATGACACTGCACGGGACCTGCACGCTTATGTGGCTCTTCAACTGTGATTTTTCTGTATAAAAGGTATTTAAGGCTATAAATAGGATGAGTCTCGCTTTTTTCAACTGTATATCATTTGGCTCCAGTTCAACACGAAATAGGGGTTGGGGTACTTTTTCTTTGTTAAATATGTTTGATACATTCTTTACCTTAAATCCCTGGAGGACTAGTGCATCTTTAATTTCTTCAGGGACAACATAAGAATCTATGCCCTTCAATACGATCTGCAGGCCTTTAGCGCTCTTAAGCTGGTATGTGTAGAAGCTTGTTTTATTTGTTTCAAATTCAGAAACCATTTTGCGGAAATCCTTTTCGTCATAAATTTGAATTTTCGTTTCATCGATGTTGCCACGTTTTATTGGGACAATGTGGAATTTATTTTCACCAACGACCGAAATTAATTTTTTAATAAGGGCATTTGAATTTTTCTCCCTTAAGTAGATTGGTGGCGGCTTGAATGTTTTATTCGACGATGCCTCGGGTTTGTCGTTTTCATCTTGCAAAATTTTAAAACGGTTTTGGCGATTAATTGAGGATGCGCTGTTATCCCTAGACATTTTTGGAGCGGATGAAATTTTTGAAGAATTTGGGCTTCGCCCACGCTTTACCACGGTTATATATCTGTCCATACCGACTTGCACCTTGGGTTTTGAAATACTGTTATCTGTAGTGATAACTTTATTAAGTGACGAATACGAGCCTGAAGGGGATGATATTACTGACTTATATGAAGAAGTACTAGGCAATTGTAATGTTAATGAATCACTACTATTTGGCATTGGACAAAGCGAAGCTGATCGCTGACGAAAAATTGGCTTTGCCGTTAAAAAAACACTTTCATTAGATTTATTATTTCTATTATTTTCATTAAGAGCTTCAGAACTCACAGTAAAATAGGCATTTCTGCCGTTAGAACTCACTTCATATTTTTTTGTATTTGAGGCACTCATACAGAGTATTCCTCAAGGGCACTTTTTGTGTTTTTTTGCTTACGGTTTTTTTTGCTTTTGTAATTTATGATTGTTTGTCTGTTTTTGAGTTACTCGTATAGAGTATTCCTCAATGTCACTGTTTATATTTTTTTTGTTTGCTTTTTTTGTATTTGTTATTTCCACTATGTAAAAAATATTATCAAAGCAATAAAGCTTATTTATTAAAGTCACTATGTACCTATTACGAATAATATGTACTACGAATATTTTTTTGTATAATTTTTTGTTAGTTTGGTATGTAAGAAAAAATTCCGCTAATCGACTGTTCGCTATGAAGGTACCACGAGAACTATGAGGAATAATTTAACACAAAATTCTTTTTATAATTTCACAATTTTATTTATTAAAAATTAGTATTTATTAATAAAATTAATTATCTACTTTAAACGGACTGAATCGTATGAACGCGTAACCAAGACTGCCTGTTTTCATCCAACCTTGTTGGCTCGTTGAATCCATGGATCATGTTACACCAACACGCGCAAGCATACAGACGCTGATCATGCAAAATTGTTTTCCCATCATTTCAGCAAGAATGCAATTTCGTAATTGGATCGGAAGCGCGTGTTGAAGTAAATAATAAATGAGCTTAAACTGCTAAATTACTTTTGGTAGCAGTGTTACCAGCGTTGTTAACTCCTCCCTCCTTAAATGTCTGCGTCCCGCAGATCTGGGAGTCTGTTACTGGTAGCTGGACACGTAGCTTTGGAAGATTTAATTTCTTTGTTTGTTGGTACCAAAGCCATCCAATACAACAGCTCATGGAGACAATGATCATGACGTTAATTCCAATGGTACCATTGAATCTCACTCCTAACTGGTTCAATCGGTTTATGTTATTAAGGCTTACCTCATGGACATATTTGATGTCCAACAGCAGGTCGTCATGTGTTATATTCGCTAGTACTGGTGGTAGAGCTTGAAATTTTGTGATGGAACTGCTCGTGTAAGTATGATTCTTTATCACTACCGACTCGTTTGAGAGTTGCAGGAGATACGTGCCATTCAGGAACTCGGTTTTGCCATTTGACTTAATCAGACCCTTGTAGTTTGTCACGTAGACATCACTCAATAACTCGACAATTTCTTCTTGCGTACGCCTGTATTTACATTTTGCTGATCCGCCTTTAAGAATGCGGTTTAGGCAGTCATCTTCCTTCAATTTAGTTACGGATGCTCTTTGGCAGACTGTTGAATTACTTATTAAGAGGCAGTTACCTTTGATACCATAGGTCTCAGCCTCGCTAACAAGCACCTTCTCGAACGGTAAATCTATTTGTATTTCTTCGTTAATAGCAGCTCTAATGAGAAGCAAGTTATAATAGTTCCTTTCAAGCTTTGGTATTGATAAGATGTACAATAGTAATGAGCCATTTGTGTAAATTGATGGGGCTCCATATTCCACTGCTTCTATTGCGTTACCATAAGGCAATGTTTCCAGTTCGTCAATTATTCTATTTATCTCCGATTGATCTAGCAGATTCGTGTTGACAATACCACTCTTGGCCAGTTGGCAAGCTCGGACAATTTCATTTATTTCATCCCGCAAAATAATGATCTCATTGATGGTACTTTGTTCTATTAAGGTGTAGTCTTTACCATCCGTGATATTGTTTAGTCTGGTGATGATTTCATTGATTTTTTCCGCAACTTGATTCGTGGTCTGCTGAAGCTCTTTGTTGATTTTGTATTGCTCATTGTTATTTTCGATGATATTCTCTTGACTCTTTAATATATTATTCCAGTCTGTAGAATCAGGACTTCCAGCAACCCATTTCCAAGCCGATCCGATCCAATCGATTGATCTAGGCGTTCTTCTGTTTACATTTGTCAATTCGTGAAGGCGTTCTTGTATCTGCAGCATGTGGTGTAAAATGAATTCTTTGTTTTTGCTTGCCGGAATATGCTTTTGAATGAGAGATGATATATTTGCAGCCACATCCATGTACTGTTCCAAGTTGATGACGTATATTAGTTTAAAGTTTCCATCGACTACCCATCCATTGCCAATCTTTAGTGAAACCAGAGATGTCTTGTATTGATAGATTTGCAAACTAATTGCAAAAGCAGTCAGGTTGAATGCGATGAACAGAATAAACTTGAGATTCATGATTATAAAAAGTGTAGTTTCTGAAAAAATAATAAGTTAATTATATCGATAAAAAATGAGGCGGCATTATGACAGTGAGATGTTTAGATGACAGTTTTTTTCTTATTTCTATCCAAAATTTTTCCATTTTTTGATTTTCTATTAATATGTTATACTTCTCCATCAGCCAGTATATGTACACTTCCTTGGTTCACTCGGAACACTAAATGATGACCTTATACCCTGCCGCCATTGAGTCTGTAAGCCTTGACGCAACTCGCCATTGCATGGTATTAGTGATTCATCCGGAAACTGACCAGGCCTGAGCTGATGTTCTCTTATTTCTTTATATGGAAATAGTATTTGATGTGCTTTTGTATGCCAATATAAATGTTTTAATAAAAAAAAAATTCTATTGCATCGTACAAAAATATTTTTAAGAAATGTAGTTTAAATGAGTGAGACGAATAAGGACCTATAATTATTTAAAGAACAACATTTTTCTTTGGACTTTGGCCATTTAAATTTTGTATATGTTCCTTGTGAATTTTTCTTCCACTCCTTGTCAACACAGTTACTCTATTATCTTTCTCAACTATTTCCCTTCTAAAAAGCGCTTTGTTTTTTCCTTTAATTGTTTTGATAGCTACATAGATTCTATCACCCTTTCTATATTTCTTAGGACTTTGTCTTTTTTTTATTAATTTTTGCATTGCGGGCTGCCATGTTTCTTTTAAGCAAGTGCCTGAGATCAGTATTAACCTTCTCTTGTCGTGATAATAGGTTTTCATAGTTTGCTCCGATATTTCTATTGAAAAATAAGTCACGGGGTCTTTTCTTTGTTGTTGAATGGATTGTATTATTGTACCTATCGAGACAGATTTCAATTAATTCCTTTACTGATAGATTCTGGTATTCAACTCTCAGACATCTATAGATTTCGATTATTGTTGAGTGCAGTCTTTCAACTTGCCCGTTCACCTCACTTCTCTGTACTGGCGTAAGATATAATATGATACCTAATGATTTAATGAAGGTTTCTATTAAAGGGCTTAAGAAGCTGCTTTCATTATCAGTAACAAGAATTTTCGGCACTGTAAAATAATGCAAGACTTTGATTAATTTTTTCCTCACTTGTACCAACGATCTATCTTTTATACTAAAGAACTTAGCAAATTTCGCAAACTTATCTATGCAGGTAATAAATTTTTGTCCTTGAATTTCCATAATGTCCATGTGAAGAATTTCACATGGATATTTAAGATCAGGTGTTTCCGGGTGGTGTATTCTTGGAGGTTTTCTATCATACTTACACCTATTGCAAACGTCACAGCTAGCAACGTATTTCTTAATATTAGCGCGCATATGCGGGAAGTAAAATTGTTCTAAAATGTGTTCAACATTTTCTCTGGCATTACGATGTTTTCTTCTATGTTTAGTTTCAATTATTTGAAATTGACGTTCTTTTGAAGTAATGTCTGTAACTAGCTTCTGTGCAAGTCTCACTTTATATTTAGAAAAATTGTCAACATAAATTTTCTGTATCGCACCAAGAAGACCTTCTGGTGCCTTTACTCCATTAAGGATATTCGGGCGAAGTTTTTCCCTTAGTAGAGTCACTAACTTTTCCTTAGACCAACTTTTTGAGGAAATAAAATGTCTAGTGTATCCGCGGTGTGGTTCTTCCATTGCAGTCATGTCCATTCCGATACCCAGTATAATCTGATTTCTGAAGACGTTTATAGGTACTTCCACATGCGGCATCAAGTCAGAAGCATCTTGTTCTGCACTGTGAACTGTTGCCGCTGAGGAAAGGTTATCGTCTTCACGACCTTCTGAAGCGGTTAAAGTTTCATCCAAACTCATAGCCATTCCTTCACTCGCTGTATCAGTAGAAGAATGGTACAAGGGATTCGTAACGGTTTTTAATCTCGAAAGGGCATCAGCCACGTGGTTCGATTTACCTGGCTTGTAAATCAACTTGTGGTTGTATTCCTCTATACGCGCTTTCCATCTTTTTAATTTGGCGTTAAAGTTCATATTTCCCAGTGCAAATGTCAGAGGTTGATGATCAGTATAGATCTTGATTTTTTTCGCACCATATAAGTAATTTCTGAGATTGTCAAGGGCCCACACAATAGCCAGCATCTCTTTTTCGTTTGTGGCGTAGTTCTCCTCAGTTTTGTTGACGGATCGAGAAATATATGCTATGGGTTTGTCCTTGCCGATTTCACCTTGTGACAAAACGGCACCTAGAGCAATATTAGAAGCATCCGTCGTCAAGTTAAATGGTTGCTCAAAGTCTGGGAAAGACAGAAGCTCCGCTGTTGTTAACATGGATTTAAGTTCATTAAAGGACTTTAAACACTCGTCACTCAAGGTAATTGGCACTTTCTTAGACTGGTTGGATTTTATTTGGGCATGTTCTCCTCTTGTAAGGTTTGTAAGGGGTTTTGCCACTTTTGCATAGTCACGAATAAATCTTCTGTAATAGGAGGTCATTCCCAGAAAACTTTTCAACTCCTTCAAGTTTGAAGGCGGTAACAGATTTTCGATAGATCTTACTTTAGCGGGATCCGGTCTAATTCCCTCTGAACCAACGATATAGCCAAGAAATTCCACCTCAGTTTTCATAAAATGCGTTTTATCTAGATTTACCTTAAGATTAGCTTCGCGAAGCCTCTCAAAAATTGTAGCTATATTCCTGAAATGATTTTCCATATTTTCGCCAATTACTATTATGTCGTCTATATAGACGAAACAAATCTTTCCTATGTACTCGCGGAGGACGTCATCTATCATTCTCTGAAATATTGCCGGGGCATTCTTTAGGCCAAAAGGTAACCTGAGGAATTCAAATTTACCGTTTGCCGTTGAGAAAGCAGTTTTTGGAATATCCCTTGGTTTCATGGATATCTGATGGAAGCCTGATGTGAGATCTATTGTTGTGAAATACTTTGCTTTACCCAAGCTAGCTAAAGTTGATGTGATGTCTGGAATTGGGTAAGTATCTGGAATCGTCACAGCATTTAAGCGTTTGAAGTCTACTACCATTCGATATTGTTTTTCACCATTGGGTTTTGGTTTTTTTGGCACTACCCAAATCGGCGAATTGTATGGATTTTTGGAGGGTCTTATTACTCCCTCCGAAAGTAATTCTTTTATTTGATTCTCTACTTCTTCTCTCATACAGACTGGGTACGGATAGCTCTTCGTATATATTGGTTCTTCCGTACTTGTCCCGATTTCCGCCTGAACAGTAGTTGAGGCAAGTTCGCTACCATCGAGAGGTCCAAAAAGTGATTTATATTCACCAATAAGACTCTCTATTCTTCTTTTAACTTCTAGTAGGTATTCTTCGCCTAATATATAGTTCGAATCAGTCGCTATTTTTTCTTTTAAGGGAATTTCAAAAGAGTTTTTTAAAACTGAAATATTTTCCTTTCTATCAACTATAGCGTCTAACTTTTTTAATGTGTCATCCCCTATAATTCCATCAAATGTTTTTAATGCTGACAAGACATAAAATTGAATGGGTTCATTTATCCCTAAAAATTTAAAAAATGGTCCAATTACTTTTCTATCTATAATAACATCTCCTCCAACTGTTCGAATATTAATTGGTTTATCTAAAACTACACTACCGTATGATAAGCGTGGACCGCAAAAGTTCTTGTTAGAGCCTGTGTCGATCAAAAAACATAAGGTATCACCGGTAACAGAAGAGTATTCTATATAGGGTAAGCTGGATGGCCTTCCCCCATAAAATTTACGTCACCTACCGTTTCTTCCTGACGAGAGGTTTCTTCTAATCCATCCCCAGCTATATGACTGTTATCAGGAAAGTCTTCTATGTGATAAAGTTTGGGTTGCTTGTTACCCGTATTTGGTTCGAAGGCACTTCTTCTTTCAGCTGTCCTAGGATTGTTGATGGAATTTACCTGACGAGATTGTATTGTTCTATCGACTTCCATTGGTTCATGTTTTATGGCCGGATACCGTGGGGGTAACGCTGGCTTATTATAGTTCGAATATCCGTCTACCCGGAAGTTAGAATAATTATTATGTTGCCAATTTCTAGACCAAGAATTTTGATTCTGCCACCCCGTCCGCGCAGGAAATGACTTGATGGCCTCGGAGGTCCAGGACGATAAGTTATTTCCGAGGACATCGAATCGCGAGGATTAGTTTTGGTATAAATTATGTTATTTCGCATTGTTAGGTTTTGCAATTCCAAACAAGCGGAGTACGCTTCAGGGAGCGTTCCTGGTCGCTGTATAATAATCATGCGGGAAAGATCTGGTTTCAATCCACGTATGAATATGTCCAACGCTCTGTTCCTGTATGTCTACACCAAGGCTTTGATCGTTTCCTCACTGTAGGATTCTGTCTTAAGTTTATTGATGATAAGCGAAAGTTGATGATTAATAGTAGAATAAAACTCATCTATTGTTGAGGTGGTACCTTCATAGCGAACAGTCGATTAGCGGAATTTTTTCTTACATACCAAACTAACAAAAAATTATACAAAAAAATATTCGTAGTACATATTATTCGTAATAGGTACATAGTGACTTTAATAAATAAGCTTTATTGCTTTGATAATATTTTTTACATAGTGGAAATAACAAATACAAAAAAAGCAAACAAAAAAAATATAAACAGTGACATTGAGGAATACTCTATACGAGTAACTCAAAAACAGACAAACAATCATAAATTACAAAAGCAAAAAAAACCGTAAGCAAAAAAACACAAAAAGTGCCCTTGAGGAATACTCTGTATGAGTGCCTCAAATACAAAAAAATATGAAGTGAGTTCTAACGGCAGAAATGCCTATTTTACTGTGAGTTCTGAAGCTCTTAATGAAAATAATAGAAATAATAAATCTAATGAAAGTGTTTTTTTAACGGCAAAGCCAATTTTTCGTCAGCGATCAGCTTCGCTTTGTCCAATGCCAAATAGTAGTGATTCATTAACATTACAATTGCCTAGTACTTCTTCATATAAGTCAGTAATATCATCCCCTTCAGGCTCGTATTCGTCACTTAATAAAGTTATCACTACAGATAACAGTATTTCAAAACCCAAGGTGCAAGTCGGTATGGACAGATATATAACCGTGGTAAAGCGTGGGCGAAGCCCAAATTCTTCAAAAATTTCATCAGCTCCAAAAATGTCTAGGGATAACAGCGCATCCTCAATTAATCGCCAAAACCGTTTTAAAATTTTGCAAGATGAAAACGACAAACCCGAGGCATCGTCGAATAAAACATTCAAGCCGCCACCAATCTACTTAAGGGAGAAAAATTCAAATACCCTTATTAAAAAATTAATTTCGGTCGTTGGTGAAAATAAATTCCACATTGTCCCAATAAAACGTGGCAACATCGATGAAACGAAAATTCAAATTTATGACGAAAAGGATTTCCGCAAAATGGTTTCTGAATTTGAAACAAATAACACAAGCTTCTACACATACCAGCTTAAGAGCGCTAAAGGCCTGCAGATCGTATTGAAGGGCATAGATTCTTATGTTGTCCCTGAAGAAATTAAAGATGCACTAGTCCTCCAGGGATTTAAGGTAAAGAATGTATCAAACATATTTAACAAAGAAAAAGTACCCCAACCCCTATTTCGTGTTGAACTGGAGCCAAATGATATACAGTTGAAAAAAAACGAGACTCATCCTATTTATAGCCTTAAATACCTTTTATACAGAAAAATCACAGTTGAAGAGCCACATAAGCGTGCAGGTCCCGTGCAGTGTCATAATTGCCAAGAATATGGCCATACAAAAGCTTACTGCAATTAACCTACAGTGTGTGTTATCTGCGGCGAATTGCACGGTACTGCAAGCTGTACCAAACCAAAAGATCAAGCGGAAAAAAAATGCAGTAATTGTGGAGGTAATCACACCGCTAACTACAGAGGATGTCCTGTGTACTCTTTCGTCAAGCAGGCTATGGTGCAAAAACCTAAATTAGCTCCAGCTCAACCATTAAACGCGTACTCCGCCACTTTTGCTCAAGTGAGCCAACCAGTTACTTCACGTGTATCGTATGCCGATGCTGCTAAGGCTAGTTCTATCCCCACACAAAATAATTCACCGCCAAATAATTCAACGAATGCAAATTCAAGCTTTAACTTTAGTCGCCTTGAAGCTACTATTGAGAATCTGGTGCTAACTATAAACAACTTTACAACAAATATGACTACCATGATGCAAAAAATGCTGAGAATGCAGAATACTCTGCTTCAAGCATTAATTAACAAGCCATGAACACGTTAAAAATATGTTTCTGGAAAGCAAACGGCATTCGCCAACATAAGAATGAACTTGAGCACTTCCTTACGGAAAAAAATATTGATATAATGTTGGTCTCTGAGACTCATTTGACTTCTAGAAGCCTCTTTAAAATGAATGGCTACACTTTATATGATACAAAGGACCCTAGAGGGAGAGCATGCGGTGGATCAGCAATTCTAATAAAGTCAAGACTCAAGCACTATATTCTTGACAACATTTGTGAAGAACATCTACAAGCAACAAATATCTACATTGAAAATTTTTGTACAAATTTCGTGATATCTTCAATTTACTCCCCTCCCAGATTTTCAATCACTGAGGACCAATACGAGAAGTTCTACAAATCTCTTGGACCTTGTTTCGTAGCAGCTGGCGACTACAATGCTAATCATACGTTCTGGGGTTCGCGTCTTATTACGCCTAGAGGTAGGGCGTTGTTCAACACAATTTCAAAAATGGGCTTGGATGTTATTTCGAGTGGGGAGCCTACTTACTGGCCTACGGACATACAAAAAATTCCGGATGTTATAGATTTCGGCGTCATAAAAAGTATTTCTAGGGAATTAATTCACGTTGAAGCTTCCCTAGATCTGTCGTCTGATCACTCTCCCACGATCGTTACAATCTGTAGTCCACTGAGAAGCGCTTTACCTCACCCATATGTCAAGATGATAAACCGTGTTAATTGGCTGGGATTCAAAAAATATCTTAGTAGTCATTGCACGGAAAATATTACGCTAAGAACACCCAATGATATTGAATCGAACATTGCAAATCTTAACGAGAATATTAAACAAGCTTCTGAACATGCCACTACCTCTCATCCGCATACTGTGTACAATAAAATTTATTCTACAGACGTTGAACATCTCGTACGTGAAAAAAGGAGAGCTAGAAGGGAATGGCAACAGCACAGATCACCTCAACACAAAATCAGATTTAAAGAGTGCACTAAAAGACTCCAAGACTTGCTTGCATCTGAAAAAACTGCATCTTTTAAAAATTATCTGGAAGGGCTTGATGTCACACCAGCATCTAATTACTCTTTGTGGCGCGCTGCTAAAAAGCTTAAAACACCCGTTGAGTTTAAGCCACCTCTGCGCACATCTACCGGAGGTTGGGCAAGAAGCGATACTGAAAAAGGTAACATTTTTGTTGAGCATTTAAAATCCGTTTTTACACCAAATACATGTACCGGTGTTGCTGATTTGCCGAGTGTAGTTGCTCTACCCCCTCGACCCTTAAAATTTACGATGTGTGATGTACAAAAACTAATTGCCGAGCTCAACCCGAAAAAAGCTCCCTGTATGGATGGAATTAGTAACCAGATGCTGATTAAGTTACCTCGTACTGCAATTAGAATCCTGTTATTCATTTTTAATGCCATTTTACGACTGGAGTATTATCCAGACTGCTGGAAGCTTGCCAAGGTTAAAATGATTCCAAAGCCAGGTAAAGATCTTGCCAAGGCTGAGTCATATAGGCCAATAAGTTTACTGTCAACAATGTCAAAGCTTTTTGAAAAGCTCCTCATGGCAAAATTGTCTTCAATTTTAACTGATAATGGGTGCATCCCGGACCATCAATTTGGTTTTAGAAGCCAGCATAGCACCATTGAGCAAACGCATAGATTGGTTCAATTTATCAGAAAAACATTTGAGGAAAAGAAGTATTGTTCTGCCGTGTTTATTGATGTTTCTCAGGCATTTGATAAAGTGTGACATGAAGGCCTGATTTTGAAATTGAAGACATACTTACCAAAAAACATTCTAAATCTTTTGGAAAGTTACATTCTCGCACGAAAATTTACAGTGGTGGAAGGACACTTTATGAGTATGCCTGAAACTATCTCATCCGGTGTGCCACAGGGGAGTATACTGGGGCCATTTTTATATTTGATTTATACTTGTGATATGCCTGTGAGCAGTAGTATCCACACTTCTACATTTGCCGACGATACCGCCTGCCTTAGTATGCACGAAAACCCTGATGAGGCATCCCGAAAACTCCAGGAACACATTAGCCAGATGGAACTATGGTTAAACTTATGGAGAATTAAGGTAAATGAACAAAAGTGTGTCCATATAACATTTACTTTACGAAGAGATACTTGTTCCCCCATTCGGATTAATAATCAAGTTGTTCCTCAACATTCACATGTGAAATATCTTGGTATACACCTCGATCGACGGCTTACATGGAAACATCACATTGACTATAAGTTAACTCAAATAAAACTAAAATTAACTCAGGTACATTGGCTGATTGGCAGAAATTCAACACTCAGCCTAGACTGCAAACTTTTAATATACAAGTCGCTTTTAAAGCCAATATGGTGTTACGGTATCCAGTTATGGGGCACTGCTTCTGCCTCCAATGTAGAGAGAATTCAACGAAGACAAAACTAAATTTTAAGGTTAATAACATCTGCTTCATGGTACATTAAGAATTCAAATATACATCGTGATTTAAATATGCCACTAGTGATTGAAGAAATTGCAAAATACGCAGGCAAATATCTAACGAAACTCGAGTCACATCCTAATCCGCTTGCTCGTAATATTTTGAACTTTACTGGACACATCCGCTTAAAAAAGAGAGATACAAGGGCTCTAATACTAAACACTCCGAATGAAGTTGCTTGAAATTTTTTATTTTTTTTTTGCTTATCACTACTTATGTATTATTTACAACTATCACTTAGTTAGGTCTGGCATTGGTCGGGCCTATTAATTATATGTTAGATTTAAGATTTGAATACTTATTGTTAGTTCATATATGAAGATACAATAAATAAAAAACATGCATAAAAAATTATATATATGTATGTATATTGAAGTAAAAATATAAAATTTTAGTTAGTTTTTAATTATTTTGTTCGAACTATATTTATACCTTTTTTTATGATTCGATTAGTATAAAGTTCGTATCGCTCTGTAAGCGAAAAAACTTTCAATTTTTATATTGTATTTTTATTGTAAATTGCTTCAATTGGCACCACGCATAGTGGACCAAACACTTCGAGAACAGTGTATTTTTCGTTCTGCTAGTGCTTATCATAATAATTTACAACTGTCTTTAGTACAATTTCTTAAAAATTTTCACAAGCGATTTGTCTCATAGAATTATTAGAATTATGCGCACTTTAGCAAACTAATTAAAGCTAATTAAAATCAAAAGTGGAGAAATTTTCTTGATTTTATTTCCATCAGACTCTTCCCCTGGTGGTGGATAGGAGGGATGCCTAAGATACGCATTGAGATATCCCGGATAATCACTTACAGGCAAAATACCAATTGCATACCCCAATAACATTGTGGAATACCTCCTAACATGTGGCAAGAACGCCCTGGTAATCTTTTTAGAGACCTCTGCAATGGTCCAACAAAGTCCGCACAAATTGTAGCCCAAGGTTCTTCGGGGATGTTGTTTAACATTTCTCCTGCAAGTTTCTGTTGACTCACCTTATACTTTTGAAGGGCTGGTATCGTCGGATATAGCTGCTAACATCCAGAAATATTTCAGGCCAATAGTAGCGGTTTGCTACTCTATTTATTGTCTTCCAGATACATTTCTCCTGCCAGTTTCTGTTGACTCACCTTATACTTTTGAAGGACTGGTATTGTCGGATATAGCGGCTAACATCCAGAAATATTTCAGACCAATAGTAGCGGTTTGCTACTCTATTTATTGTCTTCCAGATACCCAGGTGCCCAGCTGTTACACTGTCATGATTTTTTTGCATTACGCGTTTACGTTCATGTGTAGACATACATAGCTTCCATGGAATGTCATCTGTATAACTTCGAGGGAAATGTCTATATAACTAGCCCTTCACAATCACATAGTCAGCATATTTCTTTGGGTCAGCTTTTATTTTCTGTTGCATCTTCTGCAGCCACTTGCACCCCTTCAACTGTGGTGACCCGCAACTTACAACATTCGCAGCGACCTCTACAGGTTGATGCGACAAGGCATCGGTGACGATGTTTTCCTTACCTTTATGATACTGAATGGAAAAGTTGAATTGCTGTAGTTTTAATGCCCAACGGAGCCAGTCTGCCAGTTGGGCTTTCTAAAGTATTCAGCCACTTCAGGGCAAGATGATCTGTGACTACTGTAAATTCGTAGCCCTCGTACGCTCGTATTTTTCGGACGCCTAATACGACTGCGAGGCATTCTTTTTCTGTCGTCGAGTAATTTTTTTCTGCTCCATTAAAATGTCGGCTAGCATATGCTATTACCCGTTCGGCTCCTTCGATTTCCTGTGTTAATACGGCTCCTAGGCCGTAATCACAGGCATCTGTTTGCTGCGTAAATGTTTTGGAAAAATTGGGGCACGCCAGTATTGGTGCCTCCGTAAGCCTAGTCTTTAGCGCTTCAAACACTCGTTGTTGCTCAGGACCCCATTTCCAGTATTTACCCTTCTTCAATAGCTGCGTTAATGGATGCGAGACCTTGGCAAATTCTGGAACAAATCTTCTGTACCAGGAAGCCATTCCCAAAAACTGCCGTACCTCTCGTATATTGTTAGGTTGTTGTAACCATGTGACCACCGCTACCTTTTCGGTATCAGTTTTAATACCATCCTCACTTACCACATAGCCCAAATATTTTGTTTCCCTGGTAAAAAACTTAAATTGTTCTATGCTAATTTTTAGATTTGATGTACTTGTCGGAGACAAAGAAACTACCAGAAGGAACAATATTTGATAATTTCATCTTATTTAATGATGCTAATACTGAGAATAATGATGACGATGATTTTTTTCCGAATACACTTATACTAACTTATCAGTCTTGGAAGGAAGAAATGAATTAGATACAAACTATGATCCACATAAAGATTTCAATAATGAATGGAAATTTGGTGATAGTAACCTCAAACTAAATGAAGATAAAATACAAGTAGGTGGTCAAGTATGGGCTCTAGCACCTGGAGTATTTTCTCTAATGTTTCATAAAATACCAAAAAAATTTAATAAATTTGAACTCGAAATCTATAAAAAGATTTTAATCGTTTTAAATCGTTCACTGACGGAGAACGATATTATCAGAAAATTGTTTCTGGAAACTAAAATCGACAAACTAAAGGACAATTTAATAATATGGCTTAGGGCATTAATATTATAGAATGTTTAAATGCAAATAAACAGTTAAAATCGAAGAAGACATTCTAAAACTGAGATCATGTTTTGAAAGACAAATTCAGTTGAATTGACAATGAACAGACTGAAAAATTATCTAGATGTTAGTATAAATAGCTGAAAGGGCAGCAAATGGCCCACAAGACTACAAAAAATCTTAAAAACAAATCAATGCCTTTAAAAAGAAATTAAGTAACTCAACTCCATAAGCAACCTCTAAGTTTAATTGTTTATTGTAGAAATATATTGAAAGAAATATACGATATTTGGAAAGCTGATTTAGTTAAAATGACTATACTGCAGAAAATACAAATTATTGATTTTTGTAGATTGTTATTGGCAAATTCGCAAAGTGGCACTCTAAAAAACACAGGTATTAGAAAATATTTTTGAATTGGCACGAATACCAAAAAAATACGAAAATGGTAAAGAATCTTTAAGTAAACATTTTGGAAAATTCATTCACAAATATAGGATTTATATATTACGAATGTTACATTACCCAATAAGAATAGAATGAGTTAATAGATCATTAAAAGAAATGATGTGAAAAGAATTTACCAATAATGACTCATATAAGTGGATTGATATCTAAAGACTTACTTAGTGTATAAAATAGAAAAGTTCATCTCACCATTAAAATGTGTGTGATTATAGTCAACTCAACAAAAAAAAATTTTCTTAATACAGCATATAGTAATTTGAAGAGGATAAAATGTTGAAATTATATAAAAATAAAATTAAAAATGAAAAATCTAATTTGTCTTGTTTTTGAATAATTGATTAAGAGTGATAGGTCTTAGAAAAGATAATTAACTTAATGTGTTTTAATTCTCTAAACTTCTTGCTGGGTATAAAATATTGTGAAAGCTTAAGCGTTCAAAATGAAGTAAAACACACAAACGCAACACATCATATTATCAGTTTTTATAGTACAAGATGTACATTTTCCATTTTGAAAGCTCTAAACAAAAAATTTTAAAATAGGAATATGGGCTTATTATAAAAGATCTTCACTTAATTAATTTCTATAGCTATCAGATCTTCAGTAAATATTAATAAATTAAAGAAATTGGACTTTGGTATCTATTCTTTAAGAATGTAGATGTGTATAAATAAGTATCAAACAAATTAAGTGTATGAGTATCAAATATATTTACCGAAAAAATGAAAGCATGTCGAAGTATGTATAATTAAAAAAATTCCTCACGTCATACATATTTATAAGCAACGAAATTTAATGACTTTTTGAAAATGAAATACATATTTATGTATCTACTGTGTATAAAATTCAAAAGAGTGAATTCGTAAATTCTAATAGTATAGATTTTTAATTGAAACACCACTACATCTCGGATTCTCACGTCACTATCGATAGAAGCATGCTGAGGCATGCATGCTAGCAAAAAAAGTGAATAAAGCTGTTAGATGATGACTAAAAGCTCTTTTTTAATAATGAATTTGCAGACAGCAATTGTATCTGAATCAATACAACTCATGAATGTGATGTATAGGGTATGATTAATGGTGATGAGGACCCTTTTTAAGTGAAAAATCATTACATCTGCATGAGACACAACCCAGCCTACGTTAACAAGAATTACTTCAAAGGGTCAATCGATAAACCTCATGTTAAGACACTTGAGGTAAAATTCTCCCAAACATAGATATTCCAATGTTTCTGACACTTTATGCAAATACTTAAAGAGGATTGCTTGCTGGTGAAGGTAACTGAGTTATTTGAGATCTATTTTCTAGAATAGTTGATTATTAAACATGTATGTATACGAAAATAAATAAGAATGCTCTTTTTTTGTGTGTATCAAATGAAGGTTATCGAAGCAATCAATGCAAAAACTTTTATTTGTATTCAACAACTTCAAATTAGCGTACAAAGCAAAGTAAATGCTTACAGTTTTAAATTCAGCAACTTTTTTTTATGTACATTTATGTACGTATGTATAAAAACACTTGATATGATGATTAAAGTAATTTATTCATAAATTAATATGATAAATATAAATAGAATAGAGACTCAATTAAGAAAGACGTACAAATTTGTGACTATACATAATTTCCCCCATTGAAAGAGTACTTTCAATAAGTTTCGTTTATGGGAAGTGGAGCAATGTTGTGAATGGATCTTCTGTAAATGCCCCGTTTAGTTCTTAGGTCCACTACTCGGATTTTACCATCGCGACCAGGAATTGTTTTTTACTATACGTGCTAAAAGCCAATGTTGAGGAGGTAAATTGTTATCATTATCATTATCTTAATGAGAATAATAAAAATAAAAAATCTGATGATAGACTTACTGAGAGCTCTGAAGCTCTTAATGAAAACAAAATTTTTTTTTTTTTTTTTTTTTTTTAATGCATGTTTTTTATTTATTGTATCTTCATATATGAACTAACAATAAGTATTAAAATCTTAAATCTAACATATAATTAATAGGCCCGACCAATGCCAGACATAACTAAGTGATAGTTGTAAATAATACACAAGTAGTGATAAGCAAAAAAAAAATTTTTTTTCAAGCAACTTCATTCGGAGTATATAGTATTAGAGCCCTTGTATCTCTCTTTTTTAAGCGGATGTGTCCAGTAAAGTTCAAAATGTTACGAGCAAGCGGATTAGGATGTGACACGAGTTTAGTTAGATATTTGCCTGCGTATTTTGCAATTTCTTCAGTCACTAGTGGCATATTTAAATCACGATGTATATTTGAATTCTTAATGTACCATGGAGCAGATGTTATTAACCTTAAAATTTTGTTTTGTCTTCGTTGAATTCTCTCTACATTGGAAGCAGAAGCAGTGCCCCATAACTGGATACCGTAACACCATATTGGCTTTAAAAGCGACTTGTATATTAAAAGTTTGCAGTCTAGGCTGAGTGTTGAATTTCTGCCAATCAGCCAATGTACCTGAGTTAATTTTAGTTTCATTTGAGTTAACTTATAGTCAATGTGATGTTTCCATGTAAGCCGTCGATCGAGGTGTATACCAAGATATTTCACATGTGAATGTTGAGGAACAACTTGATTATTAATCCGAATGGGGGAACAAGTATCTCTTCTTAAGGTAAATGTTATATGGACACACTTTTGTTCATTTACCTTAATTCTCCATAAGTTTAACCATAGTTCCATCTGGCTAATGTGTTCCTGGAGTTTTCGGGATGCCTCATCAGGGTTTTCGTGCATACTAAGGCAGGCGGTATCGTCGGCAAATGTAGAAGTGTGGATACTACTGCTCACAGGCATATCACAAGTATAAATCAAATATAAAAATGGCCCCAGTATACTCCCCTGTGGCACACCGGATGAGATAGTTTCAGGCATACTCATAAAGTGTCCTTCCACAACTGTAAATTTTCGTGCAACAATGTAACTTTCCAAAAGATTCAGAAAATTTATTGGTAAATATGATTTTAATTTTAAAATAAGGCCTTCATGCCACACTTTATCAAATGCCTGAGAAACGTCAATAAACAGGGCAGAACAATACTTCTTTTCCTCAAATGTTTTTCTTATAAATTGAACCAATCTATGCGTTTGCTCAATGGTGCTATGCTGGCTTCTAAAACCAAATTGATGGTCCGGGATGCACCCATTATCAGTTAAAATTGAAGACAATTTTGTCATGAGTAGCTTTTCAAAAAGCTTTGACATTGTTGACAGTAAACTTATTGGCCTATATGACTCAGCCTTGGAAAGATCTTTACCTGGCTTTGGAATCATTTTAACCTTGGCAAGCTTCCAGCAGTCTGGATAATACTCCAGTCGTAAAATGGCATTAAAAATGAATAACAGGATTCTAATTGCAGTACGAGGTAACTTAATCAGCATCTGGTTACTAATTCCATCCATACCGGGAGCTTTTTTCGGGTTGAGTTCGGCAATTAGTTTTTGTACATCACACATCGTAAATTTTAAGGGTCGTGGGGGTAGAGCAACTACACTCGGCAAATCAGCAACACCGGTACATGTATTTGGTGTAAATACGGATTTTAAATGCTCAGCAAATATGTTACCTTTTTCAGTATCGCTTCTTGCCCAACCTCCGGTAGATGTGCGCAGAGGTGGCTTAAACTCAACGGGTGTATTAAGCTTTTTAGCAGCGCGCCACAAAGAGTAATTAGATGCTGGTGTGACATCAAGGCCTTCCAGATAATTTTTGAAAGATGCAGTTTTTTCAGATGCAAGCAACTCATGGAGTCGTTTAGTGCACTCTTTAAATCTGATTTTGTGTTGAGGTGATCTGTGCTGTTGCCATTCCCTTCTAGCTCTTCTTTTTTCACGTACGAGATGTTCAACATCTGTAGAATAAATTTTATTGAACCCAGTATACGGATGGGAGGTAGTGGCATGTTCAGAAGCTTGTTTAATATTCTCGTTAAGATTTGCAATGTTCGATTCAATATCATTGGGTGTTCTTAGCGTAATATTTTCCGTGCAATGACTACTAAGATATTTTTTGAATCCCAGCCAATTAACACGATTTATCATCTTGACATATGGGTGAGGTAAAGCGCTTCTCAGTGGACTACAGATTGTAACGATCGTGGGAGAGTGATCAGACGACAGATCTAGGGAAGCTTCAACGTGAATTAATTCCCTAGAAATACTTTTTATGACGCCGAAATCTATAACATCCGGAATTTTTCGTACGTCAGTAGGCCAGTAAGTAGGCTCCCCACTTGAAATAACATCCAAACCCATTTTTGAAATTGTGTTGAACAACGCCCTACCTCTAGGCGTAATAAGACGCGAACCCCATAACGTATGCTTAGCATTGTAGTCGCCAGCTGCAACGAAACAAGGTCCAAGAGATTTGTAGAACTTCTCGTATTGGTCCTCAGTGATTGAAAATCTGGGAGGAGAGTAAATTGAAGATATCACGAAATTTGTACAAAAATTTTCAATGCAGATATTTGTTGCTTGTAGATGTTCTTCACAAATGTTGTCAAGAATATAGTGCTTGAGTCTTGACTTTATTAGAATTGCTGATCCACCGCATGCTCTCCCTCTAGGGTCCTTTGTGTCATACATAGTGTAGCCATTTATTTTGAAAAAGCTTCTCGAAGTCAAATGTGTCTCAGAGACCAACATTATATCAATATTTTTTTCCGTAAGGAAGTGCTCAAGTTCATTTTTATGTTGGCGAATGCCGTTTGCGTTCCAGAAACATATTTTTAACGTGTTCATGGCTTGTTAATTAATGCTTGAAGCAGAGTATTCTGCATTCTCAACATTTCTTGCATCATGGTAGTCATATTTGTTGTAAAGTTGTTTATAGTTAGCACCAGATTCTCAATAGTAGCTTCAAGGCGACTAAAGTTAAAGCTTGAATTTGCATTCGTTGAATTATTTGGCGGTGAAACATTTGGTGTGGGAATAGAACTAGCCTTAGCAGCATCGGCATACGATACACGTGAAGTAACTGGTTGGCTCACTGGAGCAAAAGTGGCGGAGTACGCGTTTAATGGTTGAGCTGGAGCTAATTTAGGTTTTTGCACCATAGCCTGCTTGACGAAAGAGTACACAGGACATCCTCTGTAGTTAGCGGTGTGATTACCTCCACAATTACTGCATTTTTTTTCCGCTTGATCTTTTGGTTTGGTACAACTTGCAGTACCGTGCAATTCACCGCAGATAACACACACTATAGGTAAATTGCAGTAAGCTTTTGTATGGCCATATTCTTGGCAATTATGACACTGCACGGGACCTGCACGCTTATGTGGCTCTTCAACTGTGATTTTTCTGTATAAAAGGTATTTAAGGCTATAAATAGGATGAGTCTCGTTTTTTTTCAACTGTATATCATTTGGCTCCAGTTCAACACGAAATAGGGGTTGGGGTACTTTTTCTTTGTTAAATATGTTTGATACATTCTTTACCTTAAATCCCTGGAGGACAAGTGCATCTTTTATTTCTTCAGGGACAACATAAGAATCTATGCCCTTCAGTACGATTTGCAGGCCTTTAGCGCTCTTAAGCTGGTATGTGTAGAAGCTTGTTTTATTTGTTTCAAATTCAGAAACCATTTTGCGGAAATCCTTTTCATCATAAATTTGAATTTTCGTTTCATCGATGTTGCCACGTTTTATTGGGACAATGTGGAATTTATTTTCACCAATGACCGAAATTAATTTTTTAATAAGGGCATTTGAATTTTTCTCTCTCAAGTAGATTGGTGGCGGCTTGGATGTTTTATTCGAGGATACATCGGGTTTGTCGTTCTCATCTTGCAAAATTTTAAAACGGTTTTGGCGATTAGTTGAGGATGCGCTGTTATCTCTAGACATCTTTGGAGCGGATGAAATTTTTGAAGAATTCGGGCTTCGCCCACGCTTTACCACGGTTATATATCTGTCCATACCGACTTGCACCTTGGGTTTTGAAATACTGTTATCTGTAGTAATAACTTTGTTAAGTGACGAATACGAGCCTGAAGGGGATGATATTACTGACTTATATGAAGAAGTACTAGGCAACTGTAATGTTAATGAATCACTATTTGGCATTGGACAAAGCGAAGTTGATCGCTGACGAAAAATTGGTTTTGCCGTTAAAAAAACACTTTCATTAGATTTATTATTTTTATTTTTTTCATTAAGAGCTTCAGAACTCACAGTAAAATAGGCATTTCTGCCGTTAGAACTCACTTCATAATTTTTTGTATTTGAGGCACTCATATAGAGTATTCCTCAAGGGCACTTTTTGTGTTTTTTTGCTTACGGTTTTTTTGTTTTTGTAATTTATGATTGTTTATTTGTTTTTGAGTTACTCCTATAGAGTATTCCTCAATGTCACTGTTTGTGTTTTTTTTGTTTTCGGTTTTTTTTTTGTTTTTGTTATTTCCACTATGTAAAAAATATTATCAAAGCAATAAAGCTTATTTATTAAAGTCAGTATGTACCTATTACGAATAATATGTACTACGAATAATTTTTTGTATAATTTTTTGTTTGTTTGTATGTAAGAAAAAACTCCGCTAATCGACTGTTCGCTATGAAGGTACCACGAGAACTGTATGAAAACAAAATAAATAAGAAATCTGACAACAGACTTTTATTTAACAGTTAGGCCACTTTTTCGTCAGCGATCAACTTCGCTTTGTCCAATGCCAACTAGTGATTCGTTAACATTACCGTTGCCTAGTACTACTACATTTAACTCAGCGATATCATCCGCTTCGGGCTCGTGGTCATCACTTAACCAAGTTTTTACTGAAGTTAACCCAAAACCCAAGGTCCAAATCGGATCAAACAGATATATAACTGTGATTAAGCGTGGGCGAAGCCCAAAGTCTTCGAAAATTTCATCTGATCCAAAAATATCTGGGGATAACAGCGCATCCTCTATTAACCGTCAAAACCGTTTTCAAATATTACAAGATGACAACAACGAACTTAATGTATCCACGAACAAAACATCCAAGCCACCACCAATCTATTTGAGAGATAAAAATTCAAACGCTCTTATAAAAAATTTAATTTCAATCATTTGTGAGAATAAATTTCACATTGTTATAATAAAACGTGGTAACATTGATGAAACCAAAATTCAAATTTGTGAAGAAAGAGATTTTCGCAAAATGATTACTGAATTTGAAAAAAGTAAAAAAAGTTTCTACACGTATCAGCTTAAAAGTGCTAAAAGTCTGCAGATCGTATTGAAGGGCATAGATTCCTATTTTGCTCCCGAAGAAATAAAAGATGTACTCGTCCCCCAGGGACTGAAGGTAAAAAATGTATCTAACATAATAAATAGGGAGAAGATTCCTCAACCTCTATTTCGCGTCGAACTTGAGCAAAACGACATAAAATAGAAAAAAACGAGACTCGTCCAATTTATAGTATAAAATATCTCTAATACCGAAAAATAACAGTTAAAGAATAACACGAGCGTTCTGGACCTGTACAGTGCCATTATTTTTAAGAATAAGGTCACAACAAAACTTACTGCAAGTTACCTTCAGTTTGTGTTATTTGCGGTGAATTGCACGGTACTACTGGTTTTACTAAACCTAAAGATCAAGCAGAAAAAATTGTAGTAATTGTGGGAGTAATCACACCGCTAACTAAAAAGGATGTCCTGTATATTCTTTCGTTAAACAGACTATGAGGCAAAAACCTAGATTAGTTCCAGCTCACACAGCAAATGCTTAGTCCGCCAATTTTGCTGAAATGAGCCAAACTGTCACTTCACGTGTATCGTATGCCGATGCAGCTAAGACTTCTTATATTCCCACACAAAATATTCCACCAGGCCATGAACACGTTAAAGATATGTTTCTGGAACGCAAACGGCATTCGCCTCACGGAAAAAAAATATTGATATAATGTTGGTTTCTGAGACTCATTTGACTTCAAGAAGTCTATTCAAAATTAATGGATACATTTATATGATTCAAAGGACCCAAGAGGAAGAGCTTGCGGGAGATCAGCAATTTTAATAAAGTCCAGACCCAAGCGTTATACTATTAACAACATTTGTGAAGAACATCTACAAGCAACAAATATGTGTATCGAAAATTTTTGCACAAATTTTGACATATCATCAATTTCCTCCCCTCCTAGATTCGCAATTACTGAGGATCAATACGAGGATTTCTACTAATCCTTGTTTCGTAGCAGCTGAAGACTATAATGCAAAACATACTTTCTGGGGTTCGCGTCTTATCACACCTAGAGCACGAGCGTTGTTCACCACATGTTAACACGTTAAAGATATGTTTCTGGAACGCAAACGGCATTCGCCAACATAAAAATGAACTTGAGCACTTCCTCACGCAAAAAAAAAAAATATTGATATAATGTTGGTTTCTGAGACTCATTTGGCTTCAAGAAGTCTATTAAAAATTAATGGATACATTTTATATGATTCAAAGGACCCAAGAGGAAGAGCTTGCGGGAAATCAGCAATTTTAATAAAGTCCAGACTCAAGCGTTATACTATTAACAACATTTGTGAAGAACATCTACAAGCAACAAATATGTGTATCGAAAATTTTTGCACAAATTTTGACATATCATCAGTTTCCTCCCCTCCTAGATTCGCAATTACTGAGGATCAATACGAGGATTTCTACTAATCCTTGTTTCGTAGCAGCTGAAGACTATAATGCAAAACATACTTTCTGGGGTTCGCGTCTTATCACACCTAGAGCACGAGCGTTGTTCAACACAATTTCAAAAATGGGCTTGGACGTCATTTCAAGTGGGGAGCCCACTTACTGGCCTACTGACATGCATAAGCTTCCCTAGATCTATCGTTCGATCACTCTCCCACGCTCGTTACAGTCTAGTGTTGTGCTTATCAGCTCTTTTGATTGACCGCTCTTTTCAGCTCAGCTCACTTTACTGAAGTATTTCATTCATTTAGCTCAGTAGCTCAGTTCATTTGTAGTGAAAAATTGTTTCAAGCATAAAGAAAGAGCGAAAACCGAAACATAAAAAGTGACAAATTTATACAGAGTGTGTTCGTTTGTGTGTCATACATTGCAAAACAAGGAAGATGAAGTATAAAAAATAGATAAAAGTAAAAAAGTTTAATGAGTGGAATTTGTACATACATACATATCATACATACATATCTACGTTTGCGGATGATACAGCCTGCCTAAGTATGCAAGAAAACCCTCACGATGGTTTCCGATATCTACAAGAACATATTACATAACTGGAACTATGGCTAAAATTATGGAGAATTAAGGTAAACGAGCTAAAGTGTGTTCAAGTAACATTTACCCTGAGTAGAGATACTTGTTCCCCAATTCGAATCAACAATCAAGTTGCTCCTAAACATTCACACGTAAAATACCTTGGTATACACCTTAATTGACGACTTACATGGTAACACGATATTGACTCAAAGTTAATACAAATAAAACTTAAACTAACTCAGATATTTTGGCTGATTAGTAGAAATTCAACACTCAGCCTAGAGTGCAAACTTTTACTATACAAGTCGGTTTTGAAGCCAATATGGTGCTACGGAATTCAGTTATGGGGTAATGCTTCAGCTTTAAATGTCGAGAGAAGTCAACGAAGGCAAAACAAAATTTTACCGTTAATAACATCGGCTCCATGGTACATCAAAAACTCAAATATACATCGTGATTTGAATATGCCACTAGTGATTGAAGAAATTCCAAAATACGCAGGCAAATATTTGACAAAACTCGAGTCACATTCTAGTTCACTTGCTCGTAACATCTTGAATATTACTGATCACATCAGCTTAAAAAGGAGGGGCACAAGGGCTCTTATACTCAACACTCCAGATGGGATTTCTTGAAAATATATATATATATATATTTTTTTTTTCATTATCGGTATTATGTATTATTTATAACTATCACTTAGTTTATGGCCGACAGTGGTCGGGTCTAAACTTATATTTTAGATTTGAATACTTATTTTTAATTCATATTTGAAGATTAAATAAATGTTTATTTAAAGTTATTAAAAAAATGAAAACCTCAGTGTGGATGGCTTTAGAAGCAAAACAAGCAAAAATGGCGACTTAGGTTTTATAAGGACGCCTCCCCTTTATTCTATACCATTTGTAAAATGGTCCACAAAAGTCTACGCCACTGGCCAGAAAGGGTTTTTTTGCCTGTCACACTATCAGCTGGAAGGTTGCCCATAATTTGTGGCATTAACTGGGGCTTATATTTGAAACAGTGAACACAGTTACGGACCACCTTTCCGACGACATCTCGAGCGTTAACGACCCACACTTGCTGGCGAAGAGTTCCTTTGGTCCAGCATGTAAATGTTTCACGTGGAGATATTTGATGTGTATTCTGGTAAAATGATGATTTTTCGGAAGGAAAGCCAGTAACTTAACGTCATATGATAACGATGAATTTGCTAATCGACCTCCGACTCTAAGAATTTTTTTTTTTAAATACATATATTTATTTATTGTATCTTCAAATATGAACTAACAATAAGTGATCAAATCTTAAAGCTAAAATATAATTATTTAGCACGACCAGTGTCGGCCAAAACTTAGTGATAGTTTAAATAATACATTATCACTACAATGAAAAAGGAAAATTAAATGTATTTTCAAGCATTCCCATCTAGAGTGTTGAGTAACAGAGCCCTTATGTCCCTTTTTTTTAGGCGGATGTGTCCAGTAAAGTTCAAAATATTATGAGCAAGCGGATTAGGATGTGACTCGAGTTTTGTTAAGTATTTGCCTGCGTATCTTGCAATTTCTTCAGTCACTAGTGGCATTTTTAAATCACGATGCAAACTTGAATTCTTAATGTACCATGGAGCAGATGTTATTAACCTTAAAATTTTGTTTTGTCTTCGTTGAATTCTCTCTACATTGGAAGCTGAAGCAGTGCCCCATAACTGGATACCGTAACACCATATTGGCTTCAAAAGCGACTTATATATTAAAAGATTGCAGTCCAGACTAAGTGTTGAATTTCTGCCAATTAACCAATGAATTTGAGATAACGTAAGTTTCATCTGAGTTAGCTTAAAGTCAATATGATGTTTCCATGTAAGCCTTCGATCAAGGTGTATACTCTTGAATAAGTATTAATTTTTTGTAACTGGGCATTTCTTGCAAAAATAATGATAATTTTTGCAAACTTGGTTGTAAAGTATCCCCCTTTAAGAGAAGTTCAATTTCAGGGCTAAATGTGGATAATTGGACCTCATTAACAACAAAAAACGAGCTGCAATTCCTCAGGCGTAATTAACAAATTTCTTTTATCCTTATGGTACAAGCGATGAACATAAGCAATGACGTGAAGTATAGGCAGATACGATGAATGGATGCAGATAATTTCAGATAGTATAGGTGCTTTTTCGATGAGGGTGTGGAAGCTTGTCTTTTTCAATTCTTCTGTTTGTGTGACAGATAAAGGCGAATTGTCTGTTGACTAATCATCATGACCTTCCTTCAAAAAATCAGGGCCCCTGAACCATACGGTAGAAGATATTTCTGTAGCCAGACAACCACGTGACACAATATTTGCTGGGTTTTGTTTTGATGGTGCATGTCTCCACAGTATACCATGAGTAAGCTTTTAAATTTCCGAAACTCTATTGGTGACAAAGCATACAAACGATGATGAATGTTTAGTAAGCCAGCTTAAAACGATTTTTGAACCTGACCAAAATACTGTACGATGGTTATATGGTTTAAACTTATGACGGATTTTGTTCCATGTTCGGCTTAATAACGAGGCAGCACATAATTCTAGACGGGGTAATGATTGTTAAACCACTGGGGCAACCTTTGATTTAGCAATTAGCAAAGTTGATTGAAACATAGTTTGTGATGCCACTCTGACATATATACAACAGTCGTATGCTAGTTGAGAGGCATCGGCAAAACCATGAATATCAAACTTTGAGTATGTTAGAACAAATCTGTGCACCTCTATTTTATTAATAAACAATAAACTTTTTTAATTTCAATCCACCGGTTTCTTAAACAATCATTTAATGGTGTGTCCCACTCGAATTGTTGTTTCCACATTTCTTGAATCAATATTTTGCAATTGACAACAATGGGACTTAGCAGGCCAAGAATATCATAAATCAGTGCTACTACAGATAGTACAGCCCTATTTGTTTTAATTTCAATGGATGGTATGTTAAACCAAAAGCAAAATAGATCTTGAGTCGGTTTCCAAAACATTCTTAATGCTTTCGTGATCTGGTCATTCTTATTTTGTGTTTCCATTTCTTGATTAAAGTATGCAAGTTCTTGTACATTGGAACTCCATTTCGATAGCTTGTAATGTTGAGTGTAGGATGTGTAACTAGTATGTAGTACTGTGTTGTGTATGTAAAGCCTTATAGCCCAATTATTGTTTTTATACAGCTGTACAGGGGGTCCAGCTTATAAATAGGCGTTCAAAGGAACTGCCAAAAAGGTTTGAAAATTCAATTAAAAAACAAGGCAAGTTATTGCCGGATTACGTTTAGAAATTAAATTCTGATTTTATTGACAATTTGCTCTGCTTATATACTATTTTTACAATTCTTACTTAGCCTTTCTAACTTACGTTTACATATCTACAATTATGTTTTGTTCCTTTCTTCACTATAACAATGATAAGCATATTTTTAAACAACCAATCAAAATTTGGTAAAAAGTAATTAAATTATGACTCAAAAGTATGTCACTCAATTTCTTGCATTCAGCATTCTTATTATGTTGCAATGATTGTGCATTGAACTGCTATTAAAGCAATGCAAGTAATTTATGTTACAGTGCACTACCATAAGTGTGGTACACTACACCCTCACCCTTAAGAGAAAAATTATGTAAGTAATTTTTCTTACCATTCTCATAGTGAAGTTACAATATTAATAAATTTGTTAAATGTAAATAAAAATGTTTAATGATTTTCTTAAAATAATAGTGTATATAATTCTCTTAAAAAAATAAAATGTAAATAAAATTTTTTTTTTTGTATATAAGATGTTATAAGATATGTTTAATTATTTTTTTTTATCTAAGTTATAATTTTTTTTGTTTATTTTGTAATGGCTTTCTTGGTATTATTTGCTTACATATAGATAAAAAGTATTTAAGTATTTAGTTTTTCTTACAGTTTATTTGTATTTAAAATAATGTTCTTATAAATTTTATGTTTATGTACTTATATAATTATCCTAGAAATTATATTTATAAAGTTTTGTAGGGTTTTAAATTATTGTTGTGTATTTCTTTTGCTTTTCCTTCATATTCTATTGTGGTGTTTACACCGTTTCTACTTATTATTTTGTAAGGTCCCTTATATGGGCTCTGATTTTTCTTTCTATTTTCTACTTTAACTAGTACTAAATCTCCTATCTTTAAATTAAATCTGTTTTCGTATTTATTGTGTATTACTCTATTTTCTTTTGCTTTTATTGACAAGTCTCTAGCTCTTTTTAGTGTAAATTGTAATTTGAGTCGTAGTTCTTGTGCATAGTCATCATAATTATAAAATTTTGTATTGTTGTCTATAATGTCAGATGGAAGGGATGGTAATTTTCCGTATACTAATTCATATGGCGAGTAGCCTGTGTCAATGTGTGGTGCCGTGTTGTAGGCAAAAGTAAAATATGGAATCCACTTATCCCACTCATAATCATTTGCGGTTGTTAATAGAAATTCGTTAAGTACCCTGTGATTTCTTTCAATTGATCCAAGTGTTTCATGATGATAAGGTGTTGAAAAATTTTGTCTTATTCCTAACAATGAACATATGTTACTCATTATTTCATTTTTAAATTCTGTTCCTCTGTCTGACTTAAGTACTTTAAATTGTCCGTATTTCAAAATAAATTGTTCAACAAGTGTTTTGGCTGTTGTAAGTGCATCTTTTGTCGCCATTGGGTGAGCAATGACAAATTTTGTCAGTTCGCACTGCATGGTTAAAATGTATCGGTAATCATTTGAAATACGAAGAGGTCCTACGGTGTCAATTGAAATTACTTCAAAACTATTGTTTGGTGTGTCTGTCTGTGTAAGTGGTTCCTTAATATGTTTTGTTTGTTTATTTTTCGTACATTTGTCACAATATGACACAAATTTTTTTACCATTTTTGACATGTTTTTCCAAATATATTTTTGTTTTAATTTGATGATAGTTTTTCTAACTCCTAAGTGGCCTGCGTGTGTGGCATTGTGGAATTCGTCAATTAGTTTGTATTGCAATATTGCATCTGTTATTTTTCTTGGGGCATTGTATATTAATATTTTAAGTTGAGGACTTTTGTTATTTATCTTTATCTTGGCATATGCTTCTTTTATTTCTTCTTTTGTATATACTTTAAATATTTCGTCGTTATTTGATAGCGCTAATTCTTTTATATTCTCTTTCTTCATTTTAGATATCAGTTTCCTCAGAATCGAATCTAGTTTCGCTGAGTTATCGCTGAATCTTGCTAGCTTATTATTTTCATTAATAATTTCATTATTAATATTTTTGGTATGTAACTTCTTCATAGTCGAATCTGGTTTCGATGAATTATCATTACATCCAATGTGCACAATGTTATTTTCAATATTTATGTCGGCCTCTTTTATATTTTCAATTTTATTAAATTGTAATTTCTTCATATTTTTGATGTCATTAATGGATATGCATTCCCATATTTGAAGTTGATCAGGCTTCTGAGAATTACATTTTTCCATATTATTTTCTTCTACACGTGTATTATTATCTATATCATTTTTCTCTTCATTTTGCTCATTATCTATTATTTTATTTGCCTCATTGTTTAACTTATTTTGCATACCCCTTGTCGTTATTAATACTTTTTTTTCTTTTTCGTCATTTTCTTGTGGTATCATTTCTTTTAATATGTCTGAATCTAGTTCTATCCTAGAAAGTGCATCAGCATTTGTATTCATTTTTCCTTTTTTATAAACGATTGTGAAGTCATAGTCACTTAAATCCAGTCTTATTCTTGTCATCTTTGATGAGGGATTCTTGTGTGCAAATAGTGAAATTAATGGTCTGTGGTCTGTGACTACAATAAATTTTCTGCCATATAAGTAAGGTTTAAAGAAATTTATGTTCCAATGAATTGCTAGAAGTTCTTTTTCAATTATTGGTTTGTTAATATCATGTTTTTGTAATGATTTACTAGCGTATGAGATTGGTAAATCTTGACCTATTTCGCCTTGAGATAATACTGATCCTAACGCATAGTTTGATGCGTCAGTTGTTAAAATAAATGGTTTATCAAAATCCGGATATTGCAATACTGGTGGGTTCATTAGTTTTTCTTTTAATTCTTCAAAAGCATGTTGGCATTGTTCCGTCCAAATAAATTTAGTTGATTTCTTTAATAGTGAGTTCAAATGTTTTGCAATGTCGGCAAAGTTTGGTATGAATTCTCTGTAGTAGTTGCAGAATGCAACGAATCGTCTTACTTCGTCCGCGTTTTTCGGTATTGGATAGTTTTTGATTACTTCGTATTTGGATGGGTCTGTTTTTACTCCGTCTTTTGTTATTAAATGTCCTAAGTAAACTACTTCTGGTCTTAAAAAACAACATTTCTTTGGACTTAGTTTTAGATTGTATTTTTGTAGTCTGTCCAGTACTTTTATTAAATTTTGGTTGTGATGTTTTAAACTACATCCATATACTATTATGTCGTCTACATAAAGAAATGCTTCGGATTCTAGTCCGGAAAGTGCGATTGTTAGCATTCGTTGAAAACTATTTGAAGAAATTTTTAGTCCGAAAGGGAGTCTTTTGAATTGATAGTGGCCTTGTGGCGTAGAAAATGCTGTAAGTCGTCTAGATTCCTCATTTAGTTCAATCTGGTGAAATGAGCTTGTCATGTCTAGTGTAGAAAACCATTTGGCTCTACCAAGTTTGTCCAAGATATCTTCTAATCTAGTTAGTGGAAATTTGTCGCTTACAATTTTGTCGTTCAGTTTTCTAAAGTCTACTACTAGTCTCCATTTCTTTTTGTCTTCCGTGTTCTTCTTAGGTACTAAGAGGAGTGGAGCATTATATGGGCTAATTGATGGTTCTATTATATCATCATTAAGCATTGTTTGTACTTGTTCGTTTATTATTTCAGTATGTGCATGAGGTAATCTGTAGTTTTTTATGTACACTGGTGTATTGTCCGAGGTCATGATTTTCTGTGTGTAAAAATTGTTGACGCTTAATTTTTCGTCTTCGAAGTGAAAAACATTTTGATATTTCCTAAAAATTTTTATTAATTCTGTTTTTGCATAATTGTCATTATTATTTATTTGCAAGTCATTTAGTATTTGTTCGAAACGTTGGGGGTTATTAACATTATTGTAATTTAATATTTCATAGTTTTTAAGTGGGTCAGTTTGGAGTTTAATGCCTTTTAAAATTATTTTATCATTTGTTGTGTTTAATATTTTTAAATGAGTCATGCCGTTTTTTGGTGCTATTGAATTACTTAGAAATACGCCTGGCTTTAATTCATTGTTAAAAATTACGCTATCTTCAGTTAAGTTTAATTTTATTGCTTGTATTATTTCTGTTCTTGGAGGTATTTTTATTTGTAGTGACGTAAATGATTTTGTATGCATTGGTAGTGTTATAGTTGTATTATTTGTAAATATTGAAATTGTGAATGTTTCGTAATCTATTTTGCAAAGATATTTCTTAAGAAAGTCTCTGCCTATTATTCCGTCTGTTTCTATAGGAAAGTCTGAATCTACTATATGAAATGGGTGTAAGCATATTTCATTTGATAAATTAAGTTCTATTTCTATTGTGCCTAGTGAATGGATTTCTTCTGTGATAATGCCTGTTAATTTGCATCTTTCTTCTTCATTTAAAAATTCATATTGGAATTCATTTTGCATTCGACAAAGTGATATGTCGGCTCCTGTGTCAATAAGAAATGTGAAAGTTTTATTTTTGTATTTAGTAGTTATAAAATTTGTGTTATTATCAGATACTTTGTGTATTTTTAAATTTGGCTGTCCGGAATACCGATGTATTCCGAGCCTAATGCGTTTCCCGAATCTTGTATGGTGTGTACATGTCTGTTGTTGTTATTTCTGTATGTGTTATTTTGTCTACCTCTATTAAAATTGTTTCCATTTCTATTATTAAATGTGTTATTTCTAGTGTTGGGATTATTGTTTCTATTAAAATTTGTATTGTTTCTATTGTTATTAAAATTGTTTCCCCTACTAAAATTGTTATTTCTGAAGTTAACAAAATTATTATTTCTGTTATTACTATTGTTATTCATGCGATTTGTGTTGTTAAAATTTCTATTCTGTGATCTATTATTATTATTAAATCTAATTCTCTGATGCATAATATGTGCTTGGGCATTTGAATTGTTGGATTCTTCTGCAATTTCTAAGGCTTCTGCAAATGTTTTTACTCTGCTTGCTTCTATTGTTTTGACTATTTCTCTATTGGCTAATCCATTTTTAAATGCGTTAAATGCAATGATACCATTTGATTGTATTATTGCATTTCTGCTTTCTTCACCTATGCTAGATATTTGTAATTCGTTTAATTCTGAAATTAAACTTTCAATTTTGTCCGTAAATTTTCGTATGTCACCTTGTTGTTTTATTTTATTTAAGTCATTTAGGATGTTATTTGGTGTTTGTTTTGTCTTATAATTTTTCTTTAGTTCACTGATTAATTCTTCCAAATTGTTTGGAATTCTAGTTTGCTTAATTCTGTTTTGTACTTTTTGATCTAACCTGGTTTTAAAAATGAATTGAAAGAAATTGTGTTTCTTTGTATCATCTAGGGTCTCTTGAATTAATTCCAAATTGGCTATGAATGGGTTAAGTTCTTCCTTTCTACCAGAGTATATGGGGATTAATTTTGCAATTGATGCAAGTTCTGAAGCGTTCATTGTCATTGTTGCAGTTGATTGTGAAGTGTTGTTTGTCATATCTGAGTTTTTTGAAATTTTTCTAATTATTTGTTGATGTAGAGAGCTAGGTATTTCTAATTCTAATCTTTTTCTTGTTGCTATTTTTGAAAGTTTGTTTCTTATGTCTAGGAAAAATGCGTCGGCTGCGACTTTGTGTGAAGTTGTCAGTCGATTATAGTTTACGTTTAATATAACTCTTATTTCTTCAAATTTGGTTATTAAATTCTGTATGTGTTTTTCAATTGTCTCGTCTTTTGTTGTTTTATCAGTGTTTAAACATTTATAGGACTTATCAAAATTTTCTTTTATCAATCTAACTTTACTAACAATATTTTGCCATTCCATTGATTTAAAAATTGTATGTTTATTTATTTTTGTTTTCTTTTAAAATTAAATTTTATCTAAATTGTCACTACGGCTAGCATACTTTTTTCTCAGGGATCTTTTGTGTAAGATATATAATTTAATTAATATATTTAATGCGTTTAATATAACTAATATTAACATAAGTATAAATACTGAATCTATTTGTTTAGTGTGGTCTATTATTTCTACATTATTTACTACATTGGCATTTGGATTATCTATTTTGGACGTTTTGCCTCCCATTTTAGTAATTTTCTATTTTTTTTTTAAATGTATCTTTTTTACGTGTTTTTTACTAACGAATAAGTTATTCTAATATATGTATTAAGATTTTAATAATAATTGCTAAAAAAGTAGTTTTTATATCAATGTATTGGTAATTCATTAGAGTGCTGACAATCTTGAACTAATTTTCGTTCGGCAATTACAAAGTGTGATTTAATTACATTGGTATTTAAAAAAAAGATTTCAAATGTAAATTTTTGTATTTATTGAAGACATCTTGTTGCTTCCTGTTGAAAAGTTTTTGCAAGTTTTTTGTAGGTATATTTTATAACTTCCTCGACTATTTCTTCGGGCATTTGTTAAAAGTCACGGGATACATTCCAGTTTGTAGAAATGTTAACGAATATTTTTAGTGTACGCTGATTTCAGGACATTATTTGATTGTTTATCAAAAGTCCACTTCAGATATTAACTTTTTGTCACAAGGCTCTTTTTGGTCCGCAGGATCGTAGTTGCAGGATCGCCATGTAATGTTGAGTGTAGGATGTGTAACTAGTATGTAGTACTGTGTTGTGTATGTAAAGCCCTATAGCCCAATTATTGTTTTTATACAGCTGTACAGGGGGTCCAGCTTATAAATAGGCGTTCAAAGGAACTGCCAAAAAGGTTTGAAAATTCAATTAAAAAACAAGGCAAGTTATTGCCGGATTACGTTTAGAAATTAAATTCTGATTTTATTGACAATTTGCTCTGCTTATATACTATTTTTACAATTCTTACTTAGCCTTTCTAACTTACGTTTACATATCTACAATTATGTTTTGTTCCTTTCTTCACTATAACAATGATAAGCATATTTTTAAACAACCAATCAAAATTTGGTAAAAAGTAATTAAATTATGACTCAAAAGTATGTCACTCAATTTCTTGCATTCAGCATTCTTATTATGTTGCAATGCTTGTGCATTGAACTGCTATTAAAGCAATGCAAGTAATTTATGTTACAGTGCACTACCATAAGTGTGGTACACTACAAGCTTCAAGCAAGCCTTTTCCAAAATATCAATCATTTCAGTTTTCATTGCAGTTAATTCGAAGATAGTTGATGCTCCTGTGAGAAGGTCGTCTACATAAAAATCTTGCTGAATGATTTTTGATCCCAAGTGGAATTCCATTTTGTAAGCATCGACTATAAAAAAAGGCTATAAAAAGAGGTGCTGCAGGGGTACCATACGTTACTGTATTAAGTTGGTTGATAGATATAGGATCGGTTAACTCGTTCCGCCACAAAATTAATTGAAAATTTAGATCTCTTTAATCTACGAGAAATTGTCCATACATTTTGCATATGTCTGCTGATAAAGCAAACTTGAGAATGCGAAACGGTAAAACTGTCAAGTCTTGTTAGATCGTTGGATCAGTCATTAACGTTTCGTTTAAAGACAGTTGTGTTGATGTTCTCGCCGAAGTATCAAAAACCACTCTTAATTTTGTTGTGGTACTTTGTGGGCGCAAGATTGGGTGGTGTAAGATGACATAATGTAGTCCATTCAACACTTCAAAACTAACTTGAGTCAAGTGTCCAAGAGCGACGTATTCTTTCATAAAGTGTACATACATGTTTTGCAGTGACTCGTCTTTGAGAAACCGTTTTTCCAAGTATAGCAACCGTCTACGTGCAACTTCGAAAGAATTCTTTATATGAGTTAGAAAAGATTTAAATAGTAAACGTACCTTTACATCTTTCTTCCAGCATCGTTAAAGACAGTATTTTGTTCAAAGTGTTGTTCACAATGGATTTCTTCCTCGGTCAAGATATGTGCCGTTTTAGAAAATTCTTCGATTTCCCAAAATTATTTTAGCATAGAATCTAATTCTTGGTAAGTGGTAACATTACATATTGCAGGTTAGTTTTGTGGCAAAAAATCGATCTTTCCACCTATGACCCATCCAAGAGAAGTATTTAACATATGGGAAGACCATCACCCAATGCAATTTTGCCGTCGATAAATAGGTCGAACAAGAACTTGGAATTTAATAACAGATCTATAGGTGGAGGCAAGTAAAATTGCGAATCAGCAAGTTCAATTCCTTCAGGAATACCCCAATTACTGACGTCACAGTGCTCTGCTGGTTGACTATGAGAAATCGATTTTGCCACTGCATATGTAGATGTACATTCAATATTACGACACCCCAGCAATTTCCTGGTGCGAACTAAACTTTTGAAGACGGAGACGATGAGCAGCTTCGTGGGTAATTAAGCTAATTTCTGAACATGAGTCTAAAAATTCCGATGATGAGGACAATTCCGTTGGTAGTATACTACTATAAAGACTATGTATGATATTTGTCGAATTTTTTGTTACGTGAAGTCGAGCAGCCGACTTGTTGAAGGAGTTGGTGATGAGGTTGATAAGAATTTATTTGATTTGAAGCGGGGAGAACGAACGAAGGTTGTTCAGGTGGTATTTGACTTGACAATAAATTTGGTGATGAATTTGGCTGAAACGATAAATTAGTATTAAACTCTAGTACGTTTTCATAACTTGAGTTATGCAGAGTTTTGTGGTCAAATATACGACAATCACGGCAGCAAGATTTCGATGGACATTTTGAAAATAAAAGTACTTTGCGAAGACAATTTATGCATAATTTAGAACCTTTTACAAAGTCAAATCGACGAGAAACTGGCTGTGATAAATAGGAATTGCAGTTTCCAATAAAATGTTCCTTGCTTTGATAATATTCACACAATAAGTTTAAGTTTTGCCTTTGGCACTTCACGGTCGTTTTCCTTGGTGCGGCTTTCTAAAAATTGGCAACGATGGCTGAAAATCTTGTAGCAGTCATCAAAAGAAGGCAACGTTGTAAATTCTTGTTTTTCATCATATGTTACCTTGGATGCTGAATCAACTTTTGACAATACCACATGTATAATAATAGCGTTTATGACATCCAGTTCAGATCCCAACGATAGTAAACAACTCTTCAAAGCAGCGACTTTATCTAAAATTGATCTCAATTCTGCAGCGTTTGGCTTATTCATTGAAGAAATCGAAAATAGTGAATTCAGGTGGTCAATAAATATTAAAAATTTCTTGTAATAGCGTTTCTTTAGCCGGTCCAATGCTCGTTGATAATTTTCCTCACTAACTGAATACGGCTTCACAACAACAAGAGCTTGTCCGCTGACGTGGTTCAATAAATAATTAAATTTATCAATCGTAGGAATACCTAGTTCTTCATGAACTAATGTGGTAAAAGTGCTTATAAATCGTGAGTACTTTGAGTATTTGCCACCGAAATTTGGAAGTTGAAGTTGCGGTAAACGCTTTTAATACGAAAAAGATGAGGTTGTTATGTTCAACGGATTTTTGTCATCTTGATTTGAACGGCGTTCTTTGTCCATTAAATTGACCATTAAGGCCTTTGCAAGTACAAAAATCTCTTCAAAGTCCGGACGACCTTCGTCTGACGGATCTAGTCTTTCAATTTAGGTTTGAATGTGACTTATATGTGTAAAATAAGACTCGAGGATATAAAGCCAACATTTGATAATAGTGTAGTCAGACGAATGCCCTTTTCTCTCCATTTTAGTTTAGAGGTTGGAAATATTGCGCTTCATTACACTTCTCTGTGATTTTAGTGTAAGTAAACTCAATGGTTTTTATGAAATTGGTATATGTAGAATTGATGTTAGTATATATGTATGTATATATATGTATATATACGTATATATATGTATATATATGTATGTATGTGCGAATGTGCAGAGTGCAAGTGTGTCTGCATATACAATTTTCTTCTGATATTAATGCCCTATCGGAGAATGTGTAGTTGACTGCAAAAATAGTTAACTTATAGTTAACTTTTCTTAGACTGACTAAAAGCTAACTGCAATGTCATCGAGAACAAACCCAAAATTAATTCTTAAGTTGAGTACGTAGTCGAATTTGATGAGAGCCAACAAACTTATTCTCAGCTACTTTGAAACTCATTTCAGTTTTATGTTAACATTTTGCTGTTGTTATTTGAAAAGGTAGCTTAGCTGAGTGGTAGCGCGTTGAGTACATAAATTGTGATGATACATGTTCAAACCCCAGAAAATTTTCTTTTTATTTATTGACTACAAGTTGGTTTAAAAAAGTAATGCAGACTGAGCCAATTGAGTACCGCCTAAGACGTCGCAATGTTAAAGCAGTCAGTTGATTACATTGCGAAGTAATCCAAGTGTAGTCAGTACTACTTGCGAAATAGTTAGCTTAAAGTTAGTTTAAATTTAGCCAAATTTCCGACAGGGTGAATGTTGGTTTATAATATAAACTTTGTATTATAAACTCTATGTGACATGCATATACATACATCTAGGCAAACATGTTTTTTGTAATCCCTTTTACGCTGGTAAAAGGTTTTTTGATACAGATGTGCAAAATCTATATTTTATTGAAATCCGTTTAGTATTTTGGGATCAATAAGCGTTTAAAGTTGTTACTACTACATCCACACATATTACACACGCATTTATTAGCTTACAAGTAAACAAGAAACTAAACCTAAGATTGTGTGTGTGTGTTTTTTTTTTAATACATGTATTTATTTATTGTATCTTCAAATATGAACTAACAATAAGTATTCAATTCTTAAATCTAAAATATAATTATTAGGACTGACCACTGTCGGACATAAACTTGTTAATAGTTATAAATAATACATAAGTAGTGAAAATCAAAAAAGAAAAAAAAATCTATAAAAAAGTATAAAAAAAGTATTTTCAAGAAATCCCATCTGGCGTGTTGAGTAATAGAGCCCTTGTGTCCCTCTTTTTTAAGCGGATGTGTCCAGTAAAGTTCAAAATATTACGAGCAAGCGAATTAGGATGTGACTCGAGTTTTGTTAAATATTTGCCTGCGTATTTTGCTATTTCTTCAATCACTAGTGGCATATTTAAATCACGATGTATATTGGAATTTTTGATGTACCATGGAGCCGATGTTATTAACCGTAAAATTTTGTTTTGCCTTCGTTGGATTCTCTCTACATTGGAAGCTGAAGCAGTGCCCCATAACTGGATACCGTAACACCATATTGGCTTGAAAAGCGACTTGTATTTTTTTTTTTAATACATAATCGGCATACGATACACGTGAAGTGACATGTTGGCTCATTTGAGCAAAAGTGGCGGAGTAAGCGTTTGCTGTTTGTGCTGGAGCTAATTTAGGTTTTTGCCCCATAGTCTGTTTAACGAAAGAATAGACAGGACATTCTCTGTAGTTAGCGGTGTGATTACCTCCACAATTACTTAATTTTTTTCCTGCTAGATCTTTAGGCTTAGTACAACCAGCAGTACCGTGCAATTCACCGCAGATAACACAAACTGAAGGTAACTTGCAGTAAGTTTTTGTGTGACCATATTCTTGACAATTATGGCACTGTACGGGTCCAGAACGCTTGTGTGGTTCTTCAACTGTTATTTTTTCGGTATAAGAGATATTTCAAATTGTAAACTGGATGAGTCTCGTTTTTTTTTCAATTTTATATCGTTTGGCTCAAGATCGACGCGAAATAGAGGTTGAGGAATCTTCTCCCTATTTATAATGTTAGATACATTTTTTACCTTAAATCCCTGGAGGACGAGTGCATCTTTTATTTCTTCGGGAGCAACGATAGAAATACGATCTGCAGGCCCTTAGCAATTTTAAGGTGATATGTGTAGAAACTTTTCTTACTTTTTTTCAAATTCAGTAATCAGTTTGCGAAAATCTTTTTCTTCATAAATTTGAATTTTGGTTTCATCAATGTTACCACGTTTTGTTGGAACGATGTGAAATTTATTCTCAGCAATGACTGAAATTAAATTTTTTATAAGAGCGTTTGGTGGCGGCTTGGATGTTTTGTTCGTAGATACATCGGGTTCGTTGTTGTCATCTTGCAATATTTGAAAACGATTTTGACGGTTAAAAGAGGATGCGCTGTTATCCCTAGACATTTTTGGAGCAGATGATATTTTCGAAGACTTTGGTCTTCGCCCGCGCTTTACCACTGTTATATATCTGTCCATTCCCACTTGGACCTTGGGTTTTGGGCTGCTCTTAACTTCAGTAAAGACTTGGTTAAGTGATGACCACGAGCCCGAAGCGGATGATATCGCTGAGTTAAATGTAGAAGTACTAGGCAACGGTAATGTTAACGAATCACTAATTGGCATTGGACAAAGCGAAGTTGATCGCTGACGAAAAAGTGGTCTCGCCGTTAAAAAAAGTTTACTATCAGATTTCTTATTTAATTTGTTATCATTAAGAGCTTCAGAGCTCTCAGTAAGTCTATCATGAGATTTTTCATTTTTATTATTTTCATTAAGAGCTTCAGAACTCACAGTAAAATAGGCATTTCTGCCATTAGAACTCACTTCACAGTTATTTGTTTTTGAGGTACTCATATAGAGTATTCCTCAAGGGCACCTTGTTTGTTTGTTGTTGTTTTTGTTTGTCGGTTTTTTTTGTTTATGTTATTTATAACTATGTAAAAAAATATTAGCAACGCAAATAAAGCTTAATTTTCCAAAATAATATGTATTCCGAATATTTTTGCGTTTGATTTTTTTTTTGTTTAGTATTAAATAAAAACTCCGCTAAATCGACTGTTCACTATGAATGTACAACGAGAACTGAACACCAAGGTTAATTGTAAATATTCTGACAATAACGTAATAGAACGGAACAACTAGCTGATCTTAAGTTTGAGTTTAAAGTGCTTGTTCCCGCCACCGATTGAAACGTCCGAGTTTTTAGGTTTTTCTTAGTGATATCTGCTAAAGATTTATTTGTGTATCAAATTTCTGCCCTCTACTGCAAATTTGAGTTTTAAAGGCGTGGCCCCAATACCGAATAAAACTTCTTGGTTTTAAGATTTTTCCATTGGCTTACTCATCTACACTTTCCTGTGTATAAAAGTTCTCTAGCCTGAATAAAACCTTTAAATTTTATGCGCATTACTCTGCCCAGCATTTTAAAGTCAAAAGCGAAAAGCATGTTACTTGTTGTTGCATTCTACAGTTTTATTTTAGTTATTCCAGCCTTCTGAAACTGTGATAACCAAGTGAACAGTGATTGCTGTATTAAGTGAGAAATTTTTAGATTATTTAATTTAACTGTAGTGAATTTTAATCAGAAATAATTCATAGTTAGGCTCAAGTGTACCGATGGTACATCGAATAAGTAAAAATAATTAATGTGATGATCGTAAAAAGACAAGTAAGAATAGGTAAACATACTGAGGTAGAGTAATATACATAGTTTCGTGCTAACCTAAATAGAAAAATGAAAAAAAATGGAAAAAACAGAAAATTAATAGTGATACTTAATAAATGTGTTTACCGAAGGTAAATCAATTGTATACACAACAATCGTTTCTCATAATCCGTTTCATTGTAAATTTAAGTTAAATAGCTGATGTTAATAAGAATCTCTACCCAAGTAGATAGACTAGGGTGCTGATGAAGTGCGTGGCTGCACAGAAAAGTATCGGTATTTCCCCCAGCTTAAAGTCTAAGTTTAATTTTTCTTCTCTTCTTTAGAAACTCACATTAATTAATAAAAATATTTCATTCAATAAGAATTGAAATTACTGAACTTGAGCCTAACTATGAATTATTTCTGATTAAAATTCACTACAGTTCAATTAAAGAATCTAAAAATTTCTCACTCAATAAATTTTAATTTTAAAAATATAAATTGTAACAAAAGCCTATAGGAGTAATTTTTAAAACTATAATGGAATTATATTTTGTTGAGTGACATATTTATACATTAAGTTTGAAGAATCAGATGCTTTATTTAATTTCTTCTCTAAATCTATTCTGGCACAATGGAACAATTATGATACGTTCAAAGCAAATTTGTATACAAACACTAGGGCGAATGACGCAACATGCTATTCGATATATACATATTTAAATACCATTCGATGCGAACGTTTTTTCGATATCGATCAGTACGACTTGGTACCAGGAACTTTTGAATGCTTTGCGTATTTAAGCCTTGAGAACATATTTATTTAATATTCCAGAAATTCATTATTTGATATATTTTCATAAGCTTACTTTGATTGATATTTATTTGCTGGTGGCTAAGAGTTTTCTATATACATACATATGTACATACATACATAAATATATTGCATTGATACTTTGCCTCACCATCAGCAAACTTCAACCACATACATACGTACATATATTGAAGAGTCACATACAGTCTTATGTACAGACTAAAAACTATTTGAAAATTCACAAAATATTATATTTTTGAAAATCACAAAAGAAAAATAATTGTAGTAGGCTTAGCAATTTTAACAAACCCCATCAAATAATTTACATTCGATATGGTTTGTGGCTGTTCAAAATATGTACATATATAGCAAAAATTACTGCTTCATAGGAGGTTACAGAATCACTTGCTGTTGCTAAAAAGCTAAAGCTAAAAGCAATATACATATTCACCAGAAGGCATGCATTTTCCGCCTTGCTAAAGTGCTTAATGCAGGTAATACTCAGATGCAAAACTCACTAGTTTGCAAAATTTTCTGTGATAATTATATACTTTGTTAGAGAGCCCGCCTTACGTTAGTGCTTTCCAGAAAAATTTTTCGAAGTTTTTGTTATCAAGTAGGCACCGCTTTGCATCCCTCAGTTGTTTGTGCTTCCAAATCAGAATTTTTTTTTTGCTGGGTGGTTGAAGTCTACGGATGATTTGGCAAAACACCACTGAAATATGTATGTAGAAAATGCTTAATCACCAGCAAATAATTTTCAATTCAAAACAAATTTATTTAATTTATTTATAATAATTTAATAGGTTTTATTAAATTTTTGCAAAATGTTTTTTTTATGAAAGACGTAACAAACAGTAAGACCAAAAGAAGTTTTTCAAATTAAATTTGTACTGCTAGTATATATGTATGTATGTACAAAATTATATAAATAAAATATTTTCAAACTTACCGTCATTTTTCAAACATTCATTTGCATGTTGCTTTAATTGGTGTTGGTGTTTTATTTTTATTATTTAATTTTTTTTATATGTCGCCTGCAAACAAATAATATTTAATATGTTAGTCTTCTGCTAAATTGGGAATGCCATAACATCTTTATCCCTCGCTATTCGTCTCTCTTATCTGTGATAGGGTAGTTTTAATCAATATTATAAATTATTTGTTATAATATATAAGTACATATAATTGCAATGTGTTTGTCCAAAGACACATGATGGAGATAATAATAATATACATATAATTACAATTACTGTCGGAATCAAATATTTCATTTAGATGAGCAAATTAAATATACATTGATGTCTTGTATCAATTAAAGTTTCAGATTGCCACAAAAACGTAAATGTGAAAATAATACCAAGATTTATATCCAAAAACTTTGGCAAACAAAATAACTGAGGTCAAAACAAGAACCAAGTTATTGCTTGTGTAATACTCCAGCAAAATATAAATGAACTGGTTCAAAAGGCAAGTGTGTTTTCAAAGGTTCATGCACTCTCATTTATTACAATGCTTTCTGAATGCATTGCATAATTGCTTACATTTTTTACACATAATTTGCAAATAAAAATGTCAACAAAAACTAGAGCGATTAAAAAACACGCTGTTTGTTCTTATAGAAACCGCTAGTGTTAACCATGATATAATGGTGTTGATGACACTTACATTTCTGTGATGCTGAGAAAAATTGACCCGCATTAAAAAGTGTTAAAAAGTAAAAATGCTAATTTTTACTGTCTGGCCCACGATGTCGACAAGAAACTATCTATCGCTTGAAAATATTGAAAACAAAAACAAATTTTCTTATTTTTTGTTTGTTTTTAATATAAGTAAGCGACAGATAATTTCTTGTCGACATCGTGGGCTAGGCCGTTAAATTCATAAAAGTTATTCTTAAGCAAACAAAAGCTTATAAGTTTAAAAAATTTTAAAACAAAATTGTGTTCATATTTGCAACTAAAAAAAGTAAAATAAAAATGAGTTATAAAGAAGAAGTTCTTGAAAATTCTGAGGAGGAAAACAATTATACCCAAGAGTCTCCACAGTGATTATGAAGCAAATTTAAATTGTGGTTTCAAGAGTATAACCCATCAGTAAAATGCTGTAATAGTCTTTTAAAAATTTTAAAATTCGAAAATCTAGATGTAATTGGTGGACTTATGCAAAGAAATGAGGAATTTCGTTCCAAAACAGTAATAGTGAACTACCAATTCGGGCGCTGATTAAAATTGTTAAATTGTGGCTGAAATTGTTAAATTTGGGTAATTAAAATTTGAAAATTCTTAAATTCTTGGAAATTTGTGAAATTTGATACCTGCGAGGGTGGTTCAATAAGTCCGTCCAAAGTTTTGTTTACATGAGGAGTTTTTTGTTTATATTAACTTTGTGGGAACAGTTGATTTTTTTTGGGTAATATTAATTGTGATAACGGGTGATTTTTTTGTGGGTGTGGTTTAAGGGGTTTTATAAGATTAAGATTTCACAAGTGTATATGCCGACGGGAAAATAATAAAAATGATTTTTCCTAATACCAATGGTGAAATAGTGATTATTAATTTTTCCTAATGCCGACGGCAATACATGATTATTATTTTTTTCAAATGCCGACGGCAAAACACATTTATATTTTTTTTTTCAAATTCCGACGGCAAAACATGATTATTATTTTCTAGTACCAAAGGGAAAATTACTAGTGTTGCCAGACTATAGAAATTTGTTATCGTAATACTATATCAGTAATATCAGAGAAAATAGATTTGATGACTACTACGCGATTCTCATATGAATAAATTGTTTATAAATAAAATAATTAAATAAATTAATAAACAATTAATTTAATTATTTTATTTATGTATAAAATATTCTCTTGTATATGAACACCCTATACTTGTGTGTGGATGATACAGCTTGTTACTCGCTGGTATTTATTTATTTGTTTAAGAAATATAATTGTATGTATGTATGTATGTATATTTGTATGTGTATGTATGTAGGTGTATTTGTATGTATGACTGAGCATGCTTGTGCGTAAAATATTTTGTAGAATACATTTATATTTTGCAACATAGTCATTTTCTTTGTCTACGATTATTTTAAAGCAGCAAAGTTTCAATTAAGTACAATCATCAGCAGAGAAACAAAAAAAAAGTAAAAATTTGCAAGTAAGCAATAAAGTTAACTCTCCTCCTCCCCACTTCCTTTTCTTTCATTTATGTAGTTTGTATTTGAAATAAGAAAACGCTTGTACATTCTTTTATTTTGTATTCATTTATTGTTTAACATTTTTTTAAATTTTATAATAATACCTACATATGTAAATTCATATATTAAGAAGTAAAAAAGTTCATTTAAAGCAAGACATTTCCTTTGTTAGTAAAATAGCATTTTTTTTAATGCGCAAACACCAAAATTATGATAACTACAATAAAGATATTCTGGATACTTGATTTCCATTTGTTTAAAGTTGATGCAGCCTATATCCTCAACGTTAGAAATTTTTCGGTGTAACATTTTTTCCAACCATCGTCTTTTTTCTTCACCTTTTACATAAATTTTTGAACATCTTGCGTTGGCTTTTAAAAAAATTGCAAACGCTTTGAAATGAAACTGATCCAGCAGTCCAGTTTAGGTGATGATAGTTTTTTCTTAGCCACTTTGCTTCTCTTTGCTTTTTTATTGATCACCATTTAAAATCAAATGGGGATTTTATAATGAAATGGTTATATTCATAATTGTTGAAAACAATCGCTACTTCTTTTGCGATGAAATCATTTGAATTACTCTTGAAACCTTGTACGTCTATAAAAATTATGTTGTTATCCATATTACTCAATTTATAAGACTTTTCGAACTTGTCCTTTGATAGGTATATATTCTATTATACGATCATGAATAAGAATGCAGTAAGCTGTTGTCTTTGCTGCAATATTATTTGTTGTTTCAAATTCTATTTTTATATCAATCGGTCCATTATTGAGTGATTCATTCTGATGACTGACATCTACTACAATAATAGGAGCTTTTGTCTTAAATTCTGGTGCAGTTAGAAGCGGTTGAGATTCTTTCATATAATAGCTTTGTTGAAATCTTATATACATATCATATAGAATTGCATATCGTTAATTTTTGAACTTTATGTTAAGATCATCATATGGATATGAGACTGAATTTAAATGTACTTTTAAAATAGTCAAATCACAATGAACAAACTTATTTTCTTGTTGAAAAGCAATTAATACAAAACGTGGGCGTTCTCTATTTGCAGCCAGTTTAACATTCCAAATATGGCTAGTTCCTATGTTTAATTGTGGATTAATATGACAATCCCAACTGCGAAATGCCATAGGTATAGAAGCACCATTATTAATAATTTTTATCATATTCAATTTGCTAAAGTCCGATAATTGTACATGTGGGATTCTCCATGAGATGAGTGAAATTGTAAGTTTAGCTTTTTCAGTAGAAACACTCGAGCGCACAAGATCTTCATCGTTCTTATTGTGCAAGAGTATCAATTCATGTTTTCCATTTAGTATAACTTTGTTGTAGTCTTCAGCGAATCCTAGAAGCATTTTTAGAGGTACATAGAAATTGAAAAAAAGAGTGACATCGTCAATTTTGTTCCATCCAGCATTTTGCATCACGTTGCTTTCAGTTGGTGACATAGAAAATTTTTTATTGTGCTTGTGGCTCCTAAATATCTTGTATGATCAATTTCAATTCCATTGAGCTCATAGCGAATTTCATCAAACAGATATGCCACAAAGTTGTTTTTATACCCTTTACCAAAAAATGTTAAAAGGGTATATATAGTTTTGTCATTCCGTTTGTAATTTCTACAATATTAATAAGAGACACATAAAGTATATATATTCTGGATCCTTATGCATAGGAAAGACGAACAAGCGATGTCTGTCTGTCCGTCTGTCTGTACGTGAAATCGGTTTTCCCAAGCTCCCAGAAGAGCTAGAGGCTTCGTTCTTGGACTGGTGTGTCAGAAATTTTCCGAAAAATTTTGCTATTGAAATTCAGCAAAATCGAACTGACGGTTTCAGAGCTGGAAACCTCATACTCAATATTCCCATAGAAAATAACTACCGAAAACAAGTTTTCATTACTTTTTTATTAAATTAACTTATTTTTTACTTCGGTATGAATAAAATTGGTATTTATAATTAAAAAAAAAATTAAAAAATTTAACAAAATAAAAAAACGTTTCCAGGGTTGGAAAACTTTAACTTTTTTCCTAATAATTAAACATATTTCATGTTTTAGGAAGAAGGCTATTTTCTCAGGAACGGTAAAAGCTACGGGTCTGAAATTTGGACAGTGTATGTAGAACTTTGGTCGCTACAACAACAAATATATAAAAGCTAAAAATTGAAGGGTGTTCCAAAATGAGTGACGAAAACTTTTAAAATCCCATGTAATATACATACAATTGTATTATGTATGTACATATGCATATTGACACTTGAAATTTGTAAAATTAGTGTATTTTTATATATGCTACAACAATTAACACTAAAATTAAAAAAAATTTAAATTAAAGGGTGATCCATCAGTTAATGCAATTTTGACTATGTAATTTTAACAAATTGCTATATCTTGGAAACCGTAAGAGCTAAACTGTTAAAATTTTCAAAAACGGTAAAACTAAAAAATCCAAAAATTATAAAATCGCCAAAAATTTAAAAAAAATCGCCAAAACGAAAAAAATCGCCAAAAATGAAAAAAAACGCTAAAATTAAAAAAAAACGCCAAAAACCGCAAATTTTGCCAAAACAAACAAAAAATGGTTATATGAACAAAAATCGCCAAAAATTAAAAAAAATCGCCTAAATAAAAAAAAATCGCCAAAATAAAAAAAATCGCCAAAACGAAAATAAATCGCCAAAATTAAAAAAAACGCCAAACACTAAAAAAATCGCCAAAACAAAAAAAAAATTGCCTATATGAAAAAAATCGCTTATATGAAAAAAAAATCGTCAAAATCAAAAAAATCGCCATAACGAAAAAAAATCGCCAAAATTAAAAAAACGCCAAAAACCCAAAAAAAATCGCCAAAACGAGAAAAAAGTGTCAAAACAAAAAAAATTCCCACAATGACAAAAATCCGCAAAAATCGCCAAATAAAAAATAAATGCTTATATTAACAAAAATCGCCAAAAATGAAAAAAGATCGCCTAAATGAAAAAAAATCGGCAAAATCAAAAAAATCGCCAAAACGAAAATAAATCGCCAAAATTAAAAAAAACGTCAAAAACCGAAAAAAATCGCCAAAAGGAGAATAAATTGCCTGTATGAAAAAAAAATCGCCAAAAATGAAAAAAATCGCCTACATGAAAAAAAAATCGCCAAAATCAAAAAAATCGCCAAAACGAAAATAAATCGCCAAAATTAAAAAAACGCCATGAACCGAAAAAAATTGTCTATATGAAAAAAATCAGCAAAATTAAAAAAACGCTTAATACTGAAATAAATAGCCAAAACGAAAAAAATTGCCTATATCGTAAAAATTAAAAAAAACGTCAAAAACCGAAAAAATCGCCAAAACGAAAAAAATCGCCAAAATAAAAAAATGCTAAAATTAAAAAAAAAACGCCAAAAACCGCAAATTTTGCCAAAACAAACAAAAAATGGTTATATGAACAAAAATCGCCAAAAATTAAAAAAGATCGCCTAAATGAAAAAAAATCGGCAAAATCAAATAAATCGCCAAAACGAAAATAAATCGCCAAAATTAAAAAAAAACGTCAAAAACCGAAAAAAATCGCCAAAACGAAAATAAATTGCCTATATGAAAAAAAATCGCCAAAACGAAAATAAATCACCAAAATTAAAAAAAAAGCCATGAACCGAAAAAAATCGCCAAAACAAAAAAAAAATTGCCTATATGAAAAAAATCACCAAAATTAAAAAAAAACGCTAAACATTGAAAAAATAGCCAAAACAAAAAAAATTGCCTATATCGCCAAAATTAAAAAACGTCAAAAACCGAAAGAATCGCCAAAACAAAACAAAAATTGCGTATATGAAAAAAATCGCCAAATAATAAAAAAATCGCCTAAATGAACAAAAATTTCAAAATCAAACAAATTGTCAGAAGAGGAAAAAAGTCGCCAAAATTAAAAAAAAGCCAAAAACCGAAAAAATCGCCAAAACGAGAAAAAAAGTGTCAAAACTAAAAAAATTGCCACAAAAAAATAAAAAAAATAAAATATATAAAAAATAAGAAAATCGCCTAAATGAAAAAAAAATCGTCAAAATCAAAAAAATCGCCAGAACAAAAAAATCACCAAAATTAAAAAAAAACGCCAAAAACCGAAAAAAACGCCAAAACCAAAAAAATTGCCTATATGAAAAAAAATCGCAAAAAAGCACCAAATTAAACATAATGCCTAAAACCTGAAAATTGCACAAAAAGTATGAATTTTTTCACAAAATTAATATGTACCTACATATGTACATATCTCTGTGCTTATGTATGTATCTCTATACTACATAAACGCACTTTGGTAAAGGGTATATAAGATTCGGCACAGCCGAATATACCACTCTTACTTGTTTAGTATAAAGTTCTCTGAAGATGACGAAGATTTGGTCTTATTATTATCATCGGCAACAACCCCCTACACATAAATGTAGCTCTCACTGGGTAGCACGTACAAATCTTGATTTTTATTGAAATTCTAATTTCATCGTTATTGTTGTAAGACTGTAAGTATGGGACATATGTATGATAGTCCTTTTTGATTATATTTTCATCAGACAAAGGTTTATCTAAGACATCTATTATTGAAATCATTTTGTCTTTAATTTCAAATTCAATGACTTCAGAAACTTTTTATTTGATGTTGTTAGAGATTTTTGTTGAGCTGTTCGCTTTAATGTTGTTGTTGTTGTTTTTGCTGCTATATTTTTCAATGTATTTGTGTTGTACTTATATTAGCATTATTTATTTGACCTTAAAAGTATTCGTATTGTAATTTCCTCTCCTCGGAAATTAATTAAATCACCGTGTTGATCAAGTACGCGTAGCGTTAGTGAACTTATCTCTATGGTGTTCACAGGTAAATAGATGAGATTTCTTGGAACCTCATCTATTTTATAGCCTGGAGGCACATTTATTGGAAATTCATGAAGTGTATGCGATTTGGAGTTATTTATATATGTGTTAATAGCGATACTACTTTCAGTTCGCAAGAGATTCACTTTAAAAATATTAACTGGAAGATCTGAGTAATAATATTTGTTTGGTGTTAGGATTTTGCTATTGAATCCTAAAAGTTTTCCAATTGTGTTGTACTTATTAAAATATACAGGATCCTTGGAATTATTAACTTTAACTTGCATTGTGTTATTATTGGCTTCAATAAAAATCTTATTTGCTGGACAAAGTCGTTTGTATTGCTCTTCTATAAAATCAACTATATCATTTAATTCGTAAGATCCAATTGGTATTTAAATTTTATCAATTTTTAAAATCAGTTAGAGCACACTCATATGCACCATGTAATTCAATAGGAGGAAAGTAACTAGCAGATAATTCGGATGAGTTAGAGCTTAGAGTAAGTGTTATTGACATTATAACAGACTGATTACAATTAAATAAAGTTTAGTATACAGTATGGTTTATAAGCATAATTTACATATTTATTTCATTTCCTTATTTTAAAATTAACATTAGTTTCTTAGTATTAATGCTATTATTGTTCTTGATATGATGCTGTTGGTGATTTAGTTTTTCTTCCAACTATAATATTTCATCTTTACTTATCCAAGAATTGTGTTGATCTGAAAATCCTAGCCATTTAACATATACTTCCTTCGTTTTAGTTTTGAGAACCTTTTCAACTAGATATGTATTTGGAAATCTAGTTTTTGAAAGTTCATCAGTATAGAATCCACCTTTAATAGGATTACCAAGATAATTTTCTAATATGTATGTTGCAGGATTTGTATTTTGAACTTTGGTAATTGTGAATATTTCTGTGGTCCAATTTGGAGTATAACCCTTTTCAAAGATATGCTTATATTTGCTTATGCGAACATGATCTCCTACATTAAATTTCGACATTTTATACATCTTCAAATGACTGTATACTGTATTAAGCAGCTTTTGCTCATTTGTTGAGTTGACTTTAATAGGAGACATTTTAATTGTGCGATGAAATTTTTTATTGTATGCATTAACTAAATCTTTGTGTATATCAGTCCACTGATATGAACCATTATAGCTGAATTCTTTCCACATCATTCCTTTCAATGTTCTATTAAATCGTTCTACAATTGATGCTTTCATACTGCTATATGTTGAGTAGTGATTAATGTCGTATTTATGCATTAATTTTTCAAAGTTTTTGTTGAAAAATTCTTTGCCATCATCTGTTTGTAAGTTTTTTGGTACTCGCCCTAATTCAAAAATATCTGCCATTGCCTTGGTTGTTTCAAGTGCAGTTTTTGTTTTTAGCGGTACTGCCCATGCAAATTTTGAAAATGTGTCAATTACAGTCAACCAAAATCGATAATTTTTATTTTCCTTAGAATAGTTCCCCATTTCAACTAAATCAGCTTGCCAAAGATCATCAATTCCTTTCATTACAACTCTGCGACGCACAAAATGTTTTCGTGCTTGCTTATGGAGTTCGTTTACTAAATTTCATTTTGAAGACATTAAGTTGTTTTTACAGATTTTTTTGGAGAGTATTGTGATCTACTTGAAGGACTTTCAGCTATTGATACAAACATGTAATTTTCCAATCTATAAATTTTCTCATTAAGCTGCTCAATTTGTTCTTCAAAGGATGTTTTCATTTTTTGGATATCTTTTTCAATTTTATAATTTTCTTCTATATCTAATTTTATTTCACGTTGTAGTTCTTCGATTTGCATTTGAAGATCTTCTTGAATTACAGTATTGTCTGCCTTAAAGTATGTTAATAATTTCTCTTCTAGTTTTTCGATTTGAGTTTGCAGAAACAATTTATTGATAACATCGTTTTCCTCCAGAGCTTTTGCAGCATTTTTGATCCTTTTGTTTTGGACATCAATGTTGTTGTTCGTATCCACAAATAACCCCAACAGTTTAGGTGCATTTTTCAAAGAAATTATGTTGCTAGTATCGTTTAAGTAGTGTCCAAACTTATTAACAGACATGCTTTATATACTTTATTAAAGTTAATGTATTATATTCGCTTCACGTAGCTCTTCAATAATTGATACAATCTCGTTATTGTGATTAGTTTGACCTGCACCGTGTGATGCGAGCAGTAGTAGAAGTCGATCTACTAACTCATTTGGATCGACCCAGTATATATAGTTGGGCTTATGAATATTAAATTCCATCATTCCATCACCTAAATAGCTACCTTTTCGCTTATATCCTGTTGATTGGGGTAAATTCTTCTGGTTTTTCTCGTCAATAAATTTCTTAATAATATGTTTATATTTATATCCTCTAGTACCCTTTATTTGACCATCAGGTGTAAAGTCTCTTCTATATGCATTAGTAGTAATTAAAATCTTTTTATAGATTTCGAGTTCAAGTTTATCATAATTTTTTGGTATTTTATGAAACATTAGAGAAAATAGCCCTTGTGTTAGAGCCCATATTTGACCACCAACTTGTATTTTATCTTTATTAAGTTTGAGCTTACTATCACCAAATTTCCATTCATTATTGAAATCTTTATGTGGACCATAGTTTGTATCTAGTTCATTTCTTCCTTCCAAGACTGATAAGTCAGTATAAGTATCTTGTGTATTGGAAGTCTGTGAGTAAAAATCATCATCATCATCATCGTCATCATCATTTACAGTATTAACATCATTTAATGAGATGGTATTATCAAACTTGTCTCTATCTTGACTGATGTTTTTTCAGGCTTAAGACTTGTTTTATTTTCAACTTCTGCCTTCATTTTACTTTCTTCTTTCATGGGAATTCTTTTAATTTTTTTAGAACTATTTATGAATTCTTTGAGTGGTTCTGTTATAGGTTTAAATGTATCTCTTAGTTGTTCACGTGTATATATTTCACCAGTTTTTATACTACGAAGCTTTTTCTTCAAGACATTTCTTGTCATTGTCAACACCAATTGTTTTAAAATTTTCTCATCCATGTTTAATAATAGTAAATAACGGGTATCAGCTATTAGATCAGGTATCTGCCTTTTAGGACCTGGTCTGGTTATCAGATCAGCCTTTTAGGACCTGATCTGGTTATCAGATCAGCTTTTTGGGACCTGGTCTGGTTATCAGATCAGCTTTTCAGGACCTGGTCTGGTTATCAGATCAGCTTTTCAGGACCTGGTCTGGTTATCAGATCAGCTTTTCAGAAAATTATGAGAAGTTCCAATAAATTTGTCGAGAGTGTTGGAAGGATAAATATGGATTTTTGGTGATAAGCAAAGATAATGAATTAAATAATGGTCGCTACAGAAAGCAATTTGACTATTTCATAACTATATAAACTACTCTTGATAAACATTCACTTTAGTTATTAATCTAACTTTAAACTTCATACATTTATTTGCTATAATCTGAGCTACTACCTGATAAACTGATCTGAAAACCAGACCAGGTCCTAACAAGCTGATCTGATAACCAGACCAGGTCCTGAAAAGCTGATCTGAAAACCAGACCAGGTCCTGAAAAGCTGATCTGATAACCAGACCAGGTCCTGAAAAGCTGATCTGATAACCAGACCAGGTCCTGAAAAGCTGATCTAATAACCAGACCAGGTCCTAAAAAGCTGATCTGATAACCAGACCAGGTCTTAAAAGGTTGATCTGATAACCAGACCAGGCAGATACCTGAATTAATAGCTGATACCTGTTATTTACTATTATTAAACATGGATGAGAAAATTTTAAAACAATTGCTGTTGACAAGAAATGTCTTGAAGAAAAAGCTTCGTAGTATAAAAACTGGTGAAATAGATACACGTGAACAACTAAGAGATACATTTAAACCTATAACAGAACCACTCAAAGAATTCATAAACAGTTCTAAAAAAATTAAAAGAATTCCCATGAAAGAAGAAAGTAAAATGAAGGCAGAAGTTGAAAATAAAACAAGTCTTAAGCCTGAAAAAACATCAGTCAAGAGAGAGACAAGTACACCAAAGAAACTAGCAGAAGGAACAATATTTGATAATACCATCTCATTAAATGATGCTAATACTGTAAATGATGATGACGATGATGATGATGATGATTTTTACTCACAGACTTCCAATACACAAGATACTTATACTGACTTATCAGTCTTGGAAGGAAGAAATGAACTAGATACAAACTATGACACATAAAGATTTCAGTAATGAATGGAAATTTGGTGATAGTAAGCTCAAACTTAATGAAGATAAAATACAAGTTGGTGGTTAAATATGGTCTCTAACACCAGGGCTATTTTCTCTAATGTTTCATAAAATACCAAAAAATTATGATAAATTTGAACTCGAAATCTATAAAAAGATTTTAATTACTACTAATGCATATAGAAGAGACTATACACCTGATGGTCAAATAAAGGGTACTAGAGGATATAAATATAAACATATTATTAAGAAATTTATTGACGAGAAAAACCAGAAGAATTTACCCCAATCAACAGGATATAAGCGAAAAGGTAGCTATTTAGGTGATGGAATGATGGAATTTAATATTCATAAGCCCAACTATATATACTGGGTCGATCCAAATGAGTTAGTAGATCGACTTATACTACTGCTCGCACCACACGGTGCAGGTCATACTAATCACAATAACGAGATTGTATCAATTATTGAAGAGCTACGTGAAGCGAATATAATACATTAACTTTAATAAAGTATATAAAGCATGTCTGTTAATAAGTTTGGACACTACTTAAACGATACTAGCAACATAATTTCTTTGAAAAATGCACCTAAACTGTTGGGGTTATTTGTGGATACGAACAACAACATTGATGTCCAAAACAAAAGGATCAAAAATGCTGCAAAAGCTCTGGAGGAAAACGATGTTATCAATAAATTTTTTCTGCAAACTCAAATCGAAAAACTAGAAGAGAAATTATTAACATACTTTAAGGCAGACAATACTGTAATTCAAGAAGATCTTCAAATGCAAATCGAAAAACTACAACGTGAAATAAAATTAGATATAGAAGAAAATTATAAAATTGAAAAAGATATCCAAAAAATGAAAACATCCTTTGAAGAACAAATTGAGCAGCTTAATGAAAAAATTTATAGATTGGAAAATTACATGTTTGTATCAATAGCTGAAAGTCCTTCAAGTATGAGCAAAAGCTGCTTCATACAGTATACAGTCATTTGAAGATGTATAAAATGTCGAAATTTAATGTAGGAGACCATGTTCGCATAAGCAAATATAAGCATATCTTTAAAAAGGGTTATACTCCAAATTGGACTACAGAAATATTCACAATTACCAAAGTTCAAAATACAAATCCTGCAACATACATATTAGAAAATTATCTTGGTAATCCTATTAAAGGTGGATTCTATACTGATGAACTTTCAAAAACTAGATTTCCAAATACATATCTAGTTGAAAAGGTTCTCAAAACTAAAACGAAGGAAGTATATGTTAAATGGCTAGGATTTTCAGATCAACACAATTCTTGGATAAGTAAAGATGAAATATTATAGTTGGAAGAAAAACTAAATCACCAACAGCATCATATCAAGAACAATAATAGCATTAATACTAAGAAACTAATGTTAATTTTAAAATAAGAAAATGAAATAAATATGTAAATTATGCTTATAAACCATACTGTATACTAAACTTTATTTAATTGTAATCAGTCTGTTATAATGTCAATAACACTCTGAGCTCTAACTCATCCGAATTATCTGCTAGTTACTTTTCTCCTATTGAATTACATGGTGCATATGAGTGTGCTCTAACTGATTTTCATTCATACAACAGTATTCCAAATGTAGACACTTACAACAATATGTTTCATATAGGAGAACATAAAATTTAAATACCAATTGGATCTTATGAATTAAATGATATAGTTGATTTTATAGAAGAGCAATACAAACGACTTTGTCCAGCAAATAAGATTTTTATTGAAGCCAATAATAACACAATGCAAGTTAAAGTTAATAGTTCCAAGGATCCTGTATATTTTAATAAGGACAACACAATTGGAAAACTTTTAGGATTCAATAGCAAAATCCTAACACCAAACAAATATTATTACTCAGATCTTCCAGTTAATATTTTTAAAGTGAATCTCTTGCGAACTGAAAGTAGTATCGCTATTAACACATATATAAATAACTCCAAATCGCATACACTTCATGAATTTCCAATAAATGTGCCTCCAGGCTATAAAATAGATGAGGTTCCAAGAAATCTCATCTATTTACCTGTGAACACCATAGAGATAAGTTCACTAGCGCTACGCGTACTTGATCAACACGGTGATTTAATTAATTTCCGAGGAGAGGAAATTACAATACGAATACATTTAAAGTCAACTAAAAAATGCTAATATACAACACAAATACATTAAAAAATATAGCAGCAAAAACAACAACAACATTAAAGCGAACAGCTCAACAAAAATCTCTAACAACATCAAATAAAAAGTTTCTGAAGTCATTGAATTTGAAATTAAAGACAAAATGAGTTCAATAATAGATGTCTTAGATAAATCTTTGTCTGATGAAAATATAATCAAAAAGGACTATCATACATATGTACCATACTTACAGTCTTACAACAATAACGATGAAATTAGAATTTCAATAAAAATCAAGATTTTTACGTGCTACCCAGTGAGAGCTACATTTATGTGTAGGGGTTTGTTGCCGATGATAATAATAAGACCAAATCTTCGTCATCTTCAGAGAACTTTATACTAAAAAACAACTTTGTGGCATATCTGTTTGATGAAATTCGCTATGAGCTCAATGGAATTGAAATTGATCATACAAGATATTTAGGAGCCACAAGCACAATAAAAAATTTGGTTTCTATGTCACCAACTTAAAGCAACGTGATGCAAAATGCTGGATGGAACAAAATTGACGATGTCACTCTTGTAAATGGATTTTTCAATTTCTATGTACCTCTAAAAATGCTTCTAGGATTCGCTGAAGACTACAACAAAGTTATACTAAATGGAAAACATGAATTGATACTCTTGCGCAATAAGAACGATGAAGATCTTGTGCGCTCGAGTGTTTCTACTGAAAAAGCTAAACTTACAATTTCACTCATCTCATGGAGAATCCCACATGTACAATTATCGGACTTTAGCAAATTGAATATGATAAAAATTATTAATAATAGTGCTTCTATACCTATGGCATTTCGCAGTTGGGATTGTCATATTAATCCACAATTAAACATAGGAACTAGCCATATTTGGAATGTTAAACTGGCTGCAAATAGAGAACACCCACGTTTTGTATTGATTGCTTGTCAACAAGAAAATAAGTTTGTTCATTGTGATTTGACTAATTTAAAAGTACATTTAAATTCAGTCTCATATCCATATGATGATCTTAACATAAAGTTTAAAAATGAACGATATGCAATTCTATATGATATGTATATAAGATTTCAACAAAGCTATTATATGAAAGAATCTCAACCGCTTCTAACTGAACCAGAGTTTAAGACAAAAGCTCCTATTATTGCAGTAGATGTCAGTCATCAGAATGAATCACTCAATAATGGACCGATTGATATAAAAATAGAATTTGAAACAACAACTAATATTGCAGCAAAGATAACAGCTTACTGCATTCTTATTCATGATCGTATAATAGAATATATACCTATCAAAGGACAAGTTCGAAAAGTCTTATAAATTGAGTAATATGGATAACAACATAATTTTTATAGACGTACAAGGTTTCAAGAGTAATTCCAATGATTTCATCGCAAAAGAAGTAGCGATTGCTTTCAACAATTATGAATATAACCATTTCATTATAAAATCCCCATTTGATTTTAAATGGTTATCAATAAAAAAGCAAAGAGAAGCAAAGTGGCTAAGAAAAAACTATCATCACCTAAACTGGACTGCTGGATCAGTTTCATTTCAAAGCGTTTGCAATTTTTTTAAAAGCCAACGCAAGATGTTCAAAAATTTATGTAAAAGGTGAAGAAAAAGGACGATGGTTGGAAAAAATGTTACACCGAAAAATTTCTAACGTTGAAGATATAGGCTGCATCAACTTTAAACAAATGGAAATCAAGTATCAAGAATATCTTAATTGTAGTTATCATAATTATGGTGTTTGCGCATTAAAAAAATGATATTTTACTAACAAAAGAAATATCTTGCTTTAAATGAACTTTTTACTTCTTAAAATATGAATTTACATATGTATGTATTATTTTAAAATTTAAAAAAATTTTAAGCAATAAATTTATACAAAATTAAAGAATGTACAAGCGTTTTCTTATTTCAAATACAAACTACATAAATGAAAGAAAAGGAAGTGGGGAGGAGGAGAGTTAACTTTATTGCTTACTTGCAAATTTTTACTTTCTTTTTGTTTCTCTGCTGATGATTGTACTTAATTGAAAATTTGCTGCTTGAAAATAATCGTAGACAAAGAAAATGATTATGTTGCAAAATATAAATGTATTCTACAAAATATTTTACGCACAAGCATGCTCAGTCATACATACAAATACACCTACATACATACACATACAAATATACATACATACATACATACAATTATATTTCTTAAACAAATAAATAAATACCAGCGACAAACAAGCTGTATCATCCACATACAAGTATAGGGTGTTCATATACAAGAGAATATTTTATACATAAATAAAATAATTAAATTAATTGTTTATTAATTTATTTAATTATTTTATTTATAAACAATTTATTAGCGTGAGGAAATCATACACATATTCTCTCGATTCATATGAGAATCGCGTAATAGTCATCAAATCTATTTTCTCTGATATTACTGATATAGTATTACGATAACAAATTTCTATAGTCTGGCAACACTAGTAATTTTCCCTTTGGTACTAGAAAATAATAATCATGTTTTGCCGTCGGAATTTGAATAAAAAATATAAATGTGTTTTGCCGTCGGCATTTGAAAAAAATAATAATCATGTATTGCCGTCGGCATTACGAAAAATTATCATGCATTGCCGTAGGCATTAGGAAAAATTATCATGCATTGCCGTAGGCATTAGGAAAAATTAACATGCATTGCCGTAGGCATTAGGAAAAATTAATAATCACTATTTCACCATTGGTATTAGGAAAAATCATTTTCATGATTTTCCCGTCGGCATATACACTTGTGAAATCTTAATCTTATAAAACCCCTTAAACCACACCCACAAAAAAATCACCCGTTATCACAATTAATATTACCCAAAAAAATCACCCGTTCCCACAAAGTTAATGTAAAAAAAAAACTCCTTATGTAAACAAAAATTTGGACGGACTTATTGAACCACCCTCGCAGGTATCAAATTTCCAAGAATTTAAGAATTTTCAAATTTTAATTACCCAAATTTAACAATTTCAGCCACAATTTAACAATTTTAATCGGCGCACAGTGGCTGAAAATCGTTTTTCATTGGCCTAAAGTCTAATTTTTTTTGTCACCGATTTTTAAAATTTTTACGCCTTTTTGTAGCTAATATATCCAGATTAAGGTAGCCAAAAACTTAGGTTAAACTATTGATAATTGTGGGCGTGGCATGCTGTCAAACTCAACCGTTTTTTTAATTTCAGAAAAAGGTGTTTTTCTTTTGTTTTTTATCAAAAATAAATGGTTACTACTCGCAAGCTATCATCGATAACGGCCTGCGGTCTTTTTTATAATGTTGGTAGGACTATAGTCTTTAGTTGTTGTAAGTGGTCACAGCTCTAGCGTTTAATATTACGGGCGTTATGAAATATTTATGAAACTACTATATTTTTCTCAAATTTAAATTTTAGTGGAATAGAACTTCTAGGGAACAAAAGGGAACAAGAAACGTATACCACCAGGAGAAAGGTGAAAGTGTCCTCTTTAACGCTATATATACTTTTGCACCCGTGACGACCCGTGGGTAGAACACTTTTTTCATTTTAATGAAATTACTCTAAAAAAAATTCAAATTAATTTAAACAGCCCTATAAGTACTCGTATACAATAGTGTCTTAAATTTTCACTTTTTTGCCTAAAAGTTTGTTTTTTTTTACTTTAGACTACGTAAAACGAAAAAAATTAAATATAATACCTGCGAAAGGGTTTAATGGCTTTGTTTTGATCAGCAAAAAATAAGTCATAAAATTATCACAATAGGTTCTACAGTAAACATATGATCTCTTTCTGAATTTACCTGTTATCAAATGTTAGGGTCAACCAAAGTCATAAACATTTTTATAACAATAATGGCGACATTAAACCACTAAAGATAAAAAACAACCCCATATTGGCGAGATACTAATCAGTTTTACCTGATATTAAGGTCTGAATAACATGTGCAGTTTTGTTCAATTTAAGCACTACCTGCTATGAAATTGAAGATCAATGTGTGAATAACATTTATCTAAAAATGTATAAAACTACGGATTCCATAAGGGATTACTCAGTAATAAGTTAATCCTTTAATTGTACGGATAAAATATAACAAATAAAAATATTCAGATAAATATGGAGAGCTTCAGTTATAAAGAACTGGCCGAAGAGTATTGTAGAAACAAAAACCAGAAGATGTTCTTAGTTACGTTAAAATAAAATTAAACTTAAATTCGTGTAGCACCGAAATGCAAGAGCAATTATCTAATTTCGTCAAAGCACTAAAAAAACGCTACAAAGAAGTTAGCTACAGTAAACAAAACTTTTATATAAAAAGTGCAAACTGGTTAGAAGGCCAACTTACTGTCGCTGCAGAAACAGCAAAGCAAGATAAGGCTGGAAGACCACGCAAATCATTAATGGGCAACTGCAGTGATAGATCTAAGAGGCGGAAACTTAAAGATTTTAACGATGCAATTGGTTGTACAAATATAAAAGAATCTTTCCTACATCAATTACGATCACAGAACCAATTATCAAAAGTGGATATCATTGAAAAAGTTGTTAAAGCTAGTCCAGTGAGAACAAAACGGATTCTTAAAAGTATACCAACTCCGAGTGATGCAATACAGTACACAAATGAGGAGGCATTAGCATTATTTCTGGATTTGAAATTAACAAAACAGCAATATATTAAGCTCAGACTGCGTGCGATTGAAAAAGGGTCAAATATGTATCCAGCATATCATTACATAACCGCTGCTAAAATAGACTGTTTGCCATCAAAGGACACTATTACAATCACACCAATTTCGGCAGAGGTACAACTACAATCTCTACTTGATCACACAGACGAACGCTTGCTACAATCAATAACAGGAAATGAGTTAAAGAAATATGGAAACACAAAGTTAATTCTTTTTTGTAAATGGGGATGTGATGGTTCCTCGGGACAAAAACAATACAAACAAGCTGTATGTGAAAATATTTCGGACTCAGATATGTTCATGGTATCATTTGTACCATTGCGATTGAAAAAGATTTTGGAAGATTCAGAGCCTTCGACTAGTACAACGCAAACAATGGATATTTGGAAAAATGAGACACCATCTTCTACGAAATACTGCAGGCCAATTAAATTTGAATTCAAAAAAGAAACTCATGATGCCATTAACAAAGAAGTTAGTGATATCAAGGCCCAAATTGCAACACTACAGCCATTACAATTACAGTTAGATGGGCAGCAAACTGAAGTAAGCTACCAATTAGTGCTGACAATGATAGATGGAAAAGTAGGTCAGGCTTTGACTAACACGAAGGCTGCATCCAGCTGCACTATATGCCAAGCAACATCAACCCAATTAAACCAAGTCCCGACAAAATCATTAGATAATACCGATGCATATGAATTTGGATTATCACCACTACATGCAAGAATACGACTTATGGAACACATACTAAAAATCAGTTATGATTTGGACTTCGGGTCTTGAGGATCAATAAGAAACAACGAAACCAACAAAGAGTTAAGAAGTTCAAAAAAGAAACATGTTCTAGATGAATATCGCAAATTAGGATTGATTATAGATCAGCCAAAACAAGGGTCAGGCAATACAAATGATGGCAATACCGCAAGAAGATTCTTTTCAGATCCAGAAACAGCATCTGAAATAACAGGAGTGGATTTAAACCTTATTTTCAGGTTTAAAATAATCCTAGAAGTACTTGCGTGCAATGAAGAAATTGACTCTAGAAAATTTGGAGATTATGCTAAGGAAACTGCAAAAATATATACAACCAACTACCCATGGAGAAATATGTCTGCAACAGTTCATAAAATCCTTTATCATGGAGAAGATATCATTAAATATCATTTGGTGCCACTTGGAGATCTATCAGAGGAGGCTCAGGAAAAAAGAAACAAGGATTACAGATTTTATAGAGAGCACAATACTAGAAAAATTTCACGAAATTCAACAAATGAAGATCTATTTAATATATTATTGGCAACGTCAGATCCGTTCATCTCCAGTATTCGAAATCAATGGAAAGTGGAACATCGGGATTTAGATGAAGAAGCCAAAAAACTACTAAAGAACAGAAATAGCACAGAACAAAATATGGAATATTTACAATCAATATTTGAGTCAAATGAATAATAATCATAATTGCCTTTCATTGTTATTTAAGGTACGAAAAGCATACTATTAGTAAAAAATAATAATAAACAGAACCTACCATTGTTACAAATGCTATTAAAATTTATTGCAGTTTTTATTTTTAATATGTTTTTTAAAATGATCAAATTTGACAGCAAAAAATAATAAATTTTTCTGTAGTAATAGCAATATTTTTAGATAATATTATTAAAGTTTTTTTTAAGTGTAACTATTCTTTGAGTGTAAACAAAATTGCAAATTAGACAGCAAAAAATTTTTAATTTTTCTGTAATAATAGCAAAATCGTTGATTTTACTATCTTTTTTAGTGTAAAATTTTTTTTGAGTGTAACATTAAATAAATTCCATTATTACAAAACATATTTATAATTATTACTAATTTCCATATATTAAATTTTTTAATAAATAAAAAAATAATAAACCCATATTTCACTCTAAAAGTTAAAAAAATTCAAAAGTTCAACTTTGAGCTAGAATTCCTTAAAAAGTCCTCAATCAATTTTAATGTAATTAAAACTGAGTCAAACTGAACTAAATATCTATCCACTAAAATAAAAATTACTTCAATATTTTGATCAGTTCAAAAGTTACAGAATTTTGGCCAATGAAAAACGATTTTCAGCCACTGTGCGGCGCCCGAATTGGTAGTTCACTACTACTCAAAACAGTGACATCTGGTGAATTTATTCACATTGGTTTGAAAACACTGCAAATAAATTATTCTGCCACATAGTGACACACTACAATTAGACATTGCCATCGATGGGTTGCCACTTTATAAAAGTTGTTCAGTTGGATTGTGGCCGATTTTGGGTAGAGTTTTAAATGAGCCGAGATTAGACGTATTTATTATAGGGATCTACATTAGAAAAAGTAATCCAATAAAAGTAAATACATATCTCCATGATTTTGCCGAAGAAATCAAGTCCAAAAAAAACTTGCATTCAAATTGGAGATAAAAGTTTGCATTGAGATTCGGGGTTTTATTTGTGATGTACCAGCGGGAGGTTTTTTGTGTAAAACAAAAGGCCATAATGCTCTAAATGGATTCCACCGATGCTACCAAGTAGGATTCCGAATCAGACATATAACTGTTTTTTCTTCCACTGTTGGTTCAAAAAGGCAAGATCTAGATTTTAAAACTAGGAAAGATGAAACGTATCACAAAGGATTGTGATTGATATATGAATCCAAATAAAAAAGTTTAGGGATAGGTATGATTATGTAATTTCCGTAATACGTTCAAGATTTCTCCTAGTTTTATGGAGTTGAGCACTTATCACACAATGTCCACAATCTCCTCCATGTAGCAGAATGTCACACAGAGTTCGGAGATCTTATGATCTACTCCGCATATCCCTTTGAAAATTATTTAAAAAGATTTAAACAAAGCATTAAAATGCCCAAACATATTCAACTGCAAATATACTAAATTTTTTCAGAGAAAAGTACTCTCATGTCCTCCAAAAACCATGAAATCCCCAGACAACATTTTGGTATTAAACAAGTCAGAGTGCTATATTCGGCTGTGCCGAATCTTATATACCCTTTACCAAAGTGCGTTTATGTAGTATAGAGATACAAACATAAGCACATAGATATGTAGGTGCATATTCATTTCGTGAAAAAATGCATACTTTTTTTCTAGTGCAATTTTTAATTTTTTGGCATTATGTTTAATTTGGTGCTTTTTAAATTTTGGCGATTTGTTTCATATAGGCAATTTTTTTTTGGTTTTGGCGATTTTTTTCGGTCTTTGGCTTTTTTTTAATTTTGGCGATTTTTTTCGTGCTGGCGATTTTTTTGATTTTGACGATTTTTTCATTTAGGCGATTATTTTATTTTTTATATATTTAATTTTTTTAGTTTTGACAGTTTTTTTCTCGTTTTGGCGATTTTTTTCGGTTTGTGGCGTTTTTTAATTTTGGCGATTTTTTTTCGTTTTGGCGATTTTTTTGATTTTGCCGATTTTTTTTCATTTAAGCGATTTTTTTAATTTTTGGCATATAGGCAATTTTTTTTGGTTTTGGCGATTTTTTCCGGTTTTGGCGTTTTATTTTTTAATTTTGGCGATTTATTTTCGTTTTGGCGATTTTTTTTGATTTTGGCGATTTTTTTTCATTTAGGCGATTTTTTTTAATTTTTGACGATTTTTGTTCATATAAAAATGTTTTTTTTTGTTTTGGCGATTTTTGCGGATTTTTGTCATTGTGGGATTTTTTTTTGTTTTGACACTTTTTTCTCGTTTTGGCGATTTTTTTCGGTTTTTGGCGTTTTTTTAATTTTGGCGATTTTTTTTCGTTGTGGCGATTTTTTTCATTTAAGCGATTTTTTTTAATTTTTGGCGATTTTTTTCATATAGGAAATTTTTTTTTTGATTTGGCGATTTTATTTCGGTTTATGGCGTTTTTTTAATTTTAGCGATTTATTTTCGTTTTGGCGATTTTTTTTTTGATTTTTGCGATTCTTTTTCATTTAGGCGATTTTTTTTTTTTAATTTTTGGCGATTTTTGTTCACATAATCATTTATTTTTGTTTCGGCGATTTTTTTCGGTTTTTGGCTTTTTTTTTTAATTTTAGCGTTTTTTTTTCATTTTGGCGATTTGTTTTGGCGATTTTTTTAAATTTTTGGCGATTTTATAATTTTCGGATTTTTTAGTTTGACCATTTTTGAAAATTTCAAGAGTTTAACTCTTACAGTTTCCAAGATATAGCAATTTGTCAAAATTACATAGTCAAAATTTCATTAACTGATGGGCCACCCTTTAATTTAAATTTTTTTAATTTTAGTGTTAATTGTTGTAGCCTATATAAAAATACACTAATTTTACAAATTTCAAGTGTCAATATACATATGTACACACATACATACAATTGTATGTATATTACATGGGATTTTAAAAGTTTTCGTTACTCATTTTGGAACACCCTTTAATTTTTAGCTTCTATATATTTGTTGTTGTAGCGACCAAATTTCTACACACACAGTCCAAATTTCAGACCCGTAGCTTTTACCGTTCCTGAGAAAATAGCCTTCTTCCTAAAACATGAAATATGTTTAATTATTAGGAAAAAAGTTAAAGTTTTCCAACCCTGGAAACGTTTTTTAATCTGTTAAGTTTTTAAAATTTTTTTTTAATTATAAATATCAATTTTATTCATACCGAAGTATAAAATAAGTTAATTTAATAAAAAAGTAATAAAAACTTGTTTTCGGTAGTTATTTTCTATGGGTAAATTGAGTTTGAGTTTTCCAGCTCTGAAACCGTCTGCTCGATTTTGCTGAATTTCAATAGCAAAATTTTTCGGAAAATTTCTGACACACCAGTCCAAGAACGAAGTCGCTAGCTCTTCTGGGAGCTTGGGAAAACCGATTTCACGTACAGACAGACGGACAGACGGACATCGCTTGTTCGTCTTCCCTATGCATAAGGATCCAGAATATATATGCTTTATGTGTCGCTTATTAATATTGTAGAAATTACAAACGGAATGACAAACCTATATATACCCTTTTACCATTTTTTGGTAAAGGGTATAAAAAATATATATTTGACCATGACACATCTGGAAGGAAATGGATATGTAACAGCAAAGATATTCCTTGATATAGAGAACTTCTTTAATTACCCTATCAAGTCCTTAGATATTGTTATAGCGTTTAATAGAAGTCTAAAATTTAGTGAAGTTGAAGAAATCTAGCAGCTGAAAGATATTGAAAAAATTATGTTGTTACCTTTTAATGGAGGTGGCGTACTCATTTCACAAGTAATTAATATCTTATGCTTTTTGGCTATTTTAAGACGCCTATGTGTAAAACACAATAATAAAACAACCGATATGCAAGAGCTTAAACATACTATTGGAGATCTTCAAAAAATATTGAAATATTATCAGGTATGAATCATTAATTTATATATTATCATATTACTTATTATTGTTTCTTCATTTCAGAAAATTTAACCCAGATGGCAAACAATTTGAAAGTTCACAAACAGTCTTTAGAAACGGAACTGAAAGGTTTGTTTAGTTAATTAAAAAAATACTTTTAAAATAACATAACTTTTATATTTTTATATTTTAGAAATAAAAAATCAAAACAGTGTAATTTTGGAAATTTTGGCAGAAAACACAGCCGCTATGAAGAGTTGTGTCAAAAACAATGCACCTAAGCACACAAAAGTGTTTCCAGTTTCCTCCATAAATGAATTTAAGCTTGAAGAGTCAGTAAACGACAACAATGAAAAATAACTGAATGAAAAATAACTATGTAAGTTGAATTATCTATATTTGATTATCTAGATTGCATCCGTAAGAGCCATTTGCGATCAACGAGGAGTGAAGAAATGGCTGAGAGATCTTATTACTCCTGAGACTCTTGACTTATTTAATTTAGATGGCACCCACAACAAGATTCGACTGCTAAATTTTCCAAAATTTATGCAAATTTTATTTGGTAAGTACATATTTCATTTATTGTGTGTATATGTATTCATAAATTGTTTTGTATTTGCTAAAAAGTTTGTTTTTTAATCGCAGCTGGAAGGTATTGCGAGGTACCACCGATAAATCTATTAAATCGGAAATCCTAGAGGGCTTAAAACTAGCAAAAAATCGGCATTGCAAGGACACAAGGAAAGAAAATACAGCTGAGGAAACCAAGGAAGACTTTTCCGAAAAACATTACAATTTATCAATTAATTCGTAATTTTTATAATATATTTTTAATCCTTAATTTAATCCCTTGCAATACTGAAATTTTAAATCCTTCATTTTATCAAAGACTGTAATGTTATTTTATTTTAATTTTTAATTTTCCAAGCAAAAAAGATATCTAAATTAAAATTAATAAAATCTTTTTAGTGAAATAAGGAATTAAGTCAATTTATTCATGTGTTTTGGAACGCGTTCATAATACGTTCAATGAAGTATATAGAAATGAGTTTCATTAAGCCATGTAAAAGCGTCATCGAATCATAGGTTCTAAGCACTCATTTCAAACATCATCGCATCACGCGTTCTTGTTTGGGTTCTAACCACTCATTTGAATTATGAGCAGTTTTCCTAAAAGTGAAGCAATGCTCGTCAATGACACGCCTGTGTTAAAATCATGCGTTCTGCACCTTAGTTGAACCAATGCATTTTGCAGTAGAACCCATGCAGTAAATATTTCTTTTGCATGTCTTTTTTTGCTGGTACCTCTTATATCTTCCCAATCATATGTTCCTGAAAAAAATCTTCTATTTCAAATAGTCGGGAAATAAGTCATAACGGGGAAGAAAAATCTGGATCAGTTGTATAATGTTTGCATTTTATTCTGCACTAATGCGCTTTTTACAATGACGCACATCCAGTGATGCCAGAATTCTTTCACCAATAATGGCTAAATGTAGACAAAAAAATGGCTCAAAAATTTTTAAAAACTAGCTAAAAAATGGCTCTCTCGAATGTAGTGTATTCATGAGGACTAAACAAAAATAAGAAAATAATTTATATTTAATTTTTTCCAGGAAATCGGGAAAAGTATAAGCAAATAAAAGTAAAGATAATAAATAAAAGCAATAAAATATTTTTTTATTAAAAATACATTGAAATTGATTATTGAGGTGTTTAGCTGGATCCTATGCGCATTTCGTTGTTGTTAATGCAGATCATCAGGGAACCTTCACCGAAAGTTTCTTAGAACAACTAGAGTTATTATATTCTAAACATTCATTTAAACAAATGAGAGGCTCAACAACAAATAACAAAGTTGAAACAAGAATTCAGTAATAAACATGTTTTTAATTTTCTTACTTCACCATTACTATATTGGCTGACTTTTTCAGCTTTAAATTGTAGCTTCACAGTTCTCGTTGTACATTCATAGTGAATTTAGTTTAGCGGAGTTTTTATTTCATACTAAACAAAAAAAAAATTGTACGAAAAAAAAATACGGAATACATATTGTTATTGTTAGCTTTATTTGCATTGCTAATACTTTTTACATAGTCATAATTAACAAAAACAAAAAAACCGTAATAAAAAAACAAACAAACAAACAAAAGTGCCCTTGAGGAATACTCTATATGAGTACCTCAAAAACAAATAACTGTGAAGTGAGTTCTAATGGCAGAAATGCCTATTTTACTGTGAGTTCTGAAGCTCTTAATGAAAATAATAAAAATAAAAAATCTAATGATAGACTTACTGAGAGCTCTGAAGCTCTTAATGATAATAAATTAAATAAGAAATCTGATAGTGGACTTTTTTTAACGGCGAGGCCACTTTTTCGTCAGCGATCAACTTCGCTTTGTCCAATGCCAACTAGTGATTCGTTAACATTACCGATGCCTAGTACTTCTACATTTAACTCAGCGATATCATCCGCCTCGGGCTCGTGGTCATCACTTAACCAAGTTTTTACTGAAGTTAAGAGCAGCCCAAAACCCAAGGTCCAAGTGGGAATGGACAGATATATTACAGTGGTAAAGCGCGGACGAAGCCCAAAGTCTTCGAAAATTTCATCTGCTCCAAAAATGTCTAGGGATAACAGCGCATCCTCTATTAACCGCCAAAATCGTTTTCAAATATTACAAGTTGACAACAACGAACCCGATGTATCTACGAACAAAACATCCAAGCCGCCTCCAATCTATTTGAGAGAAAAAAATTCAAACGCTATTATAAAAAATTGAATTTCAGTCATTGGTGAGAATAAATTTCACATCGTTCCAATAAAACCAAAATTCAAATTTATGAAGAAAAAGATTTTCGCAAACTGATTACTGAATTTGAAAAAAGTAAGAAAAGTTTCTACACATATCAGCTTAAAAGTGCTAAAGGCCTGCAGATCATATTAAAGGGCATCGATTCCTATGTTGCTCCCGAAGAAATAAAAGATGCACTCGTCCTCCAGGGATTTAAGGTAAAAAATGTATCTAACATAATAAATAGGGAGAAGATTCCTCAACCTCTATTTCGCGTCAAACTTGAGCCAAACGATATAAAATTGAAAAAAAGCGAGACTCATCCAATTTATAATTTGAAATATCTCTTATATCGAAAAATAACAGTTGAAGAACCACACAAGCGTTCTGGACCCGCACAGTGCCATAATTGTCAAGAATATGGTCACACAAAAACTTACTGCAAGTTACCTTCAGTTTGTGTTATCTGCGGTGAATTGCACGGTACTGCTGGTTGTACTAAGCCTAAAGATCTAGCAGAAAAAAAATGTAGTAATTGTGGAGGTAATCACACCGCTAACTACAGAGGATGTCCTGTCTATTCTTTTGTTAAACAGACTATGGCGCAAAAACCTAAATTAGCTCCAGCACAAACAGCAAACGCTTACTCCGCCACTTTTGCTCAAATGAGCCAACCTGTCACTTCACGTGTATCGTATGCCGATGCAGCTAAGACTAGTTATATTCCCACACAAAATATTCCGCCTCAAAATAATTCAACGAATGCAAACTCAAGCTTTAATTTTAGTCGCCTTGAAGCTACTATTGAGAATCTAGTGCTGACTATAAATAATTTTACAGCAAATATGACTAGCATGATGCAAGAAATGCTACGAATGCAGTCTACACTGCTTCAAGCATTAGTTAACAAGCCATGAAAAAGCCAACAAAAATGAATTTGAGCACTTCCTCACGGAAAAAAATATTGATATAATGTTGGTTTCTGAGACTCATTTGACTTCAAGAAGCCTATTCAAAATTAATGGCTACATTTTATATGATTCAAAGGACCCAAGACTCAAGCATTATATTCTTGACAACATTTGTGAAGAACATCTACAAGCAACGAATATTTGTATCGACAATTTTTGCACAAATTTTGTCATATCATCAATTTACTCCCCTCCTAGATTCGCAATTACTGAGGATCAATACGAGGATTTCTACAAATCTCTTGGCCCTTGTTTCGTAGCAGCTGGAGACTATAATGCAAAACATACTTTCTGGGGTTCGCGTCTTATCACACCTAGAGGACGAGCGTTGTTCAACACAATTTCAAAAATGGGATTGGACGTCATTTCGAGTGGGGAGCCCACTTACAGGCCTACTGACATACATAAAATTCCGGATATTATAGATTTTGGCATCATGAAAAATATTTCTAGGGAATTAATTCACGTCGAAGCTTTCCTAGATCTATCGTCCGATCACTCTCCCACGATCGTTACAATCTGTAGCCCACTGAGAAGTGCTCTACCTCACCCATATGTGAAAATGGTCAGTCGTGTTAATTGGCTGCGATTCAAAAAATATCTTAGTAGTCATTGCACTGAAAACATTAAGCTAAGAACTCATGATGATATTGAATCTAATATTGCTAATCTTAACGAAAATATTAAGCAGGCAGCTGAACATGCAACTTCCTCCCATCCGCAGACTGGGTTTAACGGAATATATTCTACAGATATTGAACATCTCGTATGTGCAAAAAGAAGAGCTAGAAGAGAATGGCAACAGCACAGATCACCCCAAAATGAAATTAAATTAAAAGAGTGCACTAAAAGACTCCAAGAACTGCTTGCATATGAAAAAACTGCTTCTCTTAAAAACTATCTGGAAAATCTCGATGTCACATCAGCATCTAATTATCCTTTGTGGCGCGCTGCGAAAAGAATTAAAACACCCGTTGAGGTTAAACCACCTCTGCGCACTTCTACCAGAGTTTGGGCCAGGAGTGATATTGAAAAAGGTAACTTGTTTGCAAAACATTTAAAATCCGTATTTACCCCAAACACATGTACTGGTGTTGTTGATTTCCCGAGTGTAGTTGCGCTACCCCCTCGACCCATAAAATTTAAAATGTGTACAACATCTAATTGCTGAACTCAACCCGAAGAAAGCACCGGGTATTGATGGAATTAGTAACCAAATGCTAATAAAATTGCCTCGTATTGCATTTAGAATCATGTTATTCATTTTTAATGCCATTTTACGACTGGAGTATTATCCCCACAGCTGGAAGCTTGCCAAAGTTAAAATGATTCCAAAGCCGGGCAAAGATCTTACCAAGGCAGAATCATACAGGCCAATAAGTCTGCTATCAACAATGTCAAAACTTTTCGAAAAACTGCTCATGTCAAAATTGTCCCCAATTCTAATTGGTAGTGGGTGTATCCCAGACCATCAGTTTGGTTTTAGAAGTCAGTATAGCACTATTGAACAAACGCATAGATTGGTTCAATGTATAAGAAGAACATTTGAAGAAAAGAAGTACTGTTCTGCACTGTTTATTGACGTTTCGCAGGCATTTGATAAAGTGTGGCATGAAGGCCTAATTTTAAAATTAAAATTATATCTACCAATAAATTTGGTGAATTTATTAGAAAGTTACATTACTTCCCGGAAGTTCACGGTTGTGGAAGGAGAATTCATGAGTGTGCCGAAACTATATCATCCGGTGTGCCACAGGGGAGCATACTGGGGCCAGTTTTGTATTTAATTTATACTTGTGATATGCCTTTGAGCAGCAATATCCATACATCTACGTTTGCCGATGATACAGCCTGCCTAAGTATGCACGAAAATCCTCATGAGGCTTCCCGATATCTACAAGAACATATAACACAACTGGAACTATGGTTAAAATTATGGAGAATTAAGGTAAACGAGCAAAAGTGTGTTCAGGTAACATTTACCCTGCGAAGAGATACTTGTTCCCCAATTCGAATCAACAATCAAGTTGTTCCTCAGCATTCACATGTAAAATACCTTGGTATACACCTTGATCGACGACTTACATAGAAACACCATATTGACTCAAAGCTAGTACAAATGAAACTTAAACTAACTCAGATATATTGGCTGATTGGTAGAAACTCAACACTCAGCCTTGACTGCAAACTTTTATTATACAAGTCGCTCTTGAAGCCAATATGGTGCTACGGAATTCAGTTATGGGGCACTGCTTCAGCTTCTAACGTCGAGAGAATCCAACGAAGGCAAAATAAAATTTTACGTTTGATAACATCGGCTCCATGGTACATAAAAAACTCAAATATACATCGTGATTTGAATATACCACTAGTGATTGAAGAAATAGGAAAATACGCAGGCAAATATTTAACAAAACTCGAGTCACATCCTAATCCGCTTGCTCGTAACATCTTGAATTTTACTGGCCACATTCGCTTGAAAAAGAAGGACACAAGGGCTCTTTTACTCAACACTCCAGATGGGATTGCTTGAAAATATTTTTTTATTATCACTATTTATGTATTATTTATAACTATCACTAAGTTTATGTCCGACAGTGGTCGGGCCTAATACTTATATTTTAGATTTAAGATTTGAATACTTATTGTTAGTTCATAATTGAAGATACAATAAATAAATAAATGTATTAAAAAAAAAAAAAAAAAAAAAATTGTAGCTGGATGTAGCTGTATGTAAAAAAAAAATAAATGGATGCAAATTCCTTAAATTTAGCCAGAAAATGGCTAAATTAGCGCAGCACATCTAACATCAATTTGCAAAAATGTTTACATCTTCCCATAAGATATAAACAGTACCAAACACCAATATATTTATACAACCTTAAAAAAGATCCTATCAAATTTTGTTTCACCTAACATCTTTCATTAATTTTAGTGTTATCACGATCAAAATAACTTACGTAAATATGTATGTGTATATGTATTAGTGGTGTAACGTATGGCAAATTTTGACATTCGCGAATACGAATATATAAAAAGATTTGCGCGAATACGAATATTACATGTAAAATTTATAGGCATAAAATTGGGGTTGGTACTCACGCCTAAGAACTTAAAGGTTTTTTACGCATATATTTTTTTATTGTATCTTCAAAATAGTACTGAAATCTTAATATAATTATGAGGCCCGACCTTTATCGCACATAGACTTAGTGATAATAATTAGTAGTATATAAACAAGAAACTAATAATTTCAAACAGTTATAGTGATATTAGAACCCTTGTATTCCTCTTTTTTGAGCCGATGTGTCCAGAAAAGTTCAAAATATTTGAAGTAGTGGATTAGGGCGTGACTGAATTATGGTAAATATTTGCCTTCGTATTTTTCAATTTGTACAGACACTTGTGGCATATTTAAATAAAAAGTTTTTCATGTACCATGGAGCAGATGTTATTAGCTTAAAAAATTTGTTTTGCCTTCGTTAAATTCTCTCTACATTGAAAGCTTAAGCAGTAGCTCCATAAAGGTATCAAAAGTGACCTGTATATGAAAAGTTTACAATCTAGACTCAAAATTTCTACCAATCAGCAAATGTACCTGACTTAATTTTAGTTTCATTTGTGCTGGCTAAGAGTCAATGTGGTGTTTCCCTGTAAGCCTTCGATAGGGCTGTATACCAAGATATTTCACATGTTAATGTTGAGGAACAATTTAGTTATTGATTCTAATGGGTAAATGTTACCTGAGCACACTTTTGTGCAAGTACTTTAATTCTCCATAACCTAATAATATTTCCAGCAGGGAAATTTGTTCCTGAATATATCGAAATGCCTCGTGAGGGGTTTCTTGCATATTAAAAAAGGTTGTATCATAGGCAAATATAGATGTATGGATATTAATGCTAACATGCAGAACACAAGTATAAATCATATATAAAACTGGCCACAGTATACTCACTGAACTTCCGGAATTGAATATAACTTTTCAGTTCCTTTGGAATATTTATTAGTAGATATGTCTTCAATTTTAAAGTAAGGCCTTCATTCCATACATAAAGTATGCCTGAAAAACATAAATAAAAAGAGCAGAACAATACTTCTTTTCTCCAAATGTTCTTCTTATAACTTGCACCAATATACATATTTTGTTTGTTCAATGGTGCTATGATGACTTCTAAAACCAAATTGATGGTCCGGGATGTACCCACTATCAGTGGGACAATTATGTCATGAACAGCTTTTAGAAAAGCTTTCATATTGTTGATAGTAGACTTATTAGCCAGTATGACTCAGCCTTGGGAAGATATTTGCCCGACTCAGGGATCATTTTGACCTTGGGAAGCTTCCAATAATACTCTAGTTTTAATATGGCATTATAAAAAATAGTAGGATTCTCATTGAAATGCGAGGCAAGTTTATCAGCATCTTTTTACTAATTCCATCAATACTTTCAAAGCTTTCTTCGGTTTGAACTCAGCAATTAGTTTATGTATATTGCGCATCTTAAACTTTAAGGGTCAAGCGGGTAGAGCAACCACACTTGGTAAATCAGCAGTGCATGTATCTGTGGTAAATATGGATTTTAAATGCTCAGAAAATTTTTTTAATGCATGTTTTTTTATTTATTGTATCTTCATATATGAACTAACAATAAGTATTCAAATCTTAAATATAATGAGTAGGCTCGACCAATGTCGGACATAGCATAGGGATAGTTATTAATAATACAAAAGTAGTGATAGGCAAAAACAAGTATTTTCTCTCGTTTTTAAGCGGACGTGTCTGGAAAAGTTCAAAATATTACGAGCAAGCGGATTAGGATGTGACACGAGTTTTGTGAGATATTTGCCCGAGTATTTTGCAATTTCTTCAGTCACTAGTGGCATATTTAAATCACGATGTAAATTTGAATTCTTAATGTACCATGGAGCAGATGTTATTAACCTTAAAATTTATTTTGTCTTCGTTGAGTTCTCTCTACATTGGAAGCTGAAGCAGTGCCCCATAACTGGATACCGTAACACCATATTAAGTTCAAAAGCGACTTGCATATTAAAAGTTTGGAGTCCAGGCTGAGTGTTGAATTTCTGCCAATCAGCCAATTTACCTGAGTTAATTTTAGTTTAATTTGAGTTAACTTAGAGTCAATGTGGTGTTTCCATGTAAGCCGTCGATCAAGGTGAATACCAAGGTATTTTACATGTGAATGTTGCGGAACAATTTGATTATTAATTCTAATGGGGGAACAAGTATGTTTTCGTTGACTAAATGTTGGCTGCGCACACTTTTGCTCGTTTAGTTTAACTCTCCATAAGTTTAACCATAGTTTCAGTTGTGTAATATGTTCTTGTGGATATCGGAAAACCTCTTGAGGGGTTTCGTGCATATTTAGGAAGGCTGTATCATCGAAAAACGTAGATGTATGGATATTACTGCTCAAAGGCATATCAAAAGTATAAATTGAATATAAAACTGGCCCCAGTATGCTCCCCTGTGGCACACGGGATGGTAGAGATTCGGGAATACTCATGAATTCTCCTTCTACAACCGTGAATTACCAGGTATTAATGTAATTTTCTAATAAATTCAGAAAATTTATTGGTAGATATGATTTCAATTTTAAAATTAGGCCCTCATGCCATACTTTATAAAATGCCTGCGAAACGTCAATAAACAGTGTAGAACAGAACCTCTTTTTTTTCAAATGTTCTTATAAATTGAACCAATCTATGCGTTTGTTCAATGGTGCTATGCTGACTTATAAAACCAAACTGATAGTCTCTACCACTACCGAGTAGAATTGGGAAAAATTTTGACATGAAGAGTTTTTCGAAAAGTTATGCCATTGTTGATAGCAGACTTAATGGCCTGTATGATTCAGGCTTGGTAAGATATTTCCCCGTCTTTGGAATTATTTTAACTTTGGCAAGCTTCCAGCTTTGTGGATAATACTATAGTCGTAAGATGGCATTAAAAATTAATAACATGATTTTCATTGCAATACGAGGCATTTTTATTATTTTTAGTGCACTCTTTAAATATCATTTTATTTTGGCGTGATCTGTGCTGTTGCCATTCTCTTCTGGCTCTTCTTTTTTCACATATGAGATGTTCAATATCCGTAGAATATATTCTAGTAAACCCAGCCTGCGGATGGGAGTAAGTGGCATGTTCAGCAGCCTGCTTAATATTTTCGTTAAGATTGGCAATGTTATATTCAACATCATCATGAGTTCTTAGTTCAAAGTTTTCCGTGCAATGACTACTAAGATATTTTTTGAATCACAGCCAATTAACACGACTGACCATTTTCACATATGAGTGAGGTAGAGCACTTCTAAGTGGGCGACAGAATGTAACAATCGTGGGATAGTGATTGGACCATAGTCGCCAGTTGCTACGAAACAAGGGCCGAGAGATTTGTAGAAATCCTCAGATTGATCCTCAGTAATTGCGAATCTACGGGAGTAAATTAATGATATGACAAAATTTGTGCAAACATTTTCGACACAAATATTCGTTGCTTGTATATGTTCTTCACAAATATTGCCACTAGTATAATGATTGAGTCTTGACTTTAGTAGAATTGCTGATCCACCGCAAAGCTTGGGTCCTTTGAATCATATAAAATGTAGCCATTAATTTTGAATAGGCTTCTTGAAGTCAAATGAGTCTCAGAAACCAACATTATATCAATATTTTTTCCGTGAGGAAGTGCTCAAGTTCATTTTTATGTTGGCGAATGCCGTTTGCGTTCCAGAAACTTATCTTTAACGTGTTCACTAACTTAACTTTAACTTGTTAACTAATGCTTGAAGAAGTGTAGACTGCATTTGTAGCATTTCTTGCATCATGCTAGTCATATTTGTTGTAAAATTATTTACAGTCAGCACTAGATTCTCAATAGTAGCTTCAAGGCGACTAAAATTAAAGTTTGAGTTTGCATTCGCTGAATTATTTTGAGGCGGAATATTTTGTGTGGGAATATAACTAGTCTTAGCTGCATCGGCATACGATACACGTGAAGTGACTGGTTGGCTCATTTGAGCAAATGTGGCGGAGTAAGCGTTTGCTGTTTGTGCTGGAGCTAATTTAGGTTTTTGCCCCGTAGTCTGTTTAACCAAAGAATATACAGGACATTCTTTGTAGTTAGCGGTGTGATTACCTCTACAATTACTACATTTTTTTCTGCTGGATATTAAGGTTTAGTACAACCAGCAGTACCTTGCAATTTACGGCAGATAAAAAAATTTAAGGAAAATTGCCGTAAGTTTTTGTGTGACCTTATTCTTAAAAATAATGGCACTGTACAGGTCCAGAACGCTCGTGTAATTCTTTATCTGTTATTTTTAGGTGTAAGAGATATTTTAAATTACAAATTGGATGAGATTAATTTTTTTTAATTTTATATCGTTTTGTTCAATTCGACACGAAATAGAGGTTGAGGCAGCTTCTCCCTATTTAATATGTTAGGCACATTTTTTACCTTAAATCCCTGGGGGACGAGTGCATCTTTTATTAAACAACATAATAATCTATGCCGTTCAATAGGATCTCCAGGCTATTAGCACGCTTGAGCTGATATGTGTAGAAACTTTTTATACTTTTTTCAAATCCAGTAATCATTTTGCAAAAATCTTTTTCTTCATAAATTTGAATTTTCGTTTTATCAATGTTACCACGTTTTATTAGAACAATGTGAAATTTTTTCTCACCAATGTCCGATATTAATTTTATAATAAGAGCGTTTGAATTTTTCTCTCTCAAATATATTGGAGTTTTGTTCGTGCATAAATCAGGTTTGTTTTTGTCATCTTGCAATATTTGAAAACGGTTTTGACGGTTATTAGAGGATTAGCTGTTATCCCTAGATATTTTTGGAGCAGATAAAAATTGCAAAGACTTCGCCCAGGCCTTACCACAGTCATATATCTGTCCATTCCGACATGGTCCTTGGGTTTTGGGCTGCTCTTAACTTCAGTGAAAACTGGGTTAAGTGATGATCACGAGCCCGAAGCGGATGATATCGCTGAGCAGAGGTAGGAGAAGAATGTAGAAGTTCTAGGCAATGGTAATTTTAATGAATCACTAGTTGGCATTGGACAAAGCGAAGTTAATCGCTGACGAAAAAGTGGCTTTGCCGTTAAAAAAACTATTATCAGGTTTTTGATTTATTTTGTTTTCATTAAGAGCTTCAGAACTCGCTGTAAGTCTATCATCAGATTTTTTACTTTTATTATTTTCATTAAGAGTTTCAGAACTCAAAGTTGAGTAGGCATTTCTGCCATTAGAACTCACTTCACATTTATTTGTTTCAAATTAAACGGCTTAATTTGGAGTCCACCTGAATGGGCTATTACTTTCGATGTGAAACTAATTTTTCAATACGAATATGGTAAAATTCAGTTTTCAATAGAATTGTTTTTTTTATTTTTTTTATTTTTAATACATGTATTTATTTATTGTATCTTCAAATAGGAACTAACAATAAGTATTCAAATCTTAAATCTAAAATATAATTATTAGGACCGACCACTGTCGGACATAAACTTGTTAATAGTTATAAATAGTACATAAGTAGTGATAATCAAAAAAGAAAAAATTTATAAAAAAAGTACTTTCAAGAAATCCCATCTGGAGTGTTGAGTAATAGAGCCCTTGTGTCCCTCTTTTTTAAGCGGATGTGTCCAGTATAGTTCAAAATATTACGAGAAAGCGGATTAGGATGTGATTCGAGTTTTTTTAAATATTTGCCTGCGTATTTTGCAATTTCTTCAATCACTAGTGGCATATTTAAATCACGATGGATATTAGAATTTTTGATAAACCATGGAGCCGATGTTATTAACCGTAAAATTTTGTTTTGCCTTCGTTGGATTCTCTCTACATTGGAAGCTGAAGCAGTGCCCTATAACTGGATACCGTAACACATGTTGACTTCAAGCGACTTGTATATTAAAAGTTTGGAGTCCAGGCTAAGTGTTGAATTTCTGCCAATCAACCAGTGTATTTGAGATAACTTAAGTTTTATCTGAGTTAGCTTAAAGTCAATATGATGTTTCCATGTAAGCCTTCAATTAAGGTGTATACCAAGGTATTTCACTTGGGAATGTTGAGGAATATTTTGATTATTGATTCGAATTGGGGAACAAGTATCTCTTCTTAGGGTAAACGTTATATGGAAACACTTTTGTTCATTTACCTTAATTCTCCATAAGTTCAACCACATTTCCAATTGTGTAATATGTTCTTGTAGATATTTGAAAGCTTCGTGAGCGTTTTAATGCATACTCAGGCAGGCTGTATCATCGGCAAACGTAGATATATCGATATGGCATATCACAAGTATAGATCAAATACAAAACTGGCCCCAGTATGCTAACCTGTGGCAGACCGGATGATATAGATTCGGACACACTCACGAATTCTCCTTTCACAGCCGTGAACTTCCTTGTAGTGATGTAACTTTCTAATAAATTCACCTAATTTATTGGTAGATATGACTTTAATTTTAAAAATAGGCCTTCATGCCACACTTTATCAAATCCTGAGAAACAGGCATAAACAGGGCAGAATACTTCTTTTCCTCAAATGTTTTTGTTATAAATTGAACCAATCTATGAGTTTGTTCAATGGTGCTATGCTGACTTCTAAAACCAAATTGATGGTCTGGGATGCACCCACTAGCAGTTAAAATTGGGGACAATTTTGTCATGAGCAGCTTTTCGAAGAGTTTTGACATAGTTGACAGCAAACTTATTGGCCTATATGACTCAGCTTTAGTAAGATCTTTGCCCAGCTTTGGAATCATTTTGATTTTTGAAAGCTTTCAGGGTTGTGGATAATACTCCAGTCGTAATATGGCATTAGAAATAAACAGCAAGATTGTTATTGCAATATGCGGTAAGTTCATCAGCATCTGGTTACTAATTCCATCAATACATGGAGCTTTCTTTGGCTTGAGTTCAGCAGTTACTTTATGTACATCACGCATCTTAAACTTTAAGGCTCGAGGGGGTAGAGCAACTACACTCGGCAAATCAGCAACACCAGTACATGTATTTGGGGTAAATACGGATTTTAAATGCTCAGCAAATATTTTACATTTTTCCGTATCGCTTCTTGCCCAAACTCCGGTAGATGTGCGCAGAGGTGGCTTAAACTCAACGTTGTGTTTTAAGCTTTCTAGCAGCGCGCCACAAAGAGTAATTAGATGTTGGTGTGACATCAAGACCTTCCAAATAATTTTTAAGAGATGCAGTTTTTTCAGATGCAAGCAACTCTTGAAGTCGTTTAGAACATTCTTTAAGTCTGAGTTTATGTTCGGGTGATTTGTGCTGTTGCCATTCCCTTCTATCTCTTTTTTTATCACATACAAGTTGTTCAATATCCCTGGAATAAATTTTATTAAGCCCAGACTGCGGATGGGAGGTAGTGGCATGTTCAACAGTCTGTTTAATAATTTTGTTAAGATTGGCAAAGTTAGTTTCAATGTCATTGGGTGGTCTTAGCGCAATATTTTCCGTGCAATGACTACTAAGATATTTTTTGAATCCCAGCCAATTAACAAGATTGATCATCTTCATATATGGGTGAGGTAAGTCACTTCTTAATGGGTTACAAATTGTAACGATAGTGGGGGAGTGATCGGAGGAGAGATCTAGAGAAGTTTCAACATTAATTAAATCCCTAGAAATATTTTATTACGCCAAAATCAATAACATCCGGAATTTTTCGTACGTCAATAGGCCAATACGTGGGCTCTCCACTCGAAATAATATCTAAGCTAATTTTTGAAATTATATTAAACAAAGCTCGACCTTTAGGTGTTGTAGTCCCCAGCTGCCACGAAACAAGATCCAAGCGATTTGTAGAACTTCTCATACTGATAATCTGGAAGGTGAGTAAATTGATGATATCACAAAATTAGAACAAAAATTTTCTACAAAAATATTCGTAGCTTGCATATATTCTTCACTAACGTTGTCAAGGATATAGTGCTTGAGTCTTGACTTAATTAGAATTGCATATCCACCGCATGCTCTCCATCTAGGGTCCTTTGTATCATACATAGTGTAGCCATTTATTTTGAAAAAGCTTCTCGAAGTCAAATGTGTCTCAGAGACACACATTATATCAATATTTTTTTCCGTAAGGAAGTGCTCAAGTTAATTTTTATGTTGGCGAATGCCGTTTGCGTTCCAGAAACATATTTTTAACGTGCTCATGGCTTGTTAATTAATGCTCGAAGCAGAGTATTTTGCATTTTTAGTCATACTACCATGATGCAAGAAATGCTTGTTGTAAAATTATTTATAGTTTGCACCAAATTGTCAATAGTAGCTTCAAGGCGACTAAAGTTAAGGCTTGAGGTTGCATTCGTTGAATTATTTGGAGGTGGATCATTTTGTGGGGGAATAGAATTTGTTTTAGCAGCATCGGCATACGATACACGGGAATTAACTGGTTGGCTCATTTGCGCAAAAGTGGCGGAGTAAGCGTTTGCTGATTGAGATGGAGCTAATTTGGGTTTTTGCACCATAGTCGGTTTGACAAAAGAGTACACAGGACAACCTCTGTAGTTAGCGGTGTGATTACCTCCACAATTACTGCATTTTTTATCACTTTGATCTTTTGCCTTATTGCAACTAGCAGTGCCGTGTAATTCGCCGCAAACAACACAAACAGTGGGTAATTTACAGTATGTTTTTGTGTGGCCTTATTCTTGGCAATTATGGCACTGTACGGGACCTGATCGTTCATGTGGCTCTTCAACTGTAATTTTTCGGTATAAGAGGTATTTTAGGCTATAAATTGGGTGTGTCTCGTTTTTTTCATCTGTATATCATTCGGCTCCAATTCAACACGAAATAGAGGCTGGGGGATCTTCTCCCTATTGATTATGTTGGTAACATTTTTAACCTTAAATCCTTGTATCATGAGTCCATCTTTTACTTCTTCGGGATTAACATAAGAGTCAATACCCTTCAATACGATCTGCAGGTCTTTAGCGCTCTTAAGCTGGTATGTGTAGAAGCTTGTTTTATTTGTTTCAAATTCAGAAACCATTTTGCGGAAATCCTTTTCGTCATAAATTTGAATTTTAGTTTCGTCAATGTTACCACGCTTTATTGGAAAACATGAAATGCGTTTCACCAATGGCCGAGACTATTTTTTTAATTAGGGCGTTAGAGTTTTTCTCTCTCAATATATAGGTGGTGGCTTAAACGACTTTTGCGATGATGCAGCGGGCTTGTCGTCGGTGACTTGCAATAATGAAAAACGATTTTGACGATTGGTAGATGATGCGCTATCTTTGGAGCAGATGCAATTTTTGAAGAATTCGGGCTTAGAGTTGTGTGCAATAGAACGAACTAGTTCAAAAAGGCATGTTGGTCACGACTCTAGTTTTCAATAGGAATGCTGTGAAATTCAATTTTTAATATTGATTTCAGTTGTATATATATATATATATATATATATATATATATATATATATATATATATATAAATATATATATATATATATATATATTTGTGTGTGTGTGTGTGTGTTTGTGTGTGTGCGCATGTGTGTGTTTGAGAAAGTATTTCTTTCATTCACCATTCACACACGAGAACAATTGTGTTGGCATAAAATGCTAGTTTGTAGGTGAGAGAGGCAAGGAGAGTACCTTGTGGTTGGCATAATTTTTCAACCAGGCACAACCCCTCATCAGCACAAAACCAATACACACAACTTAAAAAGCACCAAATTGTAAAAAATACAAAAATCACCAATATACACAAAGCTGTGTGTACGTATACATTTTTATGAAAGATGAATTAGTCTCGAGTGTTCTACAAAGAATAAAATTGTGCTGACATAAAAATTATTTTCATGTGTGACAGGCCATTGTGAAACTAATTTTTGTGTCTCAATGCATGAACAAAAGAAAAAAACAGGTTTGAAGATCATCGACTTGTTTTTTGAATCATACTCGACTCTGTTCACTGTATTGAAGCAACGATGACTAAACATACATACATATATGAAATATAAACACTAATGAGCAAGTATGCACTTGAAAATGAATATAAACTAGCATGTGTGTTTTTGAGCAAGAACATAGTTGCATACAATCATAATAACCAGTGTTGTCAGAGTTATTTTCAGCCTCCTCGCGAAATGACTTGTCGAATAACGCCAATATAATAAAGCATTCAATTTTACTAACAAAAAATATTTTTAAATTGTAATTACATTAGGAAAAACGGTAAGTTTTAAATTCAGTAGGCAACAACTGTCGTAAAACATAAAAAACATATTGTTTAAAGCGCCCCACATTGGGATTTGTTCATACAATATTGGCAAAAATTTTAAGGATTGCTCGTAGAATGTTGAAATTTGGCACAGAACATTTTATTACCTCAATTAAGAATAAAATAAAGTTTCATAATAATTGGCCACGCCCACTGCCCACCGCCCCTAAAACCCAAAATTTATTTTTGGCTTAAAGATCTAAAAATTGGACACAGTGTCTTTTATTACCTCAATTAAGAATAGAATAAAGTTTTATCAAAATTTACCAGGCCTACTACCCACCGCCCACAGAACCCAAAATTTATTTTCGGCGCAAAGTCCTTTGATATTTGCCAATATATTGTGCAACCTTCGAATATGACACACACATTGGCGATATTATATTACACTACGAAAAATTTCACATTTATATAGCAAGTGGGTGGGGCGCACAGTGGGATTTTTTGCGCAATAAGTAATTTTTTCGGCACATAAAATTTTAAAATGTAATGATGCAGTTTTGTAGAAAATTGATCCAGTATGATTTTTATTGTACAATCAAGACAATTGTGTAATATGGTGGCAACTTGTTCAATGTTGTCTACTACACTGTCAGTAAAATCATGCTGTATTTTATATTAAAATATTGTGCCATTTATTGTATAGTACAGGTCAAAACGTCAATAATGTGTACAACAACATATATGTAATAATATTGTATAAAAGATAGCCCGCTTAAAAAAATTAAGAAAAGTATTTACATTAACAAATATAAAATACTGGCGTATAAAAAAATTTAAAAATAACTTATTCTAAAAATCAATATAAAGAAGATAAATTTAATTTGAACCAGGATCCAACTATTTTTTAAAACGTTGTGATAAAACGGAGTTAACGTTTAATTAAATTTGTTTCTTTGTTATTATATCCTTAAAGTAGTAAGCGACAGCAGCATTTTCATAATCATATACTTTAGGCGAGAACTATTGCAGTCTTTTTTATGGTTTATTATCAAAATTTTGGTTCCAATTTAAAGAGGAAGTTTTCTCCACTCTGTTTCATAAAAACCAAATGAGATTTTTTGGTACATATTTTTTAAACTTATTGAGTTCTAGAAAATTTTGTTTGAGATAAATAATTCAACATTTATACTTTTTTGCACAAAATATTTTATTTTGCAGAAAAAATTCGTTACAAAAAAATTTTAGTTTTAAACATTATTCTATTTTATTGAAATCGTAGAAATATAACCAAAAATATCGCCAAGGAGTTCAAATATCGCCAAGTAAGTAATCAATCGCCATTTTAAAATTTTCATGACCAAAAACTAAATTTTGTCGCCACTTTTGGCGAGATATCGCCATATCTGACAACACTGATAATAACTATAAGGTAATCAAACACTATTACCTGATTTAAATTAAGCATTTTTTTCATAAAATTAGTTGCATGAAAATTTTTTTATTTTTCAATAGGAGGCCTGGAAGAGAAACTTATATTAAAAGCGTTGCCAAAAATGCATCAGATATTTACAGACGTACTTTTTTAAATAGCGTTCTATTTGCAAATAGAAAAAGTTGCGTGCACCAAAATTCATGAAATTTCATGAAAAAATGCTTAATGTAAATCAGGTATATGACATGTCCTAAGAATAAAAATATTAATTTTGTAGGCGAATTCAAATCAGCTGATTTCAATTCAGCAGCTGTTAATTTCTGTTGTGTCAAATCAAAGCAAAACGTTCAGAAGTTTTCTGCAGAGGAATATTTAACACTAACAAATATACAAGGTGAATATACAGGGTTGCATGTCAAGACCACCTGGTATCAATTCACCTTAACACAGACAGTAAGTCCAAAACAAATGCAATAACTTTTAAAATCCTTATTTCGAACAAAACCATATACCCAGGAACACGAGCACATGCTCACATTCAACACATTCAATTAGTAAGAAACAGAGTATTAATGGTACTACCAAACTTTTTCTTACTAACGTTACAAACAAATGGTCAGTAAGTTACCTTGTGTTCGATAATAGGCCTTTTAAAAGTTAGATAATACGTCTCTTCATTACATACAGCAATTTTTATAGTAAAAATACATATGACGCTAATAAACAAACTTCATTCTTTAAATAAAAGTAGTAGTGAATTTTCGGTTCAAAGAGAATTAAAATTTGAAATTTGGGTAACTAAAATTTCAAATTCCTTAAAATTCTTGGCAATTAGTGTGAAATTTGAGAAATTGTGTTTTCGGCGACGCTTTGATGTTTTTTGTTTACATTAGGAGTTTTTTTAAATGTTTTTTTAACATTAAATGTATGTATGTCTGTCTGTCTGTCTGTTGGTCTGACCGTGGAAATTTGTGTGGAATATTTTGTGTGAATGTATTAAGTCGGTTCATAGTTTGGTGGTTTTTATGTGTGTATATGCCGACGGGGGAAATCATGAATATATTTTTTCCTAATGCCGACGGGAAAATCATGAAAATGATTTGTCCTTATGCCAACGGGTAAATGCTTTTTAGATGTTGCTAGATGTTGTATCTGTCTGTAAAGGTAGGATCACACGATTGTCGCAAGTCATCAATTTTACACAATTTTTATTGTGTTGATTTTTTCCACAATAAATAAATTGTCCCAATTAAATTCTCTGCGGTCACATGATTGTCTCATTTTACATAAACTTGATTGTCGCGATTTGTCGCAAAACCAAAACGTGGCAATAATTGTCACACTCCAGTCACACGATTGTTCTACTGCATGGCAACTCTGAGAAAGAGCTGTTGTGCTAGATGCCAAAGTTTGTCTTGTTTATATTAGCGTAAATTGTAAAACATTAAATATATATTTTTTACGTAAAGATGATTAGTTCTCTAAAGAAAAAGAAAATAGCATCAGCTTTAATTATTATGTATGTGCTTGAAGATATAAAAACTAAAGGAAAGAAAATAAGAAAAGTTAAAAGAAGTACGTGGGTCAGGGATTGGCTTACAAAAAGAAGCACTGATGGCGCATATGAAAAAACATTGATGGAGTTTCGTGAAATAGAAAACCAAAACTTTTTGTTCAAAAACTTTATTGGGATGAATGACGAAACGTTTAAAGAATTGTTGCAACTAGTGTCACCATATATTAAGAAACAAGACACTAATATGCGTAAGGCAATTCCAGAACAAGAACGCTTAGCTGTGACACTTCGATTCCTTGCTTCTTGAGATAGTTACAAAAGTCTTTCGGTCTTCTTCCGTATTGCTCCTAACACCATATCACTTTTCGTGCCAAGTGTTTGTAATGCAATTTATAAAGCATTGAAAGGTGCATACTTAAAGGTATGAGAATTTTAATTACATGAATATGTATGTTTTTTTAGTTGCACTACTTGTTTCTCTTTATATGTGCATATATAGGTACCATCCACGCAAGAAGAATGGAATGAAGTAGCTTTCAAATTTAACAAGCTGTGGAATTTTCCAAATTGCATAGGAGCGGTTGACGGCAAACATGTGCAAATAGTAGCACCACCGAATTCAGGAAGCACCTTCTACAACTACAAAGGTACACACAGTATAGTGCTAATGGCTGTTGTTAATGCCGAATACAACTTTTTATATGTTGATGTTGGCTGTAATGGTCGTGTGTCAGATGGTGGAGTTTTCGGAAACTGTTTTTTTCAACGTGCTTTGGACAATAATGACCTAAATTTACCACTACCAAAACCTCTGTCAGGACGTCAATTAAACGTTCCATTTGTTTTGGTTGCAGATGATGCTTTCCGCATGCAGAAACATTTGCTGAAACCATACCCTGGTAAAAGTTTATCAGCAGGACAGAGAATATTTAATTATAGGCTCTCCAGAGCACGACGTATCGTAGAAAATGCATTTGGTATTATGGCGAAGCGCTTCCAAATATTTTCATGTCCTTCCAAGCTAAATGCAGAAAAAAATACCTCTACAACTCTAGCTTGCTGTGCCCTACACAATTTTTTGTTAAAAAAAAGGTAAATTATACCACGCCGTTGCTTACTGATCGCTATGATGATAACGGTGCTTTTATTCCTGGCACATGGAGAAATAACTTTCCACTGGCTGCTGTGAATAGAACAGAAAATGCTCCAAGTTCTTATATAAGTAGTGAAGCAAAGGCTGTTCGTGAAGAAATAGAAAATTATTTTATGTCTCCAACTGTAGAATTGCCTTGGCAATATAAATATATATAAATAATGCAATATGCATATAAAATAAAATTTAAACTTTTAATTTTATATCAAAAAATTCATTTCATTTTTAACTCCAGTGATTTTATTAAAATTTGCATACAAGTTGCACTTATGGAAAGCTTTGTGTTTTAGTTTTTAAAGAACACGGACTAGAAACTTTAACAAATTTTAACACAGTTTTTATAAAACATAACTTAAAAAGGAGTGAGATCCTCACAAAAATATAAATGTGTTCTTGTTTGGTACACGTTCACATTTATATTTTTGTGATTATAGGTACTTCAATATTACAAAAATAAAAATAAAAAATATCAAAACAAACACTTAAATATCAAAAATAGCAATAAAAAAACAGATTTATGCATGAAGGCTCAAGTTTCTTCTTCTGCTTCCAAAGTTGCTTCCATTACGGCTTTAAGAAACTGCAAATGCAATTTGTTGGCAGTCTTCTTGTTTTTCTTGGCAATTTCTCGCATTTGTGATGCCAAATACATCGCAATAGCATGCCAATTGTCTTCTTCCGCCTCTAAGCACTTGACTGCACGCTGCAACATGTCAGTTTTGTCTAGTTTGACAATTTCAGGGAGGGAAGAATTTGCTGTCTCAGGGAGGGAAGAATTTGCTGTCTCAGGGAGGGTAGAATTTTGTGACTGACTTTCTTCCAAATCTAGCGTCGACACAGTACTTGAGCTTTTTGATGTCGAATGGCGATTATAAAATTGCATAGCAGTCCAATGGAGCCAATGTGGCTTGATGTTTTCACAAGAAAAATTTTATTATAAAAAAACTATTGGCGCCAATTGACTTCCTTGATTGACGCACGAGAAAACAATAAATATTGATGAACTTTTGACATTTTTATTGACGTATGGTTACCTATAAACTGTTCACACGATTGCCATACCAGAGTTGCATTTGATTGCGGCAAATCGTCACAATTTTGTTCTCGATTGTCGTATGGGGCAATAAATTGTGAAATCACACGATTGACATATAAAATGAACCAATAATTGATGCATTGCGACAATCGTGTGATCCTACCTTAAGACTTTAACTGTGGTTGTTATTGGCAGGGGCGGGGTGGAGTTGATGTAGATCGATTGGGTGTATATACATATGTATTTATGTATGTCTGTGAGAATTTAAGACTGATCGTGATTTATGAAAGGCAAGGTGTTCTAGTAACGGGAAGAATATTTATATGACTGTTTGTATGTCTGTAGGAGTTTAAGGCTGACCATGATTTGGCTGGGTAGGGTTGTTGATGTAATATGAAGCCATGGGGATTTGTGGGTGAGGATGTTGTTGAGGTAGAATGATTGTCTGTATATATGTATGTATCTCTATGAGAATTCAAAATGATAAGGATTTAATAGGGGCGAAGTGTTCTTGTATATATATGTCTGTGGGAGTTTCAGACTATTCGTAATTTCGGGTAGTTGAAATTGTTATGTTTTTGAGATTAATTTTTTATATTGTATATGTATGTATGTATGACCATGGGAATTGTGTATTTAAGAATTTAAGGCTGGACATGATTTGTGAGGGGTGGGGTGTTTTTGTAATTATCTTGGCTTTTTCTTAGATGAATTCTGCTATTTATGTGCGTTTTAAGGCTGGACATGATTTGTGAGGGGTGGGGTGTTTTTGTAATTATCTTGGCTTTTTCTTAGATGAATTCTGCTATTTATGTGCGTGTGTGTATATGATTTTCTCGCGCCAGTATTTATATGTAGGTATAAATAAATTGTTTTTAATATCGACATTTGGTAATTTAAATTACTAGCATATATCTGAACTTCCCTAATCCTAGTATGTTTTTATACTTACGATTGATTTATATTTACATATGCTTAAATTTTTTTCACGTTAAATTCTGCCTGTGGCTGCACGACTTCTATACACCCAGATAAAAACCAACTTAAAATCAGTAAAAACCATGTTGGATTAATAAGAAACATTAACAAAAGTCATATTGAAATTTCTTATTTCAATATGAAAATATATTAATTTACAGTATTCATTTACTAAGCTCATTAGTTTGTAGCAGGGTAGGAAAAAATTCTGCTTGCAAATGCTGTTTTATTTTTTTCGTTCGTTTTAAAATTAATTTTTGGAATTTTAAAAATAAAATTCGGAGTAGAATTCTATTTTAAATTCTTATTTTTTTTGTTCTCCCCGCAAACGAATTATATAAACAAAACCTGATTTAAATCGTTTGTGAGAAGAATTAAAAAAACTAAGAATTTAAAATAGAATTCTTTTCCGAATTTTATTTTATAATTCTAAAGAACGAATGCAAAAGAATTATTCGCATAAACATTTAATAGTGATTTATTTTCTGACATATATGTTAAATATATGTTACATGTTTTACATTTCTGTGAAACAGAATAAAAAATACAACTGTGGGATAAGTTTTCAATTTCTTTTCTGAATATGTTGCATGAAAAACATGTAAATATGTTACATATTTTACCCTCACTTTACTTACACTTATAAATGTGTTTACCAAAGGTAAATCAATTGTATACACAACAATCGTTTCTCATATTCCGTTTCATTGAAAATTGAAGTTAAATAGCTGATGTTAACAAGAATCTCTACCCAAGTAGATAGACTAGAGTGCTGATGAAGTGCGTGGCTGCACAGAAAAGTATCGGTATTCCCCCAGCTTAAAGTCTAAGTTTAATTATTCTTATCGTCTTTAGAAACTCACATTAATTAATAAAAATATTTCATTCAATAAGAATTGAAATTACTGAAGTTAAGCCTGACTAAAATGTATTTGTGATTAAAAATCACTAAAGTTCAATTAAAAATTTACAAATGTTGTACATAGTGTAATTTTTTTCCAACTGTGGTAATGATCATTTTATTTTGCATGTTAAGCTTATGATTTCGAGAGAATGTTTCTTAAACACAAAATATAAAAATTATTATTACAAAAATTAATGTAAATAAATATTTATTTAAATATTGTGACTCTTTTGGTTTTTTAAACATAATAAGTCAATATGTGCTTAAAAATCATAATAGTGTGTGAAAACCTTTCAAATAGCCTTAAAAATCGGTAATCAATGATAAAATATAACCGTTGTAAAGAAAATCAGCTTAGTTTGTTCGATCGTAGTAACATAATATGCATCGCCATCAGATTTACGAGCAACAGCAACACCAAAAGCAATATCCTCACTATCAGTATAAACAAAAACAACATCAACGAAAACAACTCAAACACCAACAACAATGTAGCAAACAACATAAACATAAACAACAACGCATATGTCATCAGCAGAGTCAGTAACAACAGCAGCAGCAACACCAATTTCGTCAACAGTAATAGCAATGAACACATAAGCTACAACACCAATAACAACAACATCAACATATTCAACGACATTTTACCTAAAAAGCTAAACGTTCTAAATGTTAAAAAGTTATACAGAACAACTTTAGCAATAAAATTCTACAATGATCCGAAATTCCTCAAAGAAATTGATCACAACTACCGTACAAGAAGAAAAACAGATGGACGTTTCAAAATTGCTAGTTTTCACAACAGTTATAGAAAAAACACTTTTTACGTAGCCCTACCGAACGGGTAGGTGGGTAGGTGGCGTTGGCTGAAGTAGTTAGCACGTTGACTGCAACTCCAAATATTCTGGGTTCAATCCCTGTATCCGACAGTCATTAAATAACAACATCACGCATTTTTCTGATGAGCATTAGTGTCGCTTTGTATCAGTTGTTGTAGGAGAGTTCAAGTGATGAAGGCATAGACACTGGTCACTGAACTACTCCTACTTCATCGGATACTAATACTATTTTAACAGCAGAGCACCCTCCTTCGTCGATATTGTGTAGCAGAATCATTGGCGAAGTAAAATAATGACTAAGCACAGCTTCAAAAATTTAATCCGCCTTATTGAAACCAGAGGCGCTGCAACTCTGAATTATAACGTGCAAAACGTAGAGTTGTAAAAGAAAGAAGTTTTCCTCTATCTCTTCCTTCACCGCCTATCTTCTCTATCACTATCCCTTTCCTAAACAAGGTAACACCTATAAGTAGTACTAGGCATTCATTGCCTGAGTGTTACTTCTCTTTAAAAAAAAACATATTTAATGTGATTCCGACAAACATGTTGTACATTACACATAAGCTTAAGAAGAAAAAACTTATTAAAAATTATTTTTTAAACACTCAGTGAATTTAACTTATTCAGAAGGAAACAAATTTATCTGTTAACTGAAATGAACTCATGAAATAATTTGTTATTTTTATGCATGTAGATACATTTTTAAATTTACTTGATCAGAAAAAGTTTACAATTTATTATGTAAAATTCTCCTGCAGACAAGCTTTTGCTTCGCGGAGTTTATCCTAATGAAATCTATTAACATTAGATGATCAGTAAAGGAAAAAAAAATTATTATTGTTGTTGTTGTTATTATTATTATTATTATTATTATTATTATTATTATTATTATTATTATTATTATTATTATTATTATTATTATTATTATTATTATTATTATTATTATTATTATTATTATTATTATTATTATTATTATTATTATTATTATTATTATTATTATTATTATTATTATTATTATTATTATTATTATTATTATTATTATTATTATTATTATTATT